>WAAE01025202.1:0-115511 GCA_013400495.1 Nicator chloris | reverse complement strand
TTCTTTGGGGTTTTTAAAAAAAATTTATATATGTTTTCTTTGTGGGTCAAGTCTCAAAGAGACCACTCTCTTAGGATAGTTAGGTTAGGTTCTTATAATTAAAAGACAATAGTAAATATAAAATTAAAGTATCCCTTAGATAATGTCTTCTTTAGCCTTCATAAGTTAGGGCCATACTTCATATCATAGGAAAAACTCAAAGCTAATATGTCAAAACAGGATAAATCCTGTCTTGCCATAAGATCTTCCAGTTGCTTTTACCTTCTGAGAGGAAGTGGCTGGTACTTGTTTCAAAACTCAGAGAAGTTAAAGCACAAAGATGCTCTCCAGTTCTTACAGGGACTGGAAGAAAAAACCCCAAATGCAAAAATTGTGCCTGTGTTGACAGATCTTACCTGCACAACCACAGCAAACATTTGTCTGAAAGGGTCAGGTTTTTGGAAGACAGCCTCCATTATCAGCCACCTACAAATTAACTCAGCATTGCAACAACTGGGAACAGGAAAAATCCCCATAAACATCTTTGTGCATTAACAATGTTTGATTCTGGAAGGTCTGAAATATCAGGAGCTGTTGGAGTGTTTGAATATGAAAAGCAGCTGAGGGTTTTAAGGTGTGCTAAAAGTGGCTAACTACATATTACCTGTCAGCCTCCTTGTAAATGTTAGAAAGCAGAATATGCAGAGGCTGGCTGATATTCCCTATTTTTAGGCATGGAATAATATAGCAGTAGGTGATTTTAACATAAGTCAAGTAATCTGTGCACTTTATACAGTATAAGCTCATCAGGAAGCTATTTGGATACTGGCAAGGCTTCTAAGAAAGCCAGTTTTGAGGGGGAAAATAGAAGACAAGATTTATTCCATTTTCTTTGATACCTCAAGATGTAAGAAAGCATCCAGCCTTTCTGCTACTACAGCCTTCAGAAGACCCTTTAGGGATCATACTAAAGCTGTGTGTTCTGTGCTTCAACACTAAGGTCAGGCTGTCAAATTAAATAACCTCTATCTTTTTTATCCCTGTCTTCCTACTCCCAGCCTTTGGTTTTAGCCAAATTGACTTTTCCAAATAAAGGCAGCAGACAAGCTTAGGGAAACATCAAGCAAAGAAAAGGAGGATTTATGAACAGAAAAATACAAGAAATTCCAACTTTAACAAGAGTAGCTACATTTTTATTATCTATATGAAATATTGTAAATCCCAGGAGGGAGATGTAGTGAGGCACGATTCATTCATTAGCTTATCATGAAATGTAGGTACATAAAGCCTCTTTACATGTTGGAAACCTGTATTTTCCTAAAAATAAACTTCTATATTTTGGGAAAAAACCCCATTATCTGATAAATATTGGTGGACTTTATTTTCAATCGTGACACCGAGAAGCAGTATGAAAAATACAAGGAGTAAATCCAGACACCAGTCAATCCCTTCCATATTTTTTGTAAGTACAAACAAGGTCCTAGCCTTTGTGATAAGTTACAAGCTGTTGAGATCTGGTCTAAGAGCAACAAAGTCCTTTTGCATCTGTCATGAAATAGCTATAATTTTATTTTAAGGAGTGACCTGGGTTTGAGCCAGGTGGCCAGGTAGAAAATATACTGCCAGTTTTAGGATCTGTATAAATTACTAAGTTGACTTCTTCTGAAGAAACAAAGCTAGAAGTGTTCAGATCCCTTTGAAACATTGCAAGAATCAAATTACAGGTATATCAAACCAAATGGAGGACAATCTAGTTCTGGCCTTTCCTGGCCTGGCTTGGCCTATCCTAGTCAATGCTATCCTATTCTATTTTATGTTTTTCCATTCTGTCCTCACCTGACTTGACCTTACTGTGGTAATAAATAAAAATGTGACTATGCACTCACTGGGTTTTATTCTCTAATGCTCTTCTCAAGGAATGCATGCAGTTGGTAAAAATAATAGGATGATGTAATGGTCTGCACTTTTTAGCTAAATAAATAGAGTAAGTTTAATGTCTAAGAAAATGTCCTCAAATCAGATTTTTACCCTGAGCAGGATGAATTTCAGAAGGGCTTAGGTGTATCCTGAGTTTTAATCACAGATTCAAAGAATCACTAAGGTTGTAAAAGTCCTGCAAGATCATTGAGTCCAACCATTAACCCACCATGCCCAAGGCCATGAGTGTCACATCTACACTTTTTTAAAGTATCTCCAGGGATGGTGGCTCCCTGGGTAGCCTCTTCCAGTGCTTGATAATCCTTTCCATGATGAATTTTTTTCCTAATATATAATCTAAACATCCTGTGGCATGACTGAAGGCCTGTAACTGGTTCTCCTGTAACTGGTTATCTGGGAGGAGAGGCTGAACCCCACTGGCTACAGCCTCTTTTCAGTGGTTTTAGTGATCAATAGGGTCCCTCCTGAGCCTCCTGTTCTCCAGGCTAAACACCCCCAGCTCCCTCAGCTGCTCCTCACCAGACTTGTGCTCCGGACCCTTCACCAGCTCCATCATCTTTCTCTGGCCACTCTCCAGCACCTCTGTGTCTTTCTTGTTGTGAGGGGCCCAAAACTGAACATAGAACTTGAGATGTGACCTCACCAGTGCTGAGTACAGGGGGACTAGCATCTACCAAATGGTGGAGGCTTTCAGACTAAATAGAGGGACAATGCTGCTGCTGAAGTGAGAAATATAAAGCCACAAGTAACTGTAATTAATTGAAAGAGAAAACCGAGCACACAGACCCACAGAAACAGCCTAGATGTCGTATTACTTTTTTCTTAGGTAAATGGAGAGGTATCTCAAGAATCAAAATAACAACCTTCAATTCAAAATACCAGATCCAATGTATAATTAGAATAAGATGCAATAGAAAAATCTTGTTGCAGTGTCTAATATTGTGAGAGTTAGTCAGTCTACCTCTGATGTATAAATACAGAACTAACAAAATCATATTTTCAATACTGATGCAACAGTAAGAGAAAATTTAATCACACCAAAGCCAGTTTCATAACATTTATTTTGGAGCTGGATATACTGATAAAACATCCAACTTCAGTGTTTCCCCTTGGCTCTTATAGCCTGGAGACACATTTTTTGATACAAAATGGAATTATTCTTATGACATCTCTTGCAACACTATCTCATTGTTCAAACAAGAACTGAATATGAAACAGATAGCTCTTTTTAACTCTACAAATTGTGGCAACTGTTTTGTTACAGCAGATATTTTGTTCCTCTGGGAGAATCTCCCAATTAGTTGTGGCCTTTTGTAAGAGTGCTTTTTAAAATCTTTGGCTGAAAACTGAAAAAGTAACCCATAACATCATAGCCTTGAATCTTGAGCCTGTACTTACTTCTGCAATTAGATCAGATCTTTTTCCAGTTACTTTTCTAAATCCATTTATGGTGATACAGAAGGTAGTATAACCAATAATGGAAGTTTAAGGAGACTCCAATAGAATAGCTTTAATCCAATCCTCAACAGCAAGTAATAAAATTCTATCCTTTAGTAAAGAGTTATCAGATCTCACAAAATAACCTTTACAACCCTTTACTTTCCAGTGCCAAATAAAGTAGATATAGTTCTGATAAGACTATTATTAGGATTTTCCTTTCTGGGGCATAAATACATTCAAATTCCCTTTAGAAAACTAAACATTTAGTGCTTCATGTACCCCAGTGAATTGGGTCTCCTTTCCTACTGCGAACTGGAACTGCTTCAGAGCAGCAACTGACTCCTCTCTCTGTGTGCACAGCCTGTAGCCCAGGCACTACTGAACTCTAAATAAGTGCATTGACTCACACACTCACTCTGACTTAGCCTGGGTTTGTGGTTTGATAGATTTTCCCAAAGCTTTGGGAATTTAGTCCGAGATTTTTTGCCTGCCTGGCATACGGCTTAATGCACAAGCAAGAGTGTTGGAATACACTTTTTTTTTTACTACTTCTCCCTCATCAATAGTAAAAGACTTCATCTGTGAAATTCTCTAACAGGCCAGAGTGCAACAGTGGAGCCACAGAAGAAGTCAGTGAACGTGGGTAGTCATGGACTGAGCAGTTCTGGGGTCAGTCCTATGGCTTGCATGGAAACCCTCATCTCCACCTCAGCTTCCTTGATCTGTTGAAGGCTTTATCCCAGTGTGGGCTCTGAGCAGTGCCTGTCAGACCAGCCCATCCAGCACATGTGCTGCACTCAGCCATGTGCTTACTCATTTAGAGGAAGAAGGGACAACAATTGCTTCACTTTTGTACTTACTGGAACTGGGACGCTATGGAAAGGTTCAGGGTTTTTGGTTGGTTTGTTGGTTGTTTTTTTCCATGTCTTCTATTTCTTCCTTTCCACACAGGGCAAGAATTTAGTTCCATTCAGACCAGTTGACCTTTAAGCTCTGAGCAGATCCTTCTCAAGAATTATAACAAATACATTATCTAATTGTACTGGAAATAAGAATTGGGAAAACTGGATTTTCTTACTCAGTGTCCTGTGAGTTCTGTATGATTCCTGCCCCAAGGGAAAAACTCAAAAAACAGATTGGATTATGAAAACTGAGGTCTGAGAAGATGTCTGAAATAAGTCTTAACTCAGATTAGATACAGAGGTCCAGCATTGCAATATTGAAATTCTTCTCAAGTGCCATCAATCCTGAGAAACATCCAAACTTCAACCTACAGCTGCCTCTCTGCATCTATCCAATGTCCATGCAGCTGTGACTAGACTAGGACAAAAGGTCCCTGTGTACTTGTCAGCTTTGGAGCTCTTTTCCTTCCACTCGACTTTCTTTTTATTTGTCTTAGTTACTGGGCATTTTTAGAGAGCCTTCACTAAGAGCAGTGCAAGTGAGCCCTGAGTGGAAGAAAGTCTTAAATCAATGTGAAATGCTTTCAGAAAGAGGTGGTATATACATATCCTTTCTTCTTTGTGGGTGGCTCCAGAGAATAATGAGCCTACTTTTTATACAGAGGCAAAAGGGCAAGACAGGGGAAAAAGTTTGACCCAACTGTAAGCATCACTGTAAGCAGCTCAGGGGGAGGAGGGTAATGCAAACATAGCTCCATAAGATGGAAGGCACTTTATTGAAAGCAGCTGGCAAGCAGAGAAATAGGATATTTTGGCACCATCAGAAACTTTATCAAGACTTAGCCATGTAAGGTTGCATTGATTGTTATTTATAGCATCAGCTTAGAGGGGGTATGGAAATTATACCAGGGACCTCATTAGTATCAGCATGAGAGCTGTGTCCAATCTTTCTGCTCTAGTGATTGTATTCATTCCATAGCACAGATAGAGCATGCAGCCAGGGAGAAATCTTCTCAGTGGCTTTCAGCCTGATTATGGAGGAAAAATGTGAAAATGGAAGGCAACAGCAATACTGACCAGGCAAGATCTTTCTTTTCCTGTCTTTTCCTAGAGTTCCAGACATATACTTCCAACCCACCTGGCTTCCTCTCCAGTGGAAAGCAGATTTCTGTTTCCTTCACAAATTAAACCATTGGAAAGCAGAAAGTTTTTAGAGATAAAACTTTAAAAATCTGTTCTTATTTTTATCAGAAGGGAGTATACAATCGACTGAAATTGTCAGGGAATGACATATGCCATTCCCAGATATGCAAGTTATCTATTCTGTGGCAAAATCTGCCTTGAATTGGTTTTAATTATAAACATCTTATTAATTTGAGATTTTTTCAGTCTTTCAGGAACTTATTTTCTTTAACTAGGTCACCTGATAATGAGCCAAGTCAAAGAGATAGCTGATTGATTGTTTAAACCAAGATGCTGCCATTTGCTAATTCTGCCTATATAATACAAATACCACTATATTTTTGTCTCAGCTCTGACTTATGTCTAATTTTCAGGCAATCTTTATGTGCTGCAGTCTCATTTTGAATATTTGCTATACGCATATGTTTTGCTTCAAAAAGCCCTTTTTCAGGTCTGAGCAGCTGGTGTGTCTGTCCCACTAGATCTTGGCAAGGAAAAGCTGAAGGAGTCTTTGCTTTCAGAGGGTTTGAAGGACTGGTATGTATATTTGAGGGCTTTGGTACTTAGCTGGTTTGCACACTGTATCATCAGAGAATTGCAGAAGGGGCAGATGGAACTTGAGGAGTCTCAGTTTATATAAAGAGCAGAGCTGCAAAAATGTTATTGAAAAGAAAAATCATGGCTTGAAGTGTAGAATTTTCCCCATGCACTTACTACTGCTTATTGTCTGCACTTAATAACATATCCAGACTTTTAAAATTCAGACCCATTTGCAATCTGCCCTTATTCTACTAGTTTTATATCAGCTAGATCAAGTGGAAAAAGACATGCAACGGCACTATGTTTTGAAATTCTGCCTTCCTGTGGGAGTCTGTTAATTTTCAAACATTGCAGTTCAGGCTCTAACTGGATGACTGGGATAGAAGTTAACAGTCTGATGCTTTTCAGTATGAAGCCTGAGGTGAATTGGATTTAAAGTTGTTGAGTTTCTTTAATCAAAGTTTATTTTGCATTCTGTACTGTCCTTAATAGTTTCATTTACTTATTGATAGTAAACTGAGTTATAAAGCACATGTGAAATACAGCCATGTCAGTAATTGAAACATCTGATTCAACTCGTCTCTCCAATTTGGTGCAGGTATTCCTAATTGCTTTACCTCTGAATTTTTCTTCTCTGTGAGTTATTCACTCAGGAAAACTTATCCTGACAGCCTCACTCATATCTGGAGTTCTATTGTACTCAACCAGTGCATCCATCCAATTTTTTTCTCTCAGGCTGAATGACATTTTAGTATATTTTCTTGTCTTATGCTTTGGATATCACAGGAAAATCCAGAATGTCTGAGCCACAAATATGTTAATTTCAGGTGAGATTTTTATATCCAAATTTATTTTATTCTTTTTGATAAAGTTCTGATCTGATCTACCATTTGCAACTGTTCCCTTCAAGTCTTTGTGAGGACTAATTAGATCTACTACAACATATTTACATTTGAATTGGCACTTTGAAATTTATTCTTCTTAATTCTTTCCCATTACTCTTAAAAATCAGATGGAATACACTCATATATTTTCAAATAAAATCAAATGGTGGGGCTTTTTTCATTGCCACTGCAGACATCCTTCTGCATCATTTATTTTCAACACTACTTCCTCTCCTGGCCTTTATTACATTTGCAGACAAACTTGAGGATTCCTAGTAGGCACTTTTACTGAGAAATTACCTGCAATGTGCATTTTTCTGTAACTCTGAAGGAATGTATTTTATTCCCTACTAGTGTTTTATGGCGTTTCATTTAAGATTGGGCTTCTGCAATCAGAAATTTCCAACCCCACAAAGACTTTTTAAACTTACTTTCTTGTAAGTTATCAAGAGGTGACTGAAGTTGTGTAATCTTGCATTTCCTGGCCCACAACTGCTGAAAAGGGAATCACCCTGCTATTCTCAAATGAGCTATTAAATAATGATAGAGGATTGCATGGTTTCTGGTGACTGCACTAGAAGTGCAGCAGACAGACATTAAACATCCTGTGCCTCCCGTTTGCATAAGCATTGGTTTGGAAATCACTAGGGTCAGTAGTCTTCAAAATGCTCAGTAACCACCTGGCTACCATTAGGGATTAAACATGCAAGGCCAGCTTCAGGGCATGAAGGAGATGTGGGTTCAGGATCGTGCCCAGGCTGTGACCAACACCTGCTCCTCAAACAGCACTGGGTAAGGGCAGAGGGAGGGGAGCAGAATATCAAAAGGACCAATAACACGGATCAACAGCAGTGTTTTTATGTCCTGCTAGTTAATTACTCCTCCTAGTTCTTCAAAAACTTAGGTGCAACACAGAACCATAAAAGAGAGGTTTCTGCTTTCCTAGAAGAAAATTATGTTTCCTACATGAAGGCTTCTGAAGCCTCTGTCATGTATTTAGTATTGTTTAAGGATATTCCCTATGCCTAGCACCTGTACCAAAGTTAGAAAAAACAGCATTCTGCACTGACTCCATGGGAAATGAGAGCTTCCTAAGAAAGATTCTAATGGCTGAGATAGGAATACCTCCCTTTGTGACTGCTGTTGGGTGCCCATTCCAGTGTTACCAGGGAGAGAGCAGCATTTTGTATTAATTTCTAGTTCTAAAGTAGGAATTAGGGGTATGAAATAGTTTTAAATATTGGTAGAGATTCCCACAGAGATGATGACAATCAAGGAGAGAAATTGATAAAGTAGGGAGGGGGGAAAGGCTATTAGGCCAATTGGAAATCTGGGGTAATGTGCTGAAAAGAGACAGGTTGAAGAATAGAGGAGTGTCTGGCAAATGTTATGTAACTGAAATTATTCTGGCCAGCTTTGGGTAGAGAAGAGCCAAAACCCAGAGCAGGATCTGGTAAGGACCGCCCGGAATGAAGAATTGGAATGGAAAAAACTTGTGAAGCACTTTCCAACTGTCCCAAATTCCTTTGTCAGTAATGTGAAGTGCTCTTTACGAATTGCCTTGGATGGGGCTGGAGGTGGTGAGGTAGTGTCTAAGCTTCAGTTTGTACCTTGCAGCTTCCATGCATGAGCAAGCTAAACTGGAGGAAAGTTGAGTTCCCCAATATTTCTGCAGAGGGAAAAAAGAAATTCTATTTAATTGCTGACTTTTTCCCAGTTTGCCTACCAGCACTAAGCTATTACTAGAACACTCAGCTCATTTTCTCCAGAAAAGATGTTACCAGCAGAGCAGCTGTGATGTTTCAGTGAAGCATCTAAAATTAAATCACATGAAGCCATTTAATTTCTTATTTTCACATTTCACTAAAATCTGTTTTCTGGTTCAAAAACATCTTGAGTGCCCTCAGCTTTGCATGACCTACATTCCATGTGTTAGATATCCTCACCCTGCCCCCCTCACAAGTGACAGACACCCAGGGACAAAATGTCAATAATATTTTCCCAGAAATAGTGATGATGCATGTCTGAGTCAGGGAGAGAGAAACCAATGGGTGTGTAAACAATACAAGCACAGAAAGATGAAAATGATGCAAGAGAATCTGACAGATTTTTTGGTGTTCATAGTGTTTCATAAACACTCAATATATTCAATACTGAAGCAGTGTTATTCGCCTTTCCAAGTATTGGAGGTGAAATAATCGTTGCTTCACCATTTTAAAGGTGTTAGACATCTTTTTTTTCCTTCCTATAATTCTCTATTGTGTAAAAGGGCAATTATTTTTAATTTGTATTACTCAAGTGTGTGATGATGCAATTCTAATTTTTTCTGGGTACATATTAATGACGTCTATTGGCATGACATTAGATACATACTAGATACATATTCTTGAAATATGTCTAAGTAGTGTTATTACTGAAGTTTTGAAGCAGAGTTTTGAAGCACAGTGAGATTTGAAGACAACCCAGAACAACCAACAATGTAGACGGTTGAAGCTGATGGCAGCCCAAAAACACTTAAGCTCTTCTTAAATGTCTAAGCCTCCTTTTCTTTCTTGATCCTTACAGTGAAGATTTCATGCTTTGGAACATGTAACTTTCCTGACAGTATGAGATTAAGATTGTGAGGCAAATGGATTTGGCGGTAGTGGGTAATCTCTTTGTCTTTAGAACAAAAAGGCAGATCATAGAATGCATCATAGAATGACTTGAGTTGGAAGGGACCGTAAAGATCTTCTATTTCCAACCCCCCTGCCACACACAGTGATGCCTTTCACTAGACCAGGTTGCTCAAAGCTCTGAAGTGTCCTTGAACACTGCCAGGGATGGGGCATCCACAACTTCTCTGTGCAATCTATTCCAGTGTCTCCCCACCCTCACAGAAAAGTTCTTCCAAACACCTAAGCTTAACCTAGTCTCCTGCAGCTTGAGGCCATTCTCCCTGGTGCTGTCACTACAAGCTCCTGTAGTCTCAATCTTCCTTGTAAGACCCCTTCAGGTACTAGAAGGCCACAATTAGGTCACCCTGATGCCTTCTCTTCTCCAGGCTGAGCAATCCCAAATGTCTTAGCATTTCCTCATGGCCAACAGGTAAACAGTGGACTTTAGATGGCACAGAAAGACAAAGGTATTTTTTGGAAAGTATTCTGTGCTTTTGAGTAGCCAGTAACATCTTAAATAGGGTAGGAAAAGGGCAAATAATCAGTAATATGTAGTCCTTGTATTATTCTACCAGGAAAATATTCTTCTATGACTTAGGGAATTTGAGATTCAGGTTATATCCTTCTATCATTCAGTGATAACTGATAAGGTTGTGGGAATCCTAATAGAAATTTTGTTTCTTGTGGTAAGGCATTAGCAACACTTAGGATGATAACTGGAAAATGTGAATGTGCGTGATAGTATTTGTCTCTGTAAGCCCATTCACACTGAGGAGAAGTGAGTGTAGACTGATCTGGTTCTTCCACTCATAGTGGCAAATCCATTGCACAGATTTCATCGGAATATGCTGGGTGGCTTCAGTGGCTGAATGAAAAAGAATTAATTTGGAATGGCAAAGTGCAACAGTCCAGCCAGTGGTTTTCCATGACTCTGTTATACAGAGCCTTTATGTCTCCATTTCTGTATCCAAAACAATCAGTGTTTCGATTCTCTAATGTGTTTTGTAAACATTCTGCTTGTCACACTATAAATGGTTTTTCTATTTTGAGGGTTTTTGTTTCAAATAGGCCAAGTAAATTGAGATACCAAATTTTGTTACATACACAGACAAGAAATTTAATTATATGGATCTACCCATAGGTTTTTTTCCTCAGAAACTTTGATGCACCAGCATTTTTAATTCATTGACCCTCTGAGTGCAAAGAATAAGTGTGTATAAGAAAGTACATGGGCTCCCTTTGAAGAGCAGGGGAAAAACTGGACATCTTGGAAAATACATAACACAGCAAGGAGAAGCTTAATGCTAACCAATAGGAAAAACTAAGAATAGGGGTTTTAGTGTTATGAATACTATCCCTCTCCAGAGCATAGAGTCTGGATTCAAGCCTACAGAATGATGTATCCATACATTTTAGATTTTAGAGGGTCTTCTGTGGCTAGAGATTTACATCTGGCTTTTGAAAGAATAATGCTTCATGCTTTTCTTTAAAAATAGTACTCCTCAAGACAAAAGTGGTTCCCTTGTTTTATGAGCCTTATGCTGTAAGCTCTTACCAGGCAAGGAGCTGGGCCAGACAGGCACTGAATGAGGGGCATTCAGCTGTGCTGTTCATGCCAGAGAGCAGTGCTCTGGCCTCCTGGGCTGGGCTGGGGAGAACTGGAGCTCTCCCTCTCCACTAAGCCAACAGGAATCCAAGGTCCAACAGGGAACAAAGCCAAAAGGAGTATGCAACTTGTGGCTGGTGTGAGGAGGGAGTTTTGTGTTTTGGTCCACTCTAGCACAGATAAAATCTGCACTGAAAATTTTTTGAAGAGAATATGGGAGGAAAACTTATACTACATACACAAACAGTATTCTGTCTTCAATATTAGGAATCTCTCTAAAGTGGACCTCTTTGGGCAAAGCTGGAGGAATGGCTTCTGCCTGTATCCCAGATAGGCCCAGGGCACGAAGCATCTAGCCTGAGACATTTGGGCATTGGTACCTTTGTTCTACCAAAGTCCTGTGTTCATGGTGTACATTCCTCACTGGCTGTAGCTGTCAGAGACTTGCCTAAATCTGCTCTAAACCAAGGACTGAATCCAGACCTGCTCAGTCTGGCCTACAGCCTTACTGCAAAGCCAGTAAGATATATCTTAAAGCCACTGCTTTAAGATGCAGCCTGAGGGCTCTTAAGTTTGTGAAGCATTTCCTCCTCTGAAAATTGATCTCCCCAGATTTCCTCCATTTGAGAAAGGTGAAAAGATTTTCTAAGAAAATCCTAAACCAGCAGTGCTTGATCAGAATTCTAACAAGTCACCTTTCTGTTAGCCTTGCTGTAGGAAGCCTTGGAAAGCAAAGACAAAACTTACCCTGCTTTAGCTCAAGTAATCTTCAACCTTTCTGCTGTAAGCAAGAGGAAGAATTTACTTCCATGGAGCTGAGCTTTTGGTGTTTGATGCTGAGTGAAAAGGGAAGCTTTGTTGGCACTGGTGTGACACAGTGTGATTGTACAAAGTCAGAGGCCAAGCCAAACTGTGGAAAAAACCAGTGACTGACTCTTCCTAACCTCAGCTGTAGGTGAAATAGAACGGCAACAGCACCTTAGGTTTTTCCAGCCACAAACAAATGCCTGTGCTTTTTTTGGTTCAGCAGACCAAATTCAGAAAAAGCATCCAGAATGGTTTCTAATTTTCTTCTTTGGTTTCAAAAGTAAAGAACTGAACTGAACTATACGCCATATAAATTCTGGTATCCAGAATAAAATTTCTTAGATCAGGAACTAAAATAAGGAAAACTCATGTGATGAAAAGAAAATACAGAAGGAACATTTCACACTTTAGGAAATTGTATGTATGAGCACATGCATAATCTTTTAAAATGCCACAGGCAAATATAGAAACTAAAATCAGGCACTGAAATCTTAAGAAACCAATCTTTGAGCACAAACATTTGCCTTCCATTGATATCAAGCAGCATTTTCCACAAACCCACTGTATCATCATTGCACCAAATAAATTAACAAAGGCCTGCCTCTTTATTTTTTTTTCTACCAAATAATGATTTTTAGGCTATGAAGTATTCCAATCCTTGCAGTGTGTTTTAGGCCATGTCCTAGCTGGAGATTACTGTAATTTTGGATTAGGTGACCAGATTGTGCAAATGCTCTTTGTCAAGTTCAGTGCAGCATCAGTCAGATCTGAGCATTTTTCACCAAAACCTCACCAGAATTCACACTGAATATGGAGGAGACATTTTTAGGCTTCATGTAGAGATGATGGAGACATTGGTACAGTTTAAACCACCAGATGAAATCAAATTTCTATCTTAGACAGCAGTGTCATCTTAAACCACAGTGCCCATTTCTGACCAGGCCTGATTTCATATTTCTTGAAAATTAATAGAGGTATTTCATCATATATGATTGCTGAGCACAGCAGGGTGCTGTCAAGCAGTTAAATAATTTATAGCATAAATAAATTGACATAACTTATAGACACCAGCTGTGAAGAGGAGAAATGCATTATAGATCACCAATGGGTTTCACAGCTACTATCTGGCAACAGCAAAGGATGAGGCTTAGAAAGCTGGGTATCAATTGCAGGCTAAAAATATATGTTATGACTCTCAACTTGTCACTTCATGTCTCACCTTCTCCAACATGTTCCTATGACTGCTTTGATTCTTCTGGGCCTCTTATTCCAAGTAATTCATCCAGGCCCACTTTCCATCCTCCAGAAAAGATTTAGTTCTTCGTTCACTCATTTTCAGGGTGTCATTCCCTTCACTGGTCTGTCTTTGCCCTCTCTCCAATTTTTATTTGACCATTTCTCCTCTGTGCTTCCTCCCATCCAAGTTCACATTTGGGCTTGATTTTTATTGCCTAGTTTCTATGCCAAGAAGTCTGTCCTCGAAGAGAGGAAATCTGGAAGATGCCCTATTTCAACTCTGAGAGACCAGCACTACAGGAGATGTGAGAAGATTAAGACTGTTCACTGAGGACAGAACTGGTACTGTTTAGCTTTTAAAACAGAAGATGTTTCTGCTGAGCCCATTTAATCTATGATATCATAGAAGTTTATCCAGTAAAACTTTGTCTAGATTTGGTGGAAAGAAAGCATACTTCATGTAAGAAAGCATAATTTTCACTGTGTTTCCAGTATGTCTTGTATCATAGGCTTCCAGCTTCTCCAAGAAAATGTCTGTATACTTTTAACATCGTAAAAAATATTTAATTTTCTCAGTTTTGTTCTTGAAGAAAGCTGGACAGTTGTGCAATTTTGGCTCATACTTGCCAATAAAATTCAGCCTAAGGCTTTACTTTCTGAGCTACATGTAAAATTGCAGCCCAAACCATTCAGGTCTGGCAAAGCTATATGCTGCTAAATACAGAGCCTTGCAAGTGGCAATGTTGGTAATGTTTAATAGTAGGCAGTGCTACCAACTCCACCTCTAGGATATCTTAAATCTACTATTAGATCTATAAATAAGATCATGCTAAAAGTAATATTAAAACAGTAACAAACATATTTTTATCAAACTTAAAGTGTCGTGAAAGGCTTTACAGCCTTAAGCTGATATATCTGGTTCTGATCTCCCAGTATATCCTAAGTGGAGGCAGAAGTCAACACTTTTCAGTTGTGGTGTCGGTATTCCCACAAGACCATGTTGGCGGGGCTTCACCACCTTGATCCGCTACATAAAATTTCTGTGGGAGTTCCTGTGCTCTGCAGTTCATGACCTGAAATCTCTGCTCCCACTGAAGTCGTTTCCCTGAGAGAGGATTGAGCAATAACCAGATAAGGACCTCTGTGTGCAGAAACGTTTTTACTGTAATGCTACCCATGTAGTGTAGTTTGTCATGTTTTTATGATGAAAGAGAACAGGATCAGGGTGTACACATGCCGGGGGGAATAGGCAAGCAGAGCAATAATTAACATCTAGCAGACCTAAATTCTTTCTAAGTTGCTGGAAAGCAGCTGTTGAAGGGATTAAAACAAAGAAGAAAAGAGCACTGTCATTTCAGACAAATAGGTGTGCTAATGTCTTCCAAAGTTTATGGTGAATTTGCAGTAGGCAAGAAAACGGAGAACGGAATGAAATGTCAGGGATCAAAAAATGGGTTTTGTTGGCAGAGAAAGTTGGTTTTTTTCTGTCTCCCTCTTTTTTTACATCTAGAATTATTGGGGAAAAAAATAACATGGAACAAAGATAATTAACTATCTTGAAATGCCCATAATTGTAACCCAACTCTCATAGCGGCAACACCTTCCTCTTTACACGTCATGATCAGTAAAGATACCCTTCCACCTCTCTGTGCCCCAGGCCCAAAGAAACCATATAAAGTTTTCTACCAATTTTAGCTAATCCCCAGCCCTCTTAGGAGTTCCTAATATCTTATCTTTTCTCATGTTCATTTTCCTTTTCAACATTATGTTCTTGTGTAACAATTTTGGTTGCTTTAAAGGAATTTATGTTGTCTACCTCAGGCTCCTATATTGTTTTTGTTATCTTACTGCACAGAGACAGCTGTAAGCACCAGCTACAAGGTCACAGCAGAAGCATCAGTTTATTGGATCAAAGTGTGTCTGATGAGATTTTGAGCTTGAGATGCCCTAGAGGGAGATGGAAACTAGGGGTTAACAACTGAGACTATTGCTCTTTACTTCTTGCCAGTGTTGGGGGTTTATTCTGCTGAATCAAAGTTAGAAAATGAATGAACACTGCAGCTCCAAGCTTTGCTGATAATTATTTTCTTTCCTGAAGGAGTTGTAGGCTGTATTTTACACCACCTAAAAGTCTCTCAGTGTGCTTATCCTGTGCAACAATGCTCACAGGGACAGAAGGAAGAAGAAATGAATAGCATGAAATAAAAGGTTTGCTAGATAATTTATTTCTACTCTTACTTATATTATTATATTTAATAAATTATAAGAGATCTCCAATTACATTTGATGGAAATAATTTCTGCCCCTGCTTTGCTCTTCAGATGATCTTTGTGGGGTAATGAGTTGTTTGCCCCAGTGCAGAGGAGGCTTTTCCTTATCTAGATCCAGAATTCCTGCCTCTATGGATCAGATTTTGAGTTGCCTCCACTCATCAGTAAAGACAAAGGTGGAAAGAAATCAAGGAGAAACAAATTTTCAGCCATGGAGAAGTGTAACTACCCCTTTGACTGATGATTACAGAGTGAGACCTCTGAGAACAAACAGTATTTAAAAAAAAACTTTTGAAAAAGAGCAGGTTTTAGTCCTTAGAGCACAACAGAACTGTATTGAACACATCAAGGATGATCATACTAAACCAATTCCCCCTAAGAATGCCAACTTTCCTGAAGGTATTTAGAAGATAATTAACAATAGAAATTAAATATTTTTCTAATAATGCAGATGAATGGAGCCCACGCTTATGAATTCTTGAGGAAAAAGAATAAAGACAATTTCATGTTGGCTCCTTGGCATAATGATAAAACAGAAGGTCTGTACTCCTGTACTGAAAAGGGATATGACTATTCCTGAAATCCAGAGTCATCTCTTCAACCTGTCAGACCTATTTTCCCTATTCTTGTGGGGAATGCTCATTCTTTACACTCCTTGGGCTTTGTGTTCTCCTTGAAGTGACATCTCTGGTTAAATGGAGTGGCAGGATTAATACACAATTGGAATTCAGAATATTTGCTGAATCTGGACTTTATAATAGCATGGCATGGATTCTAATTTCAGAAATGAATTAAAAAGGAGTAGGATAACTACACTTTCAAGTAGGCTGGCAAGCAGACAGGAGACCATAAATCAAGGTTAATGATAATGGCAATGTTCCAGTTTGGAAGGGAAGATGAACATAAGCAGTATTACAAGAATTGGTGCTAGGCCCAGCTTTACTAAAAGCCATTATTCATTATGTTAATGGAAACTAAGGAACACTGAAGTCAGACCTTGCCAAAATCTACAGAAGAGGGAGAAGACATCTTGCCTGGCTTAATCTATGAGTCCTACTTGCTGAGAACATTTTCGTTTTCTACATTTTCTTGAAAAAAAAAAAAAAAAGATAAAAGCATACTTCAAAAAGTGCCAAAGTTAAGAGGAAGGATGTACTGTCTAGAAGTACCTTTCCACAAATTTAGGAAAAGTCCAGATAACCATAGTAGTCACTGAAGTACTTTCAGGATGAATAAATGCTATTAATTATGGAAAAAAGGTTAAATTATGTTCTCTACCAGATTTTCTTTGGAATGAGATATACAGCTGGAGAAAGATATTTTGAAATCTTGGTGTCAATGAAAAGGTTTTAACACAAATTAAGAAGTAAAAACCATCTTTTAACATTGAAGAGTTCCAGAATCAAGTGGTTTTGTTCTTCATATGTAAATTTCAGATAGGTATTACATAATTTAATTACAATAAAGCAATGTATGTTGAATTTGAAGAGTTAACAGTATTGTATGAGAAATCAATGAGTTAGTTTAACAAAGAATTGGAAGTTCAAAAAAAGGGATTTTTTGCCAAATTATGACTAAGAGAGAGAAGAAAACCTGCTGAAAGTATTTATTAAAGATGAAAACAGCAAGAGGAGTGATAGCCCAAGAGGCATGAGTAAGGAGGATGAACTCAGTGTAACATTAAGCTGAACATTAAAACTATTGCTTGATACTAAATTTCTTCAGACTCAGAATCTGATTTTTCCAAAAAGAAGATGGAAGCCAAATAACATCAGAGTTGTGCTTTTGAAGTTGTTGGTTTGGTTATTTTTAACTGGTTTTACAAAACAATGAGTGCACACTGCAGAATGTGCTCCTACGCTACCAATGTTGTGGTAGCGTAGAAATGAAATGAAATACAGATCAGAAATGAAGTGAAATACAGATGTGGCCCACTAAAGCCAGAATAGATGATTTTCTATAGGTTTTGATCACACCTAAGGAAAAATGAATGAGACAGAAGAAGCAATGAAATCAACACTAATTGTGTTTGGGTCCTTTCCCTGAAAGATGTAAACATGCTTTTCTAATTTTACTGCATTTAGGAGTTTTGCGTCCTATTTCTAAGTATCCATAGTAATTGGACAGGATATTTAAACACGTCTTACAGCAAGGGCTGGAACATGAGTCTGCCCTCATAAAGGAATATTTTAAACTGAAAAAAGAAGGATTATCTCTTGGCCTAGTGAATCTTTTATAACTCCAGCGAAAGCTGGCTGTCTAGAAGGGTGCATGAAGTCGTCCTCCAATGCTTAGATCCCATTCCTAGGACATGTGAATCTGATACTCCTCGGGCTAAGAAAACCACTGGAAATAGGTGTTTCATGGTTGCATGAGTGCTCTGTGTTAACAGATGACAAAACAACACTACAACTGTCAAAACCTTTGCTGACATTTCCCTGAAGACTCTTACTCAGTGGACAAGCTGAAAAAAACTGTAATATATAAGAGAGGTACGAGAATAGTCATAGTTTTCTGATGTGACTGATGTGCTGGGCTTTTCTGTGTTATCAGTGCTAGAGCTTATGTGGCTGGTGCTGACTGGGTGCATAAGTTACTGGTGAAAATGGAGACATTGAGGGGCTACCATTTTGCAGTTACACAGCCTGTGTCACACATCTGAATTTTATTGACAATTCTGAAAAACATAATGTGCTGACAGCAGCATCTGCCTGGGAATTTGCTGGAAAGGAATGGTCACACAGACAATAAAATCTCCAGAGCTGATTTTCAGGAAGCAGGAGTGGAGGGTTGGTGTCTCTGCAGGCTGCCTATTTGCACTACATCACCTGTGTTACTAATCCTGAAAACCTTGTCACTGTCTGGAAACTATTTGCTTTGACTATATTCAGGACTTCCTCACCCCATTTCTACCTGGCCCAAAGCAATTCCCTACACCGCAGGTAGTCCATTAAACAACACACAATTCCTGTTTAGGGTTTAAAAAAAAATAGCCTTTTGCTTTTTGCAGCTCTATTTGGATTTTTATTGACTGACTGGAGTAGACTATTATGTCACTTGCTCTGTAAAAATGCACAAGCCATGAATGACATCAGTGTCAGAGATGAAAAGGAAAGGCCAAGGTCTGCAAAGGAGCTTAAGGTACTTAAATCCAAAACATAGATCCTTGGATTTTTTCATACCTTTCAAAGAAATGGAATTCCCATCAGTGAACATGTCTAGATGTCTACATTTCTGGTGTTGGAAATATGGATTTCTTTCAAAATCCTGATAGCAGATCAGTAGCTCAGTCCTCTCAGGGCTCCTGAGCTCCACACATTTTGTCAGTGTTCCTCATGACGTCCCTGTCCCCTGGGGCACACTCTCAGGATGTGTTCCAGTTCTGCCTGGAGAAAAGCTGGGAGAAGGAAGTAAAATCTCTAGTCTTTGACAATGCAACAATGAAGGTACTCTGTGCATGAAAATGTTTCCTGTGTCTTGTTTGGCCCAGAAGTTTTTGCTGAGACTGTTTTTTCATACAGGTCAGTGAAGCCTCTCCTGTCTGTAGCTCCCTCAGTCTTTAGTAAGCACCTTCCACAGAGGAGTAAGTGCATGTCTAAGTGCCCAGTCTGTCAGGAGGGGATCCAAACCACGGGCTTGTTGGTGCACAGACTGACTTTTGCTCTCTTGAGGTTTCTCAATGGATAGTTTCACTATGCAGAAGCTGTTGAATAATCACTGGATGGTGGAGGAAAGTGGTGAAAAGTCTCTCTGTTTTCACTGGTAAGGCACTGTGCACAGTTTATGGATAACACAAACCTGGCTCTTCTGCCTACATGAGCGCTGCAATTGTTTGGATGTTTGGTGAGGGAGATTTGCATCTTTGCTTTGTGGTAAAGCTTCTGGGCTAAGATGGGGCCTCATTCAAGGCAAAAGTCATCCTGGGTCTTAAGAAAGGGTAGCAAACCCTTGTGTTTTCAGGGATGTGACAAGCAATCCATAGAACAGTGATGGAATGGAAAGCAGGAGACCTGACCTAGGTTCTCTAAAATTTGTGAAGGTTTAGGTCATGGGACTGAGCACCTGACCACCTGACCACCAGTACAGGTGCTTTGCTAGTCTGAGTTAAAGTACCCACATAACATCTTGTGATGCAGAAAAATATTGAGTCTCAGCAGACACAAATAGGCCATGGCTTTTAAAGATCAGGAGAAATGGATGCCTGGGTGGCAAACACATGAAAACCATCTGGAACATCCTCAAAAGAGTTTTCTTGTTCCTTAACTAGGTATACTATTACCTGTATCACAGGTCAGTCCAAGATGGATGTTTAAAAAGCTCTTGTGCAGGCTCAGATTTCACTTGATAGCTTCAAAACACTGCAAGCAGCCCTGCCATGGTGTGCAGGCTGTGTTGGAAGTGAGGCTGAAGAAGTGGGAATCGAAACAGCATTCTTGGGGTGGGTGGATCCCTTGTCACCAGATTTTTGGCAAGGTAGCTGCTGGGTCAAGGCTGTGCCTGCCCTCAAGTCTGCATTTATGAGGCACTGTGTTCTTGTCTCAGATCTTCAGATATCCCTGATCCTTCATGTCATTACTAACGGTAAGAAACATCTCTGTCTTTTATTTCTATTAAAAACCCGCTGTCTAGCTCAAAACAGATCCCTGATTTTTTGAGCACTCTCTAGTGTCTACCTGGACTACTGCTAAAATAAAAATCCATTTGCTTCTCTTTAAGTAATGCACTCAAATATGGTCTCTGCAAAATGCAATTTCCATCTAATGCTTGAACTAGACCTCATGAAATAAGATGCTGAGAAAGATTTACGAGTCACTGCAGCTCAAGCTAATGTGCTGATAGCTGTGGAATTTCAGACGTTTAAATAAAAAGTACTCACAGCTGCAGCAGGAGTTTCCTAATTTGCCAAAAACCCTTAGAAAATAACCCTCCGAAATATTAAGTAAAGGTTTAGACTATATATGTACACTTGACTTTTATACAATTTTAAATAGTCCTTACAAACAATTAAAAATAATTGTGGAATAATCTTTATCTGTAAAAATACTTCTGAGGGTAGAACAAGCAAGCAAGAGTGAGATGGACCTTTCTGTCTGCTCTGCCCCTGGATGCATCCACCTGAAAGCACTACTCTGCAGAATAGCTGCTAAAACCTCCAGAGTCCTCTGGGAGGTCTCTTACTGACTTACTCTCCACTGAGACTTCCCTTGGCTTCTAAGCACAGCATAAAGAGCATAACAGACCAGCTTCTGCCTTGAATAATCATTTGAAAGATTCAGCTAAAGGCTGCAACACCAATTTCATTATTACAAATAATGGTGGATTTGATGCAATGGAAAGCTGATTTACAAATATGTCACATGCCAAGTCCAACTTTCAGGTTTCTTGGTTTGCTTAATGTTATTTCAAGATGTCAAATGGACCATATACTACGCTGTTTTCTACAGGAAAGATAGACTGCAATCCACTTTTATATGTTTCATCCTTATAGTAAGAGTCCAGAAGAAGGATAAAAAGTCATTTGAGAAGACAGGCAGTGCTTATAATCATGTAGCTAGGATTGTTTAAGAGTATTATTATTTTTCCACTGTATATATGTTGGCATAATGCTGCTTTGGATACAGCTGTGAATGTATATTAATAAAAACCTTTTTACCAGTATAATTCCTTGCCTGGCCAAAATCAGCTACACAAGTATAAGCATATGTATGTAAGCACAACTGTGTTTATACCATTACCAGCTGCAGTTGAAGCTTCTTGTACAGGCAAACCCAAGCCCGTCAACTCTTCAGAATACACCAAAATGGCACCAGCTTTAATGTTTAGAGATTTGACCCTCTTTTGTAAACAAATTATAAATCATTTTAGTCCTCTGTGTTTGGGGAATAATCCTTAACCTAACATGTTTAAAGAGATGTCGTGCTTCCAACTGAGGCATTGGAAACATTTTTTTTTTTTTTTGTGGTGTCTTTCAAAAACCAGTTGTGTCAAGTGTGCCAAGTGTTTGATGTTGGTTTTCTGACAGGAGAACTTAGAAATGTATTGTTTGGGCTGATTTTGGATAATCCAAATGTTTCCATGCTTTGATGAATCCTTGATGTTATAATACTTTAGAGGGGAGATGATAACAACATCAAACTTCAGTCAAGGCCCTTCTATTATATTTCAGTTACATATGGTCAGAAATCCAGCTTCAGGGTAATCACAGAATCCTAGAATGGCTTGGGTTGGAAGGCACCTCAAAGATCTAGTTCCAATGCCCTGCCATGGACAGGGACACCTCCTCCTAGATCAGGTTATTCAGAGCCCCCTCCAGCCTGGTTGTCAACATATCCAGGGACAGGGAGTCCACAACCTCTCTGGGCAACCTGTCCCAGTGTCTCACCACCCTCACAGTGAAGAATTTCTTCCTTTTATCCAATCCAATCCAATCCAATCCAATCCAATCCAATCCAATCCAATCCAATCCAATCCAATCCAATCCAATCCAATCCAATCCAATCCAATCCAATCCCCTCTTTCAGTTTAAAGCCATCCCCGTTTGTCTTATCACTACATTCCCTTGTCAAAAGCTCTCCAATTCTTCTTTATTCCCCTGAGGTGCTGGAAGCTGCCCTAAGGTCTCCTTGGAGCCTTCTCCTCTCTGGGCTGGACAACTCCAGCTCCCTCAGACTGTCTTCATAGGAGACATGCTCCAGCCCTCTGATCACAACCTGGACGTGGACTGGCTACCTCACACGTGGGCTCTTGGTGAGCACCACCCCATGAGAGAGCATTGTAAACCCAGTAGTACTTCTGTACTGGTACACAGAGTTAGTTTTGGACCAGAAGCAACAGCTTCATGTCCAAATTATTAAAAATGCACAGAGATACAACACAGAGACATTTCTGAACAATCTGCTGATTGAGCTGTTTGCCTGTCCATCCACGGCATTATTCTCAACTCAGATGATCCACCAATAGTTAGGGGAAGTTGGCTGTGAATGTGTTTACTGGTGAAGAAATACACCTCCTAAACCAGTGGGAATTTTACTCTTAATATAGAAAATGATCTTGTTTCTGTCCTTAGAAGAGGACATAAGTTAGATGTAAATCCAATTAATTGTTTTCTAATTTGCTGGTCATTGGAGAAGGCAGAGCTTTTCAAGGCTTGACCCAAAGTTCATTGAAGTCTGTAGATGCTTCTCAGCTGTTTGTCATGTGCTGTTTCTCCAGCCTCTTAGTAATTCTGTGCTTGCAATGCCTCAGCTTCCATGATTCATTATATTGCTCAAACTTCACACTCTGGGATGGCATGAATATGTGATATCAGTTTAAGGAGAATAAAAATCGCTAGAGAATTGTTCCAAGGACATTTGGAACCACCTAGCTTAAAGTGAGGTTATGCATTTTCAGTTCATCTTGCTGCAGCCAGTCAGCACGTGTCATTCCGAGAAGACATAGCTGAGCTACAATGATTTCCAGTTCACTGTAGGTTTTTGGGAATTCGCTGCAACAAATGAATACTCAGTCTCTCCTAGGAGAAGGAAACTACTAGACATCACTGGGTGTGTGGAACAAATATCTTCCAAGGGATCAGCAACATCAGATGCTATTTGACCACTGATAAAACAAGACACAGGCAGTTCACAACAGGCAGTAAATTTTATACTTTGCAAAACAAATGTGTTTGCAAGTGCAAATTCAGCATTTAATCAAAGCCTGTGGTCACAAGAAAGTTGTCAGTTTTGTTTTCCTTTGCTCCTTTTTTTTTGTGAGTTGTTTTTATTAACATTGTCTTTGATATGTCCTAGAAACCCTTCTCATTTTCTTGCTATTTTTAAGATATGCTGCTGCAAAAGTATTACTGTGCAAAGCACTCCAGTGTCAAACTTCTCTTTGTTTTCAATGTTTTAAAAATAGTTCTGTATTTAAATATTCTCTAGCATTGAAGAGCATAACTGAACCATTTTCTTTATGGTTCATATTGAACCATAGGTATGTGACACAGTGCTGTACAGGACTTCATAATTTATTCATTAATTTAGTTTGAGAGAGTAGCTGTTTGATGTGCAGCTATTTCAAGCCAATTCTACTTTTTGAAATCCTTCTAATCAAATTGGATAGCCTCCTGATATAAATATTTAATTTTAAAAATCCTCACAATTCTGATAATTTTTATTCTGTATTGTAACTTTCTAACTGTTCCCCCATGCATGAAGGAACTGATGTTACTCTCATACAAACACAAAGACATTAGCATTTATCTTCTACCTTCTAGTCAGCTTGTGTAAACCTGCTGCAGTATAATTAACTAGTTTATCGTTTGGGGCTGAGTTTCAACACATGACAGTGCTGTGTCTGCTCCTGTCTGTAGGTCTTGATAGAGTAGCTAATTTGAGACAGAAATTGCAGATTTCCTAACGAATTTACCAAACTTTGAGCCATACCAAGGAGGGAAGCATGGCATTGCCTGTCTCTGAGGGGCTGGGGTCCAGCCCCTGGGGACCCCAGCTGTGCAGGCATCCCCCTGTTAGTTCAAAGCCCTTGTGTCCAGGACAGGGCTGGAGATGTTGAGTGTTGGGCTGGCACCACAGAGGGGCTCGTGGGGTTGGCACGTGCCCGGTGCCACAGCCAGGCACCAGCAACCACTGAGCACTGCAGTCCTCACACACAGCCCGTCCTGGCAGCTGCACCAAGGACACTGGGAGCACCTGTCACCCCCTTCAGGTGCAGCATCTGGGCTTGTGTCCTCAGCACAGACACTCACTCTTCAAAGGCTCAGCTCAGAGATGACATTTAAAGAATAGTTGGAGGGAAAGAAGGCTGGAGCAAAACTGGCCTTTTAGATCATATCCTAATGATTACGAATTGGGCTAATGAATGAGAGATGTTGGATGATTTTTTTTTTCCTTTTTTTTCCTTTTTTTTTTCCTTTTTTTTTTTTTTTAAATTTAATTGTTTTGGGGATTTTCAAATATTTCTGCAGCCTAGGAGGGCTCCTGGCTGGGCTTTGCCTCATGATGTTGTGTTGAGGCAAGCATGGATGTGCAAGTGGGAGGCTTTACAGAGAGAGTGAGCTACCAGTAAAACTTAGCTTCTTCCAGGATTTACAGCAGCTGAATGAGAGTTATCCACATCACACTTAAAAACTTAGATTACTATTAAATTATAGCTGACTTTTTTGGAGTTGGCCTTTAACCCCTCTGCCTGTCTTTTTCTCTCTATTGAGAATATATACCTCCCTCCTTGTACCTCAAAGAGAGGTTTAATATCTGTCCTATATTACCTCATCCCTTCCATCTTCCCACCAGTAGATGATTGCTCCTGGCAGAAGTACTTAGGATTTTGTGTGGTCCAGTTTTGAAAGACTTTGGACACAAGAAACAGCCTCTTTCCTTATGGCACAGCTTCACATCCTACTTCGTTCAAGTGGTAGAAATTGTATTCCAGCTTAAATTTTCCTTTTTCCTGACTTTGTCCTGTGAGAGCCCACTTAATTATACCAAGCGACTAAGCCAATTCTCATTCAGCCAAATTGGTGTTGGCTTAATCTAGCTCCCCCTGAGCTTGGAAAAGCACCAGGTATGTGACAGAGTGGTAAAGCAAAGACATTCCCCTAATAGTGTCCAGTGGGTTTGCTGAGACCTGACCCCTCACACCTTGGCGTGAGCCTGAGGGAAAGCGAACAGCATGGGCCCACATCTCCACTGTCCATCCAGATTCTCCATCTGTTTGATTTCTTTGTTCTACAACCTGCTAATAATGTTGATTTTTATATTTAAAATAATAAAAAACCCGCTGTTTTTCAGCCCATTGTTATTTACCATAAGTGATTTCTTTTTTCTACAACCTGCCAATAATGTTGATTTTTATATTTAAAATAATAAAAAACCCGCTGTTTTTCAGCCCATTGTTATTTACCTTAAGTGGGACTGAATCATGTTTCTGCATTTCCCCTCCCTTTTTCACTTGCTGAATCCAGGCTACAGGTAAATTTGAAATGCTCTGTGGCAGACAGCAGGACAGCAGGCAGACACATGGAACATATGCTGAACATTTTGAATGGACTCTGGAAAGAAATTTAACATCTATTAGAAGATGGAAACACTTTGTTTCTAATGTGCAATTAGGGAATTAAAAATCTTTAAAGAAAATCAAAACAGGATAAAAATATTCCAACAGCCTAATACCCCTAGTAACATCCAGGCCTGGCATTTAAATTAGCATCTCTCTCTTTCAAGGTGTGATCCTTTTCACTCTCCCATCCATGGCCACAAAACAACATTTAATGCCATTTGCACACTTAGAAAATCCACTCCTTCTGCTCTATGAAGGATTCATTCACCCTTTTCTCCTACCCTTCCCAAAAGCAGGGAAAGGTTTGCTCAAGAACTGACACTTTGCAAGAGAAATTGTTTAGCAGAAGTTGGGCAAGTTTGGAGTTATTCCAGAGCAACTCCTAGCACAGCAGCTGTGAGGGTCCTGTCAAAACACCAGCCTAAATCATTTACTTGCTGTCCTTTGCCATTCCTCAATATGTGAGCAATCTAAAAATAGAGATGAACTATGGGGCTCCAAGTAACTACACTGAGTGTAGCATTTGAGATGATGGTGTGTATTTAACAAGAAATGTTTTATAATTGGAAGAGAAATAGTAGGAGCTAAATATAGACTTTTAAATTCATTTGGACCCTGGAGCTGGCAGTTTTGTCTTTATGGTATTTGTATGATTTCCTTATTTGAACCAACATGAAGTGATTTTATTTTTTTTTTTCAGACTACAAGCATTTCAGTGATCCAACATTTTGGTACACATCAACACGGAATATCTGGCAAGTACAAGTCAAATTTTAAAATCAGATATTTTCCCCTTAGACAAAATTCCTGTGATGAAATCAAACTGGGCAGTAGTGAATTCCTCAAAGGGTGACAGAGAGAAATAACTTTTTTGGCAAAATCTATTATTTTTGTTTAATTTTGATTAACAGGTCTGGGGTGGTGATTCTTTCACTCTGTTTGTAGAGAGACATGAGTTACTTCCTCCCATAGTGATGCCAAGCCAAAAGTGCTCAGAAACAACTGAGTCTGATGTGCACAATTTATTGCTGCCATGCCAAGCTAGGAAGTCCTCTTCTGTGATTTCCCCCTTGAAAAGCTCCTGAAGAAATCGCTGCACCCATTGTGGATGTTCTCTAAATTCTCCTTTCCTGTAGGGCAGATGTTGCCTAGTCAATGAAAAGCAAAAGCACATTGGGTTGTCATTGCCCGTGGATACCCGGCTGTTGTGGGAAGTACAGGGTGTGGCAGGAGAGAAACCAGGTCTTAAAACCCAAAACACTAAGGTTTCTTAGTCCTTAAATTGCCCAGGAAATGGGCAGTAAAATACCATGAGTAGTCCTCTCACCTAGCTGTAGCTGCCTATAAGACAGGAGTCTCCATATGTAAGCATGGAACATGGAAATATGCTGTGCTGGAAAATTGGAAGTGAGCCACTCTAGTGGGTATTGAAAAAGCCTAGATGCCAGTTTAGAGTCAGAGAATGCTATTTGAAGAACAGAAATACCCAGAAAAACTCAAAGATCAATGTGGACAAATAAAAAACTTGAAAGTGTCCCTGTAGAAGAGATGTTATACAACTTTTTCTTTCCAAAACAAATTATTTGGCTAGAGATACCAACACTGCCTCAGTTCGATCTCAATAGAAATAAAGGAAATATATTTTCCATTAAACCAGCAATTAATTAATAACAAGCTATAACTTCCCACCACATCCTCTTTCTAGCTGCAGGCCTTTTGAAAATGCACCAGCATCCCAGTGGCAGAAGTGGCACTGCTGACTGAGCTCTCTGGTGACAGAGCTTTCCAAGAACAGCAAGTGTCATCTTCACCTCTCCATCAGGGCTGCCAGGGGGTGAGTTCAGAATCCAGTCAGGAGGGGCAAAGACATCACTGCGTCATCTCTCAGCCCTTCGAAAAAAACAAAGAGCACATACTTGGCAGCACTTTAATTTCTATGGTTACTTATGAATAACAGCACAGCTGGGGAACTGTTGCTACAACCCACTAGCAGAGATCATTTAAGAGGTCACACTTAAGCAGATCCATTTAAAAAGCACTGTTTTTTTCAGAGATAATAAAACCAAGGACTGTAGGTTGTATTCTTTATGTTACTATCAAGTGGACTCTCCTGCAATAAATTTGCCCTCATAATTTGTTTAAAAACTGTAGGAGGAAGGATGGCTCTTTATTTAAGACACCAGCCAGGACTGATGATTTCTGGACAAAGTCTTGACCAGGAGCATGATTCATTTGGGTTTTGTCACTCACAGATGTTGATGTCCCCCATGCTAATGCAGGCCAGTGCTTCATGAAGCTTGGAGAGACTTTCTGGCTGGGGAGACCTGCATCAAGGCTTTTCTCTCTACCAAGGGGACAGTAACACAATTTTCCAGCAAAGTCCAGAAAAAATAATTGACTAACCCTGAATCAGAATGATTTGGGAGCTCTGACACAGACTTCCTGTACAACCTGGTGAAATGGCTGGTTTGTCCTTTCTGTTTTGATCTTTATTTTGTTTCTTAGTTATCAGGGCAGCAGTCATGAAGCCCTGGTAACTTCATTGCAATAAAATATATCTTTAATTGGTGGAACAGACTTTAAAAGCCTTTTGGCCAAGGAAAAGTTATTGCTTTGTGTTTCACAGTGTCCTAACCAGGAGGAAAGTGAAGACAAAATTCACCCTTATTTTGTCTGCCATGCAGTTACTGTGGACTCCTCTGAAGCAAGTTCACTCCTGAACAGCCAGGAATAAGGACTTTAAGTACTTATCTCACTTTTGCGAATTCAAAAAGGCAGCATGTCATCAGGGGATGGAAAAACAGTTATTTTACAAGTTTATGGGTAGAATTTTAAAGGACGCAATTAAAAATATAAAATATTTACTAAACTTAGAATCACAGAATCATAAATCATAGAATAGTTTGGTTTGGGAGGGACCTTAAAGATCATCTTGTCCCACCCCCCTCAACCAACATGGGCAGGGATGTCACCCACTGGATCAGGTTCCTGCATCAATGCACTGGGCCTGTGAGTGGGCCCACAGAAATGCACAATGCAAATGTTGTGTTTTGACATTTTATTCAATGCAATGCAGGATTGGTATCAGAAAAGACAAATGAAATCCTTGTAAGTCCTTTTTCAAGGGCTTCTCTTTTTATGTACTGCCCCTACACACACTGGAATAAGCACATCATCCCAAATAAAGCCACTGACATCAGTAGAGTTTCACCTGGGACAGATTTGGCTTACTTTTGCTAATTGCATCATTACCCTCAAGCTACACTGAACAATTCATTAGTGGCAGACAGCTGAATTTCTAAAAGTGTGTGTAACCTAACTCTAACCAACAGCACAGTAGAAACTACTCTCAGTAGCTCCTCTGGGCAACCAAGGACACCATGAAATTGAATAAATAAATATAAACAAAGAATGTTTTTCAATCTGCTTCCCATCTGTAGTTCTGTCTATTTTTTCAGCTCTTAAACTGAGGCACCTTTGCACTCTATTAAGACAATCCTCTACCTTTTGCCATCTCTGCTGACCTCAGTGAATTTAGGAGCATTTCTATAGATTAGAGATTTCCCTTTTCAGCACTTCTAAAGAATGAGCCAATCTGCCATGGGGTGGTAAATTTTGAAAATTCCTGCTTAAATTTTTCTTTTTTGTTGTCTAAGGGAAAGGTCAAAGTATGATTTTGATTTTTAGTCATTCTTCCTAAATTTTTCTCTCCTATTTTCACCTACCCGTTAAATTCCTACAAATAATGAGGCATTTCTGGGCATGGCTTTTGGCTGAGTGGGGCTGAGCTGCCAGGGCAGTGGCTGGGCTGTGGTGACAGGGACAGCCAGCTATCCCCTGCAACTCCCAGGGCCATTCCCCATGGTGCTGCCCTGTCCTGGACAACAGGTAAGCTCAGTGGCAGAGCTTGCCCTGTGCCTGCTGGCCTGGGTGCCTGACAGCCTTTCTGAACCTGCTTAATTTCCTAGCAGAGGCCTGACCTCGGAGTCTGCCAGTTTTCACTGGCAGGTACACGCTGTGGGCCTTCTTCACTTTTGTCTCTAACACCACTTAAGGAGGAACAGTATTGCTTCATCCCTTTTGTGTTAGACTCTGGATAAACAGGATGCTTCCTACAGAACTTGGAGTTTGACTGATGTGTCTAATACCCAGTGTAGGATTTAACTAAATAAATATCCTCCATCCAAACAATCTTAGTTGTTGGCTAAAGTTTCATTTCTTGAGACATAAAAAGTTACCTAATCCAAAATGTCATGGTTCTTGTCCTCTTTCTCGCTCTCTTTTTCATGGTCATCCTTCTTCTCAGCGACAGTGCTTCAGGAGGAGAGGGACCATCACTCCATCAGTGGGATACTCTTCTTTCTCCATCATTCTATCACTGGGATACTCTGTCTCTTCATCATGATGGCTGGAAATGGCAGAAGCTGTATGGAGATACAGGCTTGTTTCTGGATCTCACCAGAGCTGGTTGGATGCAAGTGCAGCAGATCTGGGGGCATGTGAAATAGACCTACAGGTATGTGCCCTAACAAATATTCCAGTCTGGAAACAAATAACCTTTTAGTGTCTGCAGAAAAACAGGTTCATCTCACCCCACCACAGACCTCTGAAATAGCTGTTATGAACTGTGTGCTGCAAGACCCTGTTTCTATTCACTGATTAAGGGCATTCTAGGTGATCACCTCAGCTGCACCTTCAGTAGATATCTAAGGCCAGGAGAGGCTGGTTCAGAGACCAATCCCCTGCTGAATGTAGGTCTAGGTGGGGGCTTCTTGGCTCATCACTTGATGGAGTATCACAGGTTGCAGTACAGATTTTTTTCACACAGATGCTATCTACAGAGCAAAAATCTGAGATCAAATCTTCTGTTTCTCCTACATGTCTCTCTCCACCCCCATGTATTCAGCACCCTTTGGCCAATGTCCAGCTTGCAGACTGAGCACTGAAAGATTTCCTTTATTTCCAAATACAAGCCTGCCTGACCTGTATTTGAGGAAGACCTACATGTTCCAGTGCCAGAATCAGCACTTTCAAGTTTTTCAAGAGCTGAGGATGTGCCCAGAGAAGTACACCCAGGACTGCATTTGTGAATATTCCTGGCAGATGCTGACTAACGTGCACCTGCTGCTCAAACAGATCCCTGTCAGCATCCTGGTTGTAGTCTGGGTTTTCTGTTGTCCCAGAAGTGCTGACTCATCAGAGCCTCTCCCATTACATGCTGGAGCAGTCTCCCCCTTTGTCCTGGAGTTTCTCCAGACCTGATCACCTCTAATAGCTCAGAGTTCCCAAGAAAACAAATCATCCTTGATGAACAACCTCATAAGACAAACATTTAATTGTCCTCCACCTCTGGTGAGCTACAAAAGTTCCATGTAAATAAAGGAGCTGAATCATCTCTTTCACAAATGTTTAAAGCTTGACCTAGTCTATAAAAAAGGATAAGAGTAGAAAAAGATTTTTATAAACGTACTGTACATGTCCAATTTGTCTTGCTTTAGCAAAGTGTAACCAAGAACCAGGGAGGTGTTGACCAGTATTGATAGAAAGCTTGTTCCTTATCTATCTATCTATCTATCTATCTATCTATCTATCATCTATCTATCTATCTATCTATCTATCTATCTATCTATCTATCTATCTATCTATCTAATCTCAGTGTGTTCATGCTTTCTTTATACCTACAAGGCTTGTCAAGCAATTAAGTTTGGGGATAAAGAAAAGTCCATTAAGGCCTAAATTAAGGAAACAGCACTCTAAAGCTTAGTTGAGACCATGAGCAAGTAAGTTTGAAGGCAGTTACTTCACAGCCAAGTGGTAGGTATGAATCCTTACCAAAAATCCCTAACAAACTCTCTGTGGTGTAGCTTTATCACCAAATGTTGTGTCTTCATATAATTAGTGGAGTAAATTACAAATAAAAGTTTATTTGACTATTAATTTCTCTACTTTTTTATGTCTATTTCTTTACTTTAGCTCTCTAAAGAATAACATTGCAAAAGAAGCAACAGCAATGGCACTTTCTCATTTCCTCTGATTCCAGGAGTAAATATAAAAAACAACCTCTGATGCTTCACCTCCTGCCTGTCCATTCAAACCAGTTGCTGAAAGTCCAGCCATTTTAGTATTTCTCTGCATTTAATACCTCTTTCCTAACTTAAACTCTCAAGCAGGTTTAAGGTGATTAATGAAATGGACAACCCAGTATCAGACTAACTTACCTTTTAAACACAGAGTATCCAGTGTGGTGAGTATAAATGACAGCACTGTCAGTTGCAGTATCTGCTGAGGCCCTGGTCAGAAGCCCTGGTCCCTGAGGCTGTGGTGCAGTTGTGCAGTTGGCCACACTCCTCCTTCTCAGCTTCAGCCAAGGATATCACGGAAGTTTTTGTGCTGGGGGCTCTGTGGAGCACAGAAGGAGCTGGGAACCACATTCCAAGCCGTAACTTCTACTGCTGAGCTGTGGCTTTGCTTCTGACACCTCGGGATGCACCCAGGCCTGGTTTCAACTTGCTCCAGCCAGAAGCAAGCGGTGAAGGCACTTCCCAGGGAAGTGCAGGTCCTGCTGAGAAGGGAGCTCCATGCTGTCCTTGCCTTCTCTGAATCAGTCACCTCCTTGCTGGCAGGATGGTCATAAAGGCTCAGCCTTCCCCACAGAGGGGGGCTGTGCACTCTGCCCTCTCCTGGGTGTTCACCACCATCCTGAATTGGACTGGGTAGCTGCAGAGAGGAGCAGGGCTTTGTCTGCAGCGTGCCTCTTATCACCAGGTCCTCACCTCTCTTGTTCCCAATACATACACCTGCTTATAGTTGTGCTCTTGCATTTTTGACCCATAGTTGTGCCAGGCAGTTTTGACTAATGTGATTACAGTGAGTTCGTTTAGCACTTCAAAAATAAGTAAATATGAATGTTGGTACGTTTAAAAGGTGCATTGGACAGTTTGGATTGGGACAGCAAATGGTTGTCCTATTTTAAGCAGACTTCCTGCTATAATTATTTCATGAAAAGAAGTTGAATTTATTGTGTGAAATGGCTAAAAGATTTTAGTGACCATTTAATAATTATTTACAGTCCAAGCAGATATGTTGAACAGAAAAGGAGCTTTTCAAAACTTTAAGAATCATAGCATGCAGCAATGATAAATTGGCACAGAGCTTACACAATAGATTTCATTTTTTTCTTAACAGAACAATAATTGAAAACTGACTTAGCCCCTTAAATAAACCAGCAACAGCTAGGAAAATCAGCAGATTGGCCCTTTATGCCTGTTTATAGTAGATTTTGGCAGGAAGATAGTTGATGTAGTCTCTATAGAACACATCTATTATATCTTCCAGATGTGCTTGACCTTTATCTTGGATAAAAAAGCAACTTGCCATAGAAACTATCAATTTATGTACTCTTAGCCCAAGTTATCAGCTCCTTTAAGATGCTGAAAAACCCCTCTTGTGATGGTAAGGCTTCCACTGCCATTTAGTACAGACATATAGCTTGTGAGTGCCTAGATTTTTCAAACATGAGCACATAATTTAGATCAATGTGCCTGTAGAACTTCTAATGTGAGGAAGATCTAATGTGAGGAAGATCTGTATGAGGAAGATCTGAGAAGGATAAGGGTTGCTCAGTGCTTGCAGGGGGACATTTCTTCCCACTTCCACCCCCTGTGAGCAGCTAGCATTTCCTTTGCTAGCTGCTCACAATGGGTGGAATTGGAAAGAAAAATGGCAATGGCTTCTTAACAGGTTGCATTATTATTTATTTATGTGCACAGGGTGATTCTACCATTGTCTTTGGCCCTGTAAGGAAACCAGACAGGGCCCAGGGAAGAGCTAGCCTGCAGACAGCTGAATGCTCACCTGCCAGGCAGTGGAGAACAGCACAGGTCACCTCATATCCTCTGACTCAAGGGGACAATGGCACACCTGTGGCAATCTTAATCGTCCCACTGGCAAAACCCCAGAGCCAGGAAAGGAAAAGAAGGAGCCTCTGGCTGTAAATGCACTTGAGTCAAAGCAGGATTTTCAGTATGATATATGACTCAAAATTTGTGCCAAAAACTACAGTGGCACTCGGAGTGGCACAAGAACAGAGTGAATGTCAGACATCAGTGTTTATGGGCAGAATGGGGGCATAGTGGAGCAGAGGAAAATAGGGGAAACAGGTAGAGTGTTTTGGGACGAGAGGGAACCTGTGGGAACCCCGGGCCTGGCTTGGAGGCACAGATGAGAGGTTGAGAACATCACATCATCTTAAAAAGAGGACTTGTTTTGATGGAAAATAAAGCAAGATGATGTCAAGTGTGTTGTACTTGTTGTCATACTCAAGCCTCTGGGCTAGTGGCTGAAGAGTGTGACTACCTTTCTCCCAATGGTTTTGTCAACCCTATGGTGACTGAATTTCTTGCTTTTCTATTTCATATGGGTCAGGCATGAGAACTCCTGAAACAGATTACAGGTTCAGTACAGGAATCCAGGCTGACACACTCACTCAGAGAGATCTGTGTCCTGGTCAGTGCACCTCAGAAAACCTCAGTGCACCACTTCAAACCTTCTGCGATGTCCTTTCATCATCACATGATGTGATTTCTTGGTCCCTTGTGACTAGGCAGGCTCAGAGGTGTGCTTGTCACCTGCCCTGAGGCGCAGTGCTCCCACAGGGCCCCCTCATTATGTGACTTTGGATACAAATTCCTCGTGTTGGGAATTTAAAGGTCTGAGGTGGGGTGTGACAGGGTGGATTAGGGTTCCAGCAGTTAAGTCTTGCTGCAAGAAAGACTAGAACTAAGCTGCGTGAGCCTGTGGCTCACCAGGATGGACCACTGACAATGATGGATACAGCTCTGCCCTCTACATTGCTGCGGGACAGGAAGATGAGCTTACAGAAAGATGGGAGTGTACAAGTGATGAAGGGAAGATAGAAGAAAGGGGCTGAACTACATTATCTCAGGTCCACATTTTACTGGATGTAAAACCTTTGAGATCCTGTGACACAACAGTAAGGCAGTTTCCAAGGAGTAGGAGGATTCTGGAACATAGTTTCTGGAATAGCATATAGCACTTTTTCTGCAGCTGATTTTCTGAGGAATTGTTTGTGGAAATTAAAAAAGAAACAAACCCACAGTAACTGCTCAGTTTGGACCTAAATTGAGCACAGATCAAAAATCTTGATTTTCAGCCTTTTTGTCTGTCTTCTGGCTCTTCTATTGAGTAAAAAATGCCAGCTGGCAACAGATGGATGGCGCTTTCTGCGATGTTGTTTCCTGGAGATAGGAATATTTTTAAGAGAGGTGATAGGCAAGGCAGGACTTTGCTTCATCATAGAAAGCCTCTGGTGTAATGTTGTTTGAGGACACTGCCTAATTTTGCAAAGTGGCAGCTCTAAACAGAGGTTTTTCCTGTGTTCTGCAGAGCTTCCTGAAAAGGATGTATTCCATCTATAAATCCCTGTTGAGCAAGATGTCATGGTACACATGCCAATTCATCCACATTTGGGACTTAAGTAATTTCACAGCATCTTTAAATCTTGAGGCAAAACAAGGGAGACAGTAAAGCAATATGGTAAAAATATATTTCATCAGAATAACCAAAATGTTGAAATAGCAAAAAGAAAAAAAAAAGGAATTTGACTTGTGGGAGGAGGAAACAGCTGCGTCAGTCATTACTTTGCTGTGTAAACAATTTAAAGCAATTATAAATATGCTTCTGGTCACACTGTGTTGTAAATAAAAAGGTTTTTCACGTACACTCTTCCTCTGCTTTCAGCTTGCTCTTGAATCACAGGCTGTCTTGGCAATGGGGCAGCGCACGGTGAGCTGTGTGTGCGGAGTGACACGCAGATGTTTCAGCCAGAGCTTGTGCAGGTGCTCAGCTTGTCTGCACCGCTGGGGACGGGCAGGTGCTCTCCAACCACAGGGCTGGGGAGCTGGGTTCAGGCTGTGCCTTATGCTTGGCCTTGGTGCCAGGCTAGACCACAGCTCGTCTTCTCAGTGCCCCCCTCGTGACTCTTACAAAATGCTGCTCGGGTTTGACCCATGCCTGTGAGCTTTGACAGAATTAATCAATTTTTCTCAGATACCTCATGACATTTCAAGACAAAGCAACAAGGTATTTCCCAAACTGTAAGTCCAGGTGGCTCAGCAGCGTGGCCTGTCCTGTGCTATGGCCCATCTAGGGGACACTTTGATGGAGCTGTTGGCCTGGGTCTTCTGCCCAGGTTCCTGTGGTGCCGGGTCAGCCAGTGCACACCCCTGGTGTGTGGAGGCAGCGTCCTGTGCATGGGGCACCTCCTGCTGCTTCTTCTTTCAGCTTCATGAGCTGAAACCCTCTGGCTCAGAGATCACTGCTTACTGTAAACTATTCACTAGTGGTTTTGGGGCTTTTTGGTGTGTTTTAACCCCTGACTTACTTGCTGTGCCATAGACACACACCATAACCTGCATGAGACATGGCAGAGTTTGCATAGGTCACAAATTCAAGGAATGGGTTTAGGCAGTGTTTTGCCTTTGAAGTGTGGAAAGAGTACAATGAAATAATTTAAAACACATTTTATTGCCTCAGTAATCAGAGAGGGTGTAAGTGTTGACACGGAGTCTGCATGAAATCTTCAAGCTTTTCTAACCATTTATAGTTGACATAGCTATATGTTAATCCACAGACAATCTATAGCTCTCAATAGCCTCATAGCAACCACAGATCAACAAATGATTTCCCTGGGCTCTTAGGCATACCACTGCCATTAGGTCCTCTGATTTTTAATTAACAGGAAATGTCTCTAAACATCTTGAGGTAATTAAAGTGGTAATATCTTCTGTAAGATGTATTTGATAAAACAACAGGAATTCCCCTATGTGACTCAAAAATATAACTGCAACTTCATTACAAAAATTAGATTTACTGAATTTTATTTTTTGTATGAACTTAAAATGTAAAGTATACTCACAGTTCTGCTGTAATTCTTGAATGTAATAAGAGAATTCCTTCTCCCACATTTTACGGTAACTCTTGGTATAATGATCTTATTAACTTTTATTATGATTCCAATTAATATGCCATATTACAAATAGCTCCTTATTATCTCTTCGCCACTCATTATGCTTTCATAAGGAGATGATTACTGTGATAATGTTATGACTCTTAAAAAAATAGACATGCTAACCTAGATTTAGACATTTATTTCTGGCTGAATTCTGACAGAAAGAAGTAGCACCCAGAAAGATAACGATTTGCATAAGCCCGCCTAAAATAGTTTATTTTTGCTTCTGAACACACATGCAGGGGTTGAGTTTTGTAAATAAGTGTGTGCCTGTGTGTGTGTGAAATCTGTATATGGAAATGTTGCAACATGTTGCAGTGAACCAGTGGATTTTAGAAGTTTTTAGAAAATAATATTATTCCAGGTGTTGCCTAGATACATATGGAAGCAAAAAATAACTGAACAAAAATTTTAACAGATGTAATTACTTAAAGTAGCGGTTTAAGGAGAGATTTCCAATGTGGATGAAAGCTCACCATCAGCCAGTCTTGTTCTTATGTCCAAACTATCTCTAGACTTTAAAACTTTTTTGAGTTCTCTGTAAAAACTATTGACTTCCCTCTCAAACAGCAAAACATACTTATAGAAGTATATACCTGTTATTTCTTATTCTCTGTCCTTGGAAAATGCACCCCTGTCCTTACCATTTCCATGCCAAATACGAGACATTATTTACACTTTCTCTTAGCACAGGACTTGGCACTGTCCCTTGCTTTCTTTGCCTCTCCACTGACTTCATTCCTACATTAAGTGTAAACTCTTGGTCTTCACTCTCAGGACTCATCATAGCGCAATCCTAAATTTGAAATCTTTTATTCACTGACAGGATATTAACTCCAGCCTCCATGATGCCATTCTGGATGCTGAGCATTGGCTACTTACATTTTTCACGTAACCTTCTTTTCTAAATAAGGAAGGCCTCAGACAATTTTGGCTAAAAATGGCAAATGCAGCATTGAGATTGCTGCACATAGTGCTGCCCAGTACTGACATATTGATTTGCTCAAAGTCCATAATTTCTTGTCTTCTCATTAAATTGCAGTGTTTTGGAGATCTATTTGTGTACAGAACTTAGGATGCTGGGACCCTGGGCTGTGATTTCCTCTCTCAGGCATTACAAGTCCACCAAGAATCTACAAAAACATGTGATGAAAAATCATTAGATTTCTAAAACGAAAAATGTTGCGGTGTGGTTTTATTATTGTTTTGTTACCCCCAGTGGTTCGTTCTGCCCACCCCTCTGTTCTCTGTAGTGTTCCTTCAGTTTAAGTTGTACCCTCCTATTCAGTGGTCCTTCATACCTTGTACCTACCCCTTATTCCATAATGTTCCCAGTTCTTCCACCCTCTTAGTTGTCAATCCTTTCCTGTTTCAAAGCCGTATTGGTTTGCTTGTGTTACTGCCCTCCCTTTGTACTTCTCATTGGTTTGCATAATGTGATCCCCGCCTTATGTTCCTCCCTTGGCTTTCCCTTATTGGTCGTAAGGACTGTACCCTCCCCCAGATATAACCTTGTGTTTGTCTGTCTTAGATGGTTTTTGTCAGTGAACCCTGCAGGGAGTAAGCAGCTTTGGAACTCACACAAGCGACCTCTCCCTCATTCCTTGTCTCTGCCCTCGCCGCTGTAACAACTGGTGCCTTTGAGCCAGTGCCCAGGCTGTACCCCGGACAGCCTGGCTTTCTGGGGACAGCCTGGCGTTCTGGGGACAGCCTCGCGTTCTGGGGACTGCCTGCCTTTCTGGGGACAGCCTGGCATTCTGGGGACAGCCCACTCCGTGTCGCCCGGTGCCGGGAGCTGGTCAGGCTGAAGAAATCCGGCACGGCGGCACCTGCCTGTTCCAGGAAGTTAATTACAGTTTAACATTGGATCTGTATTGAAGAAAATGTGAGGTTTCAGGACTAACACAGCTACCATTAATCTTGTCTTGAAGAACAGCACTTGACCAATATGACACTTGAGTTGCTTCAGTTTCTATGATGTGGAAACAGCTATGAGTGAGTCTTTATTGGACCTTCTAATTGTTTATCTTGGTTACATCCCCGAATGGGAATTTGAATACACAGGCGTGAATCTCTCTGCTGGTTCAGAGCTGAAATGATGGTTCTGAGAAGTGGTGAGACACACCTGACTACTAATGATGAGGCCACCATATTCCTCCCCACTAAAACAAGCTGTAATCAATCATGTTGCAGATTGACCTTCTAAGGAATGTGCCCTTCTGTAGAAGTTTTTTGCTTTCTACCCAATTAAAGCAAAATAAAGCATGAGCCTGTCGACTCTGAGCTTTCTTAGTTCAAAATGAAAAAAAACCCAAGAAAATATTTTTTTTCTTTAAACATCTAAAATCCTGTCTTGTGAGATTAGTGGGTGAATCAAGTTTTGAATAATGTTATTATGGGAGAAGTCAAGCAAACAGAAAGATGACTCAAACAGTTTACTGCCAGGACTATTTCTTAACACAGAGGAAAATCATATCTGGTTGCATATGGAATCCTCCCACAATGAAGAGGGAGCCTGGCAACAGAAATAAAACTTCAAATGCTCCAACTTTTGCTGTCGAACTGTCCTCACAGCTGAAGTGTAATGAGAAGACACCAGAAATTTGGACATTGAGGAGGAGAAACCATAACATAGCTAAGCAATTCTGGGCCTATTGCCTTATTGTCAAAACAGACAACCTAGTCATTAGAAAGGTGAAATTTTCTTTAATTCTCCCTCCCCATCAAAAGAACCAAAATGAAACCCAAAGCAAAAAGCGATCCAAAAAAATAGAGGGAAAATCCCTGAAGATGTTCACTCTGTAACCACGATGGGTTGCGCAGGCCAAGAACCTGTTCCTTCTGCTCCAGGAGAATACAGCAGGACAGCCCTGCACCACTCCAAAGGATCACCTGGTGACCGTCACAGGCCACCCGGGAACGGAGCCCAGCAGTGAGAGCAAAGAGTGGCTCTGGCTGGATCTGTGCCGACGGGCTGTGCTGGGATGAACAACACTGAGTGCAACTGACGGCTGTGAAAAAAATACATGGTTTTCATCTGCCGTAGAGCAGAGTTCAACCATGCAAATATTTATGTATTGAGCAAAGAACTGGGCTGCTGCTTGCTGAGTGTCTGAGGCACTTGTGTGTTTGTCCCACTGCCCCACACTTCTGGCTGCAGGACTCACCCACAGATTTAGGACTGGAACAGGATATGCAGTTCTGCAGGGCTGGAATAGATCCCTTTAATAAGAATTTGTAAGGAGATCAAAACAAGCACAGAAACCCAATTCCATCCTATATGTGTCAAAAATAAATTTACAGCTGGGAATACTCCCCAGGAGATATGTTTTTCCTGGCTTCTCCCTCACACTAGTGAAACACAGCCAGTGCTCAGTTCTGGACTTTGCAAACACTCATCATTGATAAACTGGATGGAAAAAGCCAAGTGTTTGTGTGGGCTTAGAAGAAATCATTATTTAATGACACTCAGACAAGTATGTTTTTGGAGGGCAGTTCATATGGCACCAGCTGTTCTGATTTAAAGGATCTTGGTACGGCATGTAATAAAACCATAGACCATGGTTTGGTCATCCCAAATAATGTGTATATGCACAAACCTTCCTTCAAAGTAAACCATAGCCTTAAATCTCTCCCCAGTGATCAGACACAAATTATATTTGTTTTGACATACAACATTTTGCTCCACTTTGGAGAAGCCTATAATACTGCAATTGCTCCAAATTTTAAGCTCTTCTTTCACATGCTAAACAGTGAGTTTGTTCGATTTCCTGTTGTACCACACTTTTCCCTGGCTTTGAATTCAGTATTTTTTTCTCCTTTCTGTTACTTTGTGCCCTGTAAGGAAAGCAGGAGTTTGGCATATGGTTTCTGCAAGCACAGATGAATACTCATACACAATGCAGTTTCCATTTTCTAGAAAGGCTGGCATTTGGAGCTGGCTTTTTAAACAGAAGGACTGGACAAGAATCAATTCTCTGATCATATTAAGGTTATAATGATCACACATTTTCTTACTCTTCCCGTGACACTCCTGTGGCATTTAGAAAAATTTCAATTCTCTCCCAAATACATCAGTTGAGGTCAGTCTTTAATGAGAGTAATCAGCCAGTGTGGAGAGAAAAGCACTCACCTTCCCTCAGCTCTGTCTGACCTAGGATGACAAAATCTCTCTTTACTCCTACATTTTTGAAGGAGATGTTGCATACTTGGGTCAGCAAAACCAGTCTGGTTTAAACTTATTAAACATTTCAGATGATATCTGTTCTCACCTAATTTACTAGTCCACCAATTCTCCACATTTTAATAGACAAGATTTAAAAATTATTTCCAGCTCGCTGAGGAAAATAATAAGCAGTGCCAGGTCCAGGATTATCCTTAACAACATCCCTAACGCAAAGAGAATGATTTCTCCACTGATGGCTTCCTGAGATCCTGACAGACATGAAGCTACTAACTCAATTCAAGCGTGTTTGCTGGTAGACATGCTGATTTTTTTCATCTTAGGGTCATAAGACACTAAATATGGTGTGTTAGAGGCAAATATCTATCAAATATCTATCTATAGAGGCAAATATCTATGTTGCACATCACATATATGCAAAAATCAGAGTTTGAGAATACCTGGAATGAAATCTGGTTTGTCTGATAAACTGTATCTCCTGTAAAATTTCTGATTGATATTTTTTGTTACTAGTTATATTACTATATGCTAATTATTTTAATAACTTAATCCCCCTTCAGGTTTTCCATTAGTTTGTTTGTCATAGAACCAAGCTTGCCACTTTTCTTCCTTTTAAAATATTGGTAGAACAGCAAACTCTAATCTGTTAGAATTTCTTTGATACTCTTATATTTAAGAGAAATGAGTATGCTTAGACCAGTCAAGTCTTCACCATCTTTTGTTACATGGCTCTGCTGTTGTTAGTGCTTACCATAGTATGTGTTGCTTAACAACTTTCTGGGTTACTGAGGGATTGGAAAGTATTTCATCACATCCCAGTGATAAGAGCACATAAATACAGTGCAGAACCACTTGTTGAATACTTCTTCTGCCTCTTTATAAACAATTTTGTCTTCAAAGCTCATATTTTTGCCATAGGATATTATGTCTGTCTATAGATTCTCGTTTTGATTCTTACATTTTACAAAAAAAAAGGAAAAATCACACTGCTAAAAGAGGTTTCATTCTCAGGCAATGGTTGCCCATTGCTTGTGGACAGGCTGCCCCAAAGAACCCTGTGGAGTGGTAAGGAGATGGCAAGTGCAGTATACGCTGTACAATACAATGGCAGCATGGTGGCTTTCCTCTGGATGCCCTGGAACCTGTCCTGGGCCTTCTAAAAAAAAGTGACATTATGAATTGAGGCATTTTTTCTATACAAGGACATCTAATTTAGAAATATCCTTTGCTTAAAAGGAGGAATAACACTGAATATTTTATAAGTTGACAAAAAAAAGTATTTAGCAAAGCTTTGAGTAGAGAGAAGATGACAAGTGAAAAGAGTTGGGAAGAGCAGCAGGATGGAAGAACATGGGCAGGTGAAGGCAGCTGGTGCTCAGTGATGCTGGATCTTTGGAGACTGATGCAAATTTCAGCAGGTGCTCTACACTAAAGCAGACCAAGCAAAAAAAAAAAGTAAAATTGTGTAAATTGTTTTCAGGAAATACACTGGGACTTCTTCTAGCCACGCACTTACTAGTCTATTATTTGACAAACACAGTGAAGAAATTCCTGATGGAACTTGAATTTATTCAAGAGAGATTCATGCTTTGGCAACTCTGAACTATCGCAACCAGGCTGCAAACAACAAGGCAAGGTAGTCAGCAAACCTGCTGTTCTCAGCACTTACCTCTCTCTTTGCCCTTAAAGGAATGGATGTGAAATGCTCTGCTTGTATTTCATAAACCTGTGACTTGCTTGGAGAAGAACGAAGCTTTCTGCTTCTGTTGCCAGTGACAGTGCTGTGGGCAGCCTGCTGGGATGCAGCTGATCCCCACTTGGCTGCAGCGTGTGGCTCAGATTATAGCATCACATGGATGTCTCATGCAGCGAGCTCCCCTTTGCCTATGGTGCTCCTTAGGCCATTGAACCGAGTTAAAATGATCTCACTCTGATCTCAGGATAATGAGAATTGGGAATAACAAAATACACGAGCTCTGTGAAGGTACGGTGCTCCCAGAGGACACACAGGCCTCTGTGATGTCCCTACGCCTGGAACAGTGAGACAGACTGATCATGCTGGCAGCACATTTGAAAACACATTAAGGCAGTAAAGAAAATATATGAACAAAGGCAAACAGAAGAGAAACTTGCGTCCCTGCAGAATGCGTGATAAATCATTTATTACAGTGGGAAGGAGGCTTTCAGACAGAAATAGCAGCATATGAGTCTACTTATTCCTGAAGAAAACAAGCATCTCTGAATCCACCTCCACAGAATTGCAGATGTAAAGCATGGCAGGGCTTCCACCTGACCCTCAAAACATTCCTCCTGAAACTACCACTCCTGAAAAGGTGATGTGAAATATTCATGTATTTATCTTGCCACATCAGCAAGGGAGGCGGCTGCATTCAGTGTTCTAGCACACAAAATAACTTCATTCTTTCTGTTAGAACCTTTTTGCTTTGAGTCACATCAGCACAAGTATCTTACCATAGAAGAAATATCTGGTTTGAAATACCAACGGCAGCTAGGTGGTTTGACAGTCACAAAAGTGCCGCTCTCCAGGAGAGAAGCGGAGCACAAGGCACTGGGGAAGCAGTGTTAGGGCTCTTTCAGGCCTACTTGGATTCATATTTCTGGTGCCTTCACGTGGCAGCTTAAAAGGACAGACTTCTGAGGCCAAATTGTTTTGGACTGAAGCTATTTGACTGACTTTGACCCAGCTCCCCAACCAAGATAAAATGACACATCCAACTTTATTTGGCATTTGAAGTAGGAGGGAAATGACTTCTCTGTTCTGCCAGAGGCCTCTTTTATTTAATGTTCTACAAAGAGGAAGAAACTGCATATAATAATGACATCTTGTGGTAGTTGTTGAATTATTGCCCTATGATTTAGTAGATAATCAGATGCCAAATTTCATGACATCTCTCTCTTTCCATGCTGCAGCTCTGCAAGTTCAAAGTCACACATTCTCCTGCTCCGAGAAGCTGAATGTAGAAGACCTCTGGAGCCTTTGGCTGTTGACTCCAGAGGAAAAGGATATTTTACTCATTTGATTACACAGATCTGGCTAAAAATACAGGTCAGAAATTCATAGTCATACCTGATTAAAGAACCTGACCACAGTTATCCAGGTATTCATACAGAAAATATTCATTTTGATAATGTTGAGTGCAGAGTGGCTCTGGCCCATAGAATGAGTCTGCCTTTGCTGCACTATTGCTTTGTACTGGGAGTGAGACTAAAGAGTGACAGCCTTTGCTGCAGCATGTAAAACTTGACAGGTGCTGAACACCTGCACTGTGCTTGCAATCAGCCCTGGTGAGCAGCCACCAGCACCCAGTGGCTGGGAATGCAGGACTTTTTAAAGAGTAAATGCCCAAGCCCTCACAGTGCTCCTACTTATTTCAGCTTTGGTGCTCAGGTCTGTAACTCCTGCCATCAACCAGGTATCCAAAGGTCCCATAAAGCTCTAAGCTTACTGCAGGCTGTGTGACATTTCATATTTAGGGTCCATAACTGTGATATTTAACTAAGTATCCCACTCTGCCTGCCCATAATCATGTCCTTGCTGGTGTAGCCTCTGCTGTGCTTGCTTTAGTTGAAGTTAGAAGCTTTTCAGAACAAACAACACTTTTTCCTGCCAGTTTGTACAGTCCTTATCAGCAGAGAGGGGCTCAGCTTTTATCAGGGAGTTTGGCTATTGCTGGAATAGTCATAATAAAAGAGATTAGCAGGAATGGCTTAGGGATATATTTTTACAGGGTGTCTCTTTATCCTGTCATATGTTTGGTGAGTATCCTTTTGGTTCACTAGGTCTCCAGGTCTGTGCTACTGTGACAGTTTTGCTGTGGTTTTTTTATTGGGATGAAGGTGGCTTAAGCTATATGCCAAACAACTCTGTGTTTTCTTCTGGGCTACCAAGGCCTCATAAACAGACTTACAGTTTATACGCAAGATTTACACACAGCTGTTTCCCAGCTGTGGGGAAGGAGGCAAGAAAAGACCGAGTCACTTGTGAAGAGCTCAGAGGTGATGGTGAAATCACACACATGTATGACAGTGAAATAATGCTGCTGATCAGCACTGATAGTACAGAATGGGGACTGACAGATCAATGCTACGACATTTAATGTAGCATGGCATCTCTTCCCCATTTGCCTTTTTCACTGCCAGAGTTCCTTGTGTTCACATTGGATACTGGGCATAACAAGCTCTGCCTCTTTCCTTCAAAGACACTTGTTGGATTCCCTATTGATGTATAAAATTCCTAAGGATAATCATGAGATCCCATGACTCCATAACATCTAATGATAGGTGTTTAGCTGTACTGGTCTATTTTTTTTTTCTTTAATAGGATGATGCCACCTATTGGACTTTATTAAAAGAGGCAAAACAGTTCAAAGGAAAGAAATATTTTATACTGGGTTGGTATTCTTCAGCAAAGAAGGTTAAACTTTCCTACAGTTCAATTGCAATAAAAAGAGGTCCTGTTAGGGCATCCTGAGTTATGGTACCTCATTAGAAAAGAAAAAAATAATAGAGGCAGAAAAACCACAGGCAACACTTACTATCTCTGGTGAAGAAAACAAATTAAGGAAAAAAAATACAGCTTTTATCCATTTTTCCAATGGGGCTATAAACAACAGCCATAGAATTTCAGGCTTTTTGATTGTGTTTGGTTTTTTTAACTGAAGTGTGTTGAGGGTGATCATTTTTAATTGACCTTGAACTTGTGGTGGTAAAATTATTAATATTTCAGACCTCTCTCAGTCTGGCTAAGAAGTTATCTTTACTAAAAGAACATTCCTTTCAGCTAAAAGCTAACAGTGTGATTGTTTCCAGCTTCCCACTTCTGAGCTAAGACAACACAGGGTGTGCCACTAATCAGAGCCATCTTTCCATACTGCCACGTTACTCACTGCTTGGTTCCTCAGAACCGGGGCAGTGAGCAAGCTCCCGAAGGCACCCTGTGCCTCCAGGGGTGGACACCTAGCTTTGTAACATTGAGATGACTGCTTTTCCTTACATCTTCCTTTCCTTTTTTCTGAAAGGCAATATAGGTTCGTTCACAGAATTTTCTGTGCAATCTGAGGACAGGGGAGCAGAGGTAAAGATGCTCCCCTAATGTTCTCTCACTATAATCATAGTTAATACAGGTTTTGTCTAGCCTGTCCTAATTTTTTTTGCTTTTATCAGCTTATTCACAATTCCTGGTTGCAAATGTTTTTTAATTATTTACCTTCTGCAATATGAAAGTAATGACAAGAGACTGATTGGAATTTTTTTAATATAAACTTTGCAAAGCAGCAATTATAATAAATCTTCATTTCTTAAAATTTAATTGAGTAAAGATGTATAGTGTGCAGACGTGTTGCTCTTGCTCTTCTCATTATTATGTTAACAGTCCCTCAGATCAAGTTGGACTTGATTTCAAAGTCATTTTAAAACTTGGCACCTCTCAATTAAAATCTCTTCCCTTTCCAGCGTTAGACATGTGGTCTAATTTCTTCCTGATGTTTGTAACAAGGTATCCATCTCAGGCCCATCCAGACTCCTCAAAGTTGTTTGGTTTACAATCTTGACCTCAGCCTGCCTATAACAGGTTTATTAATGCAAAATTCTGCCCACCATGAAGGTCTGTTCAGAGCTTTGTTGCCTTGAAAGATCTCTCCCCACATATTTTTATATAACTGAAAAATAATAATAAAAAAGGGTTAATGCATAGAGAAGAAACAAAACTTCTGCAAGATAAATTATTAAGTTAACTTATTGGCTGAAATGAGATTTTGATTGAATTTCTAGATAACAAATGTGAATAATTATGTACAGGCGAGAACAAACAGAACGATAAGCACAAAATTTTAAAATCCTGTAAGCATCAGATTTCTGTGTAAATCATTTAGACCATCCTTGGCATAAGAGCAGGAAACCAGTAACCTTTATTATTTCTCATTTTCAACTTGACAGGAGTTGTACTATCAAAGGTAGGAATTTGGAAACAAGATTATATTAAGCTAATCTTTGTTCTGTCCAAACCTGAGGACTGTGTCTGAAAGCACTCATGGCTGTTGTTATCTCTGTTTGAATACGCTTCTGAAAGTAACAGAGCTTCCCTCCCAGTGTGAACTGTTTGATTTGAGCATAAGAAATTCTTCTCTCAAGAGCAGATTGTTTATTTGTCATTTTACCAATTTGCAATTATTTTGTGGAAGAGTTAAAAAGAAACAAATTTTGTGAAAGTATAATTTTAGCAACACTTATCAATTCATAATTAACAAAAGCTTAAAACTTTAAATAACTTTATAGAAAAACCAGGAAAGAAAGAACATATTTTCAGCAGTAAGAGAGTACAGTGCAATAAAATATTAATGTAGTATAAAAGCAGTCAGTGAGGTAAAGTAAAATGCCTTTTTTCTTCTTCACAAGATGATGTGGCCCTAAATATCTGTGATAACTTAAATAAATATTGAAATATTGGTAATATTAAATATATTTTACCTTGATTACATGTGCTAATGTTAACTACTTATTCTGTTCTAATTTTGATTAATATTTTCTAACAGTTTTTAATTAATCCAGAAATAATTGTTGCAATACCTTCACAGACTTAGGCTGAGATTGTCAAAACTTTTATGGAGAAATTATGTCCACACCATCAAAGTTTCTTTTAATGAGAATCAGAATTCTTCTCTAGGGCTTAAAGCTGTCTATAAAAAAAACTGAAACTTCTCCTCAGCTCCAACTGTGATTTGTGGCTTACGGTGCAAGGCACTTCACTGCAGCACAACACAACTTATCCGGAATTAAATTCACCTTTTTGTTATACTTGGATAATCTATTCATTGCAATACTGTAATTTTTACTAAAATGTTTGCATTGGTTCTTAGAAAGTGCAAAGATAGCAATGAATAGAGGATTAAAGATGGAAGGCCAGGAGACAAGGATCTTTATTAAGTATTTTCTTTGAGTGAGGGATTGGCAGCCGTTTTTGAATTTCAGTTGAAAATATTTACACAAGTTGAAAACCACAGACGCACAGGCAGTTCAGAAAACCTTCCTGAATTCTATAGAACATGGGTTGAATAGCATTGATTAAAATTATTTTCTCAATGATTCAATGAATTTATAAAAAATTAAATACATGAAGAAGTGGTTAGATTCCTATGTGCATTTCTCACATATTATACTCCTAATATTAGTATCTAATATTAATGTCTCTGTGGCTTCTGCATTTGCAAGAGCTAAGAGCTACCCTGTGAGGAGCCAGTCAAATCCATCACAACAGCTTTATCAGCTCCTGATAAGAAATCTCCAGGTGACTGCTAGAATGGGGATACTATTGTAGGAATGGATCACTGTGTACTTGTACCATGTTTTATATTTCTGCCTATAGCATCTGCTCACAGCTTCTGCTAGAGACAGAAAAATGTGTTGAAATGGGCTTTTGGCCAATACAGATACTCTTAGCATTCTAATAAACTATGTTCCTTCTCTGAAGAGTGACTTTGGATCTTCCTTCCCAGGACCTGTTGCATTAATTTAATCCTCCAAAACCTATAAAAATGGAAACAAAGTTTCCAGTGATGATTACAGCCATCTAGGAGATGGCTGAATAGGTAGAGCCAGCCTTTCCTGCCTCATTTGCAAAGACTGTGCTAACAAAGTCATCATTGTGTTAGGTCAGCTTAGAAACATCTGTTCTGCCCTCTGTATTGCTGGATCACCATGGGAACAAGGGGCAACTTCAGACAAGAAGTCACAGGAAATACTGAAAACCACGGAGTCTGATGCAGCATTCCTGTCAAACATCCTGGCAGGCTCCCCAGGCTCCAGGGATTGTCTACAGTGTCCATCCACACCAACCCAAACTACTGTACTGTAACACTGGTCTCCACAGAATAATTATCCCACAGCTTGGCCCTGATGAGGAGGTTTGGCCCAGTAAGCAAGAATTTTGATTTGCTGAGACTTTGGAATAAAATACAGATCTTGAAATATGTCAAAAAAGGCAGGGAGGGACCAGGAGCTGTTGTAGCCAGCTCCATGGTGGCACCCACATCCTGAATCCTGCTTGTAGGTCTGGTTATGCCACTTCAGAAAGAGTGTGGCAGAAGCAGAAAATACCCAGAGAAGGAAAACAAGGTCTGTCAGAGGAATGAAAAGGCTCCCACAGACAGTAAATACATATAGACTGGGAATAGGAAGTATTTTCTCACAATTTGTAGAAATTATAATGTGATATAAGCCAAATGACAGCCGAATCTGAAAATGGATGGAAAAAAATGGAGACTAGACACATCTGTGACTACAAAACAGAATGATACAAACAGAACCTATGACATGAGACGTCTCTTAAACTGCCAACAGCTGAGACATCAGGAAGAGAACACCTTGTTGTTTCATCTGTTTCACAGTTCTCTTTGGCCATCCATCCCTTTCATAGAGTATTCTGTGACCTGAATCCAGTATGGCCCTTCTTATGCTCTTAACACTTGCTTTGTAACTACACCAAAAAATTTCTCTCAGCCCTTTTTTGGTTCAATGCACAGATGCCCACAACAGCCCGCTACAGCAATACCATACAAGTTTCCCATTAAACTTATCTCCAGTAAATGAAAAAGCTCATTTTCTGCTGACATCAATTTAACTCTGGTAGCCTTTTCCACTGAAAAATTGTCTTTCTTTTCTTTTGTACTTGTGAAAGGTCTTGAATATGTTACGGCTAATTACAGGCAATAATTTCTTCATGATTAAACTTACAAAATTTACAATGGGTTTTCTTACCTCTCCATTTGCTTTACCAATGGGAGAATTGAGAATGAAGTCAGAAGGAGCAAAGACATCAACCAGGGCAACTGCATCATCTTTCAACTGTTTAAAACCAAAAGACAAACATTTGACAACTTCTGTACTTGTCTATGGCTGAAGTACAGGGCAGCATAAAAATTATTTTCATAAAGTATCAGCTTTGATAATTTAAGAGAAATCCACAATAAGTAGCCTAGTTCTATTTTGATTTATTTTCACTCCCACGGTAACTACCAAAAGAGGCTGTATTTCAAATATTTTTCCTTCTTTATCTAGAGGGTTTAAAACACATTTTAACCAATGTTGTCTACACATATAAACACATGTATTTGTGGACTTTAAAAACATAATGACCAGATTCTTCTTTGAAATTTTGCTGATCTGCAAAGAATATGTTGCAGTTTGGAAAGCTTTTGTGCTAAGAAAAAAAAAAAATCACAAACTAACTCAATAATGAAATAAAAAGAACTGGATTGAAATATTTCACTGGGTTTCCAATGAAGGGTGCATGGCCACAAATGCTATGGTGTTATTTAGTAGGACATATTGTTTTCCATTTATTGATAAATAAATTAACACTAGATTCAGGGTCAATTAATTGCTAAACTGTACAGAAAATTATTCAGAAACCATTATCCATATTAAGGATATAGTAATATCCTGCTAACTTACCCCTTGAATACAGAATAATTGGATGACTATAAACCATGTATCTCTTTTTTAGTGTTTATATACTATATATTTAATCACAATAAACAGGCTTACCCTGTAGCAGAGCTCCAGAATAGCATCCTGAATAAATTTCCCAGGTAGTTCACCTGAAGCATAGCCACCTTAAAAACATTCACAGAGAAGCTTATACCAGGTAAGATTACACTGACACGAACTTTTTGCCAAGTTCATGAGTTCAGTAGTCAGGACTAAGTAGCTGCACCTGTGTAATTGAACTGACAGTCTTTCATTAATGAGGTGACTGCAAAACTCTTAATTTAAGCTATGTAGAGCCTTTTGCAGTAACAAGCTACACTACAGCCTCTTGCTGCCTATATCCCTCATCCTCTCACACCAGCACTGGATCACAGCAAAACCTGTGATCTCTCCATCATCTCTGAGGTAAGAGAGAGCCTTTTGGGTTGATTTTTCACTGCAGATTCCTGCTCCTGAAAATTTGGTTGAGAATGATTGTTTTGTGTTAAACAAGCAGTAAGAAAATGCTGTAACATAAATCATTGTTAGGATTCCCTGCCACAGCCAAGTCAGGACTTTACGGAAGTGACATGCACAGCACATTTAGGGAGCTGATCTCACCTTGGTAGAGCACAGCCAGGTGTTTACTCAAGGACCAGAGCCCATAGAGAGCACTGAGATTCCTCAGCACTGGCTGCAGAGCCGCCGGGACGCTGGGATCGTGAGTGTAGTCGTGGTAGCGCTGTAGGGCTGTTTGCTCAATGAAAGCAACAGCCAGAGACCGACAGTAGTACACCTTGGGAGACAGGGAGGAAGGACACTGAGCAACAAAACACAAAGAACCAGTCCTCAGCTTGTGCAGGATGGCATTGGCAATGGCATCTGGTGAATCTAGTGGAGTTCTCCAGATTTAGGTGTGATGATCTAGATTCAGAAATTCTGCGAAAAGTAGGAGAAAACACTTTCCATAATGTCTATGCAAAGGTTAGTTATGAAACGTCTCAAGGAATGCCTATTAGAAGTAAGATTGGCTGCCTATTATCAGTGTAATTTGGCAGTTGCACCCAGGCTTTATGGGATCAAGAAGGTACATCAGAGAGAAGACAATGTAAAATCAGGTCTGCTGATTTTAGGATTGTTAAGAAAGCTACATGAATCTAAGAAGAAAAAGGTAGATTTATATTTATTTAATATGATCCAGAGTTTTATAAAGACTATAAAATCTTTCTATTGAAAAATTATTGCAGTCCCTTCAAAAAATAAACAAAAATCTGATCATGTCAGCATGAGTGGGTTCTGATGATGGATTGCAATAGATTGTTTTGAAGGAACTATGCAATTAGTCCTTGCCAACTACCTGATGAGAAAGACAAGTCACCAGTTACTGTTAATGCAGAGTACAAAACCTTAAGTCATTGTACGTACTTACATAGGAACACTTGTCTACATTTCTATACTTCAACATTGCTATATGTGCTGCCGTGGAATTGACTGCTGACTGACAACATTTGAGCTGGTGAACAGCAGGGAAATGTGATGCCACTGCTGTCCTGGCTGACTTGTTGCAATGGTGTAACTCATGTTTGTTTTTAGTCTGTTTTGTTAAGGTTTGGGTGTTTAAGTTTTTACATGTAGAATTAATTGATTAGTTTTAATTCTTTCCTTTTAAATACTTGCATTATCCTTGCATTTAGATTCACTGCAGCATGTAAAAAAGGCATATTCCAAAGATCACTGTCTCTCTTAACAGCAGCTGCCCAGTGGCACACTTATGTCCAAGCTCAGACACATATATGAACAACAAAATGCACATCATCTGTTCTCTGCAGCATTACAGAGGACTGCCCCTTATTAGATGTTTTTTTGAGATATGCTAATTCCCTAGTCAGAATGAAATAAGTCTTAACATCACAAATGAAACATTAAGCATTATTTTCCTGTTGTTCTTCCCTATAATTCTGTTTTCCTCTTTAACATTACTTGCACTTCTGTATGGTTTCTATCAATCTGCCCCCAAACCAAAATAACCTTGGGATAGGCTAGGAATCTCTTCCAGATCCCCCACAGCATGAACAAATATTTTGTATTAGTCAACCACTGGGCTGACAGAAAAGTGTTTCTTCATGCCCAGAAAGTTTTAAATCAAATATGTACATGTCTTCAAAGCACAGCTTGTAAATAATTTTCAGATGTTTTTGAGGCATGAAATTTAAAATAAAAAGTCCTGCTGTCCTGAGGATGAATTTTAGGAAGAAAAGAAAAACTAATGACCTAAAGTATATCAACGCCTATCTCAAAAGCAGTTGTGTGCCTGAACCTCTTTGAATTTTAAATATAATAGATAAGACAATCTTCATACCTCTGAGTTCACCATTCTCTCTAATGCACTGGCCCCAGCACTAGCTGCACCAAAGCCTGGCTAACTGACAGGCAATCAGACTGGAGTTTCTGGCAATTCTGATTCTGGATTTGACCCCGAAGAATTTCTCTAATAAGCTGCTTCTAGGGTAAAAGCAGGAAAGGTTTCCTCCCCTCTTCCAGTGGTTTCACACAGATCATCCCCCTGTTGAAGCCAGGCTGGGTCTCTCTAGGTGCAGAGTTGAATGTTGACTATTCCTTCCTGCTGTATTTTACCTTTGCAGATGAGGTAAATGACACCGACCATCTTCAGGCAACTGACCTTTCTCAGTGACAGATGACAAGTGTTCATTCTTTGGATGTGAGCCAATTTTTCTCATGGAGGTAGCAAAGGAATCTGGTGAGCTTGGGGATAAATACTGAACTTTGGAGTTAAGCCATTCCTAGCTGTTAAAACTCTCTGGTGAGAGAGTGGATCTGCTATATGTAAATTGTCAATGTTTCCTTTTCAGGTTCCAATGCTGTCAGTCTGGTATCTTTCATGAGTACTTTGCACTATAGGAATTAGAGATGAAAAAGACCTATTAGGTCATCTAGTTTACCTACCTGCCAGAGCAAGATTCTTTCCTACACTATGTATTTGGCCACAGGCGCAGATGGAGAAGTAATAATCAGATGCTGCAGTGTATTTAATGCTCACAGATTTAGTCTTTAGAAGTTGTGCTATCAGAATTGCAGACATCACACAGCAAATGCCTGCAAGTTTTTCTGAAGGGAAATATATCCTGAATACATCCTGGAAAACTTCTGCTGATGGTAACTGTCCTCGTGCTATCATGTTCTATGAAACGCACACGGTCAGGTATTAAGTTTTACTAGTTATTTGACTTGCTGCTTTATGGTTCAGGAAATTGTACTTTATGACACAAGAAGATAAAACTAACAGAAACTGACAGACTTTGATGAAAATAAAAAAATAAAATAAGAAATATTAATAAGTATTACCTGACAGTTGTTTTTTGCCTCAAAATTACTTCGTCCAGCCTGCTTCTCCTTATTCATTTTTAGGTCGCTTTCTCGGAGCAGATAGCAAACCAGCCATTTATAAGCTGCTAAAGGAACTAAGAAAAAGAAAACCATAAAATTCTTAACATTCACATTTATGATGCAATAAGACACAGGAAAATTCTACTGCAGCCCTAGATTTAGTAACTTGAGATGGAAAGTGAAAGCATTAATTAATCAATCCATTGACATGCCACTTTGTCCCTTAATGTAGATAGAATAAATATCTGGGGAGAACAGTCAGATTGTGAGTGTGCAGTGAAGGCATAACCATGTCTGGCCATACACTACTTCCAACTGACCCCAAGCTGGAAGACAAGGTGTATCCACAGCTCAGTTTAGACTCCTTACTTGAATACATTTCTTAGCTTTTTTTTTTTTTCCCCCTCCATATTAAGACTTATGCTGCAAGGTACAAAGTCTCTTCTGAGAATACAAGAACAGAAAACAGTTCACAATTACTGGAAGCATGTGACTTGCAACATTGTTTTCACTGGTGGCTGTATGTAATCACATTTAAATTATTAGCTTTGTTCATAATTGTGTCAGATTTCTAAGAGCAGCCTAGAACAATGAAGGTAAAAAGTTATTCAGCATAAAGTCTTTGCATGAATCCTGCTTACTTGTTTCTTAGCTGAAGATTTAATGTAGAGTATACCTCAGGGTATAGGGAGTGTTTACATGCTGCCTAAATTAAGGCATCTAAATTAACAGTCCAGTTTCTAACCGAAAGGATCAAGAAACAGATGCAGGTACTTTTTAAACTATTCTCTGATTCAGTAGGTATTACATGAGAGGAGAGAACACGAGCTGTTGCTCTCTCATTATGTGTTGGTATTCTTTCTAACTTTTGCATCCAAGGGCCAATCTAGGCTCACAGTGATACACAAATGGGAACAGCACCTAATGTCATACTTGACTTGATTAGAGCAGAGTAAAGCAGGAATACTACAGGGAACTCTTTTTCCACCATTACTTATTTTTCTCTATACAACCAAAATCAGCTCTCAAAAGCAGACAAACTTCAAGCCTTTTCAACACACTTGTAAATCCCTTGTATGGGTTTCTAAAATAAGCCATTTTAGTAATAGAATGTAGTGGCAATCAATCCCCTTAGAACTGGAAAACAGCAATACACTGGTGAAAATCCCTAACTCAGAGATGTTATTTTAGAGGAAAAAAAGAGAAAAAATATTATCTGATGCTATCCTCCTTTCCAGAAATGAATTTGGGGAAAATCTAATGTATTTTGAAATGCAAACTATGTTCTTAGGAAATAAAAATGCATGTTATACAAAAAATGTCGGCAAATATGACAAATATCTAATAAGTAGCAGAGGTTGAATCTCAAATCTCTGGATCCTTTCCTTTGGAAAGGAATTTAAAATTCTAGAATCAGTTTATTAACAGCAGAAGCCTACCTGAGGAGTCCATGCAATCTTCAACATTAATGGCTGTGAATTTCCAGCCAAGGATATGATGGTAGTCTTGCAAAAAGTTTATTGTTCCCAAAGGGGATTCAAAAGGAGCTTTATCTGAAATACCAGAGAAAATAAAAATGATTTATGAGAAAAGAAATCAGACTTTTTGGAACAAAAAGCCTATTACAAAGCCATGCATACACTTGACAGGCCAGATGCAATTAGGCCATAATACTTACTTTATTATGGCCTAGTCCAGCCAAAAGAGGACTGGTAGACAAGTGTGGAAAAACCTGACATCACTGCGTATATTTATTCCCCATAAGATTCAACTCCAGCTGCTGAGTTTTCCAGCTCTGTAAGATGCTAGTGAAACTCATTGCTGGAAAACTGAAATAAAATCTAGAGAACTACAAGATGTGGTGATGGATATTGCTACCAAGTCAGGTGATATGAACTGTTCCAAGTACAATAAACAGACTTACGATGACTTCACCAATACAGAGTCACAGAATCACAGAATGGTTTGGGCTGGAAGGGATCTTAAGCGTCATCTTGTTCTAACCCTCCCATCCAGGACAAGGACACCTTCCACTAGACCAGGTTGCTCCAAGCCCTATCCAGCCTGGCCTTGAACAGTTCCAGGGATGGGACATCCACAACTTCTCTGGCCAACCTGTGCCAGTGTCTCATCACCCGTGCAGAGAACAATTTCTTCCTAACAACTAATCTGAATCTCTCATCTTTTACTTTAAAACCATTGCCCTCTTGCCCATGTAAGTAGCTCTCCCTCTTTTTTATAAGCACTGGAAGGCCATAATGAACCTTCTATTCTCTAGGCTGAAGATACCCAACTCTCTCAGCCTGTCTTCATAGCAGAGGTGCTCTGGGCCTCTGAGCATCTTGGTGGCCTCCTCTGGTCCCTCTCTAACAGGTCCCCATCTTTCCTTTGCTTAGGACCCCAGACCTGGATGCAGTGCTGAGGTGATTCGGTTGAACTAAACTGCACTTCTCAGGGAGTAAGATACAGCTTAATTTGATTAGGGATGGCAAAACATCTATCTGGCTTCTACAAGACAGAAGAAAGAATATTTCTTGCAGCAACTATTTCTGTATTTTGAATGTACCATATGATGCAGTCTGAAGCACATTATTTACGCTCCACTAAATTATTAAATGACTGTCAATGGCTTTCAGTATGAAATTACCTCCTAATTCCATTAGCTACACACTGTTGGGTCCAGCACAAGATTCCACAATGAAAACATACCTCTTATGCAATTCATCCAGCTCATTAAGTAGTTGCTGGTTTGCTGAAGCAGGACATTGTTATCTCCCTCATATGTGCAGTTTGGATCATTGTCATTTCGGATGTCACCCAGACGATTCACTTAAGAAGAACAAGTGCACAGTTTAATGTATTGCAACATATTAGTAGAAGCTAAGAGAGATTAAATAATTATTCTGTGACAAAATGCAGGAAAGCTGTCTATTCCTGTATGTAAAATTACTGTTAAAAACAGATGAGCTTGAAAATTCACTGATTACCTTGTACAGTAAAGATTTTAGAAAAGTGTGGCATTAAACTTACAAGAGAAATTTTCATCTATAAAGTCTGCATCTATCTATTTGGAACTGAAACTGAATTACTTGTACAGTCTGTCCAAAACTGGTGCAGATCCTATAAGGGTTTAGGGAGGGTTTTTTGTGACTTTGGGTATGAAATAAAATTTAACAATATGGGTACATGGATAAAATACTTTCTAAGCACACTGCTAAAATTCAGAAATCATAGCACAACAGCAGTTGAAGAACACATTAAAATAACCATTCTCTTTCTGATCAGTGCATGCAGTGTCTGTAACTTACTGGCAAGGTAACCATGCCCTCCACAAGCTTCTCGGCACTCCTGGGCTGCCTGCTGAGCAGTCCAGGACACCAGTGGTTTGCTGGCAGCAGATAAAACATGAATCTCACGTCCCAAATCAGCCTTTGGGAAAAACAAATAATAAAAAAGGAATAACTTTTACAGAAATTAACTGGTGACCAGCTAAAGCCATAGATACATGTACTGCTTTATAACGAACAATAACTGGCAATACAGGCATAAAACCCTCTGAGATCTATGTAAGTGCAAAGCATATTCTTTGGTGCCACAGAAAAACCCTGCCATAACTGAGAAACCTTCAGCATCAACTTTCTTATATGAGACAGCAATAATTTGTGCCAGGTAATGGGCACATGGGTGCATCTTAGCTCAGCTGTACCAGCTGACACAGCATTGAGTGAGTTAGTTCACCACCTGCCAAGCTTCCCCTCCCAAAAACGGAGAAGCAAGTGGTTGAGGGTGGCCTGTCCAGAAAACCTTCTATCCCCTCTGTGACATAAGCAGTATCTCTCTCCCCAGCCAGCAATAGGATATTTATAATATTCATCGCCTTACACATCGCCTTACACTTTCAAACATCAGTTTTGCAAAGAGCAGGAAAACTTTTATGTCCACCCTCAGAGACTCCAGGGAATCACAGTAGCCTGCATTTACACTAACTCTGTTGACCTTCCTTTGAAAATGCATTTGGAATTCTGGTTTCTGGAGATAGGGGCTTGATACAATCAAGACTTGTTTAAGAGCACCTCCCCGATTGGTGTTTGTTTTAATATCTTCTGTAGAACAAAAGGAATCCATAAGGATTACATTCTTAAAATTTTCAACAATGAGATTCTTTGCTATCATGACTTTTTCCTGATAGCCACTGTTTTCCCTAAGATTAGTGACTGCACTGCAGACCTTCAGAGATGAAGTATCAGGTAAAAAAAAAATCAAATAGATTCTTCTATGCAAAGAGGAGAAATTAAAATAGTCCACCATTAGTACAAATTATTTAATGAACTTTACTTTAGCTGAAAAAAGCTTGAGGATTTAAGTAAGATCTAAGCAATACACAGCCAGTATGTAGGCCCTAAAAATTTTGTTGCCAAAAATTATAAAAATAAATGTTTTATTTATATGCTGTAAAAACACAATACTGCAGTTAATTTGATTAAGAATCAGTCCTTGCACAGAGACTGATAGATCAAACTATTTCCTCTGTAAAGGGATGACTTCCAGTGGGCTGATTGTGGATGAAAAATTCAGCGTTAAGACTCAAAAGTCAACTTTTTTCATTAAAAATATTTATTTTAATGCATGAATTTGAATTGCAAACTCAAGTCAGACTCAGAGAGTCTGTGCAGGAATTAAGATTAGTATATTTTCAGAAAATCTTTGATATATGCTCCCTGTAGAATCATTTACAACAGTTATAAGCTGAATTTACGCCATCATAACATATTTATGATAAAAAATTCTGCAAGAGAACATAACCTTCATTCCCACAGATATCAATAAAACTTTAATCACTCCATCAAAACTAATTTGAATGCTTTTCTAAATGCAGCTTTAATCAGTTCTTTGTATGCCCCATATTTCTGAGACAGTGCTCTATCATTCTTGATTGTAAGAGAGCCTAAGACTTCTAAATAGGTTCTCCTATTAACAATTTACAGTTTATTATAGTAAGAACTCAGTGAAGAGGAAATATGTAAACATCTCACCTGTCTCTGACTCCTTTCCTTTGTCAACACACCTGCAAAAAACTCAAGAAAGTTCTCAAACAGGGACTTTGAGAAATAATTTAAGGCATATGCAGCAGCCAGATAAGGTAAAAGGCGCCATTGCTGGAAAAAAAAAAGAATCTAATTAATTTGATTGCAAATTGATATATGTTTTTAATAGTTATCCTATTGAACCAACTCGTTGATTTTTACTGCATTCAAAATGGAAAACTGCTTAATGGAGAAGAGAACAACAACGAACTATAATGTAATTTAATTACATTTAATTATGTTATAGGAGGTTATTCTCTATATACAAGTTATGGTTATATTGTTTTAGTTCTCACGTTTCATGAATTTGTGATAAACATTCTGTTAAACCAGGGAAAAAGTTCACTGAAGCTTTGGGGACCAAAGACATATTTTTGCCATGTGTTTATAAAATGTCTGGCATGCCAGGGTCAGTCATGATTCATGTTTCTTCAGTACAAACATGACAAAGGTGGTAACCATTTCAGGAACCTCATGAAGGAAAAGAAAAACTGCTTGAAAGTCTTTGTGGTAAAGGAAGAAGGGAATGAGTGTTTCAGCAAGCAGAACCAGCCAAAACTGGGAAAAATTGAGACACTCAAAGAATAGTGGAAAGCAGACCATGGCTTATTCAGAAATGGTGGAAGGAAGGCACCTTCCATCAGTTTGTAGAAACCCATGAAATCTTTCAACATTGCAAGATAAGTGTCAACCTGGAAGCAAGCACCCACACTGCAAGGACCAACTGGGCAGGTTTGTTTTCAGCACTTCTTATACATTAACCTTTCTCATTCAGCAGATCTGAGTTTTCCCTTTTTCCCAGGTATTCTGCATACACTTTTTCTATTTTTTTTCAGAGCAAGAAGTGTTTTTTCATCTGCATAACTGGCACGTGAACCTTGGTTATAATCCTCTTAAGTCAGTATTAGCTTGAGACTTCTCCACAATGAATGTCGTTGAGTTCTACACTCTTAAAGCACACAGGCTACAAATGAGAAACAGCGTAGCAACGAAAGAAGCAGTGATATTTTGATACAAATGCTACTATCTACATCTTCAGTACTTTCACATGTGCATGTAAGACAGACTTTCTCTTAAAAGGTTACTGTTTTAGAAGACAAATGTATCTAGGTACTTTAGAGAAACATGAATTTTTTTTTTTTGTTTAGCTATTTCAAGAACTTATGTTAAAAGCCTGGTCATGCCAGGAATGTTTGAGTTGGAATGAACCCCCACAGCTGTACTAGAATGATGCTTCAGGTGACACAGACAACTTCATTTTCACTAACTTCTGAGTCACTACTGTGATCTGCAACAGCTCTGGATGTGAGTTTCATTATATAGAAGTCTGTAGATTGAATTCCAAAGTATTTACCTGTGTTTGGTACTCAAGGACAGGTATTTCTTCACTCTCAGTTGGTCCAAACTGACGACGAGCTGCTGAGAAGCGAATGGCTATTGCCAAGGCAAGCTTTAAATTGGTCACGGAAATTCCTGTGATCACAATTCTGCCAGCGGACAAGGATCCTAGAGCTGTCCTGAAACGTTCTTTAACATCCTGAATGGACAGAAGGCACAGAATGAATGCTGAGGCTAACATTTCATTTTACCCCCATAAAGATGCAACTTGGTAGCAAGATCAGAAGCAATTTTTCCGGTTTTGTTTCTTGACTCGTTAAGATGAGGCCAAGACTCAGAATAGTCTTGCCTGAACACAGTCAAACTCTAAACTCTTTTGGATCAGTGGGGTCATGCAAAGAGCATGAAGCTCAGTAAAGTCAGCAAGGTGAGTTGAGACATCTCTGAAATGCAGTTAAAAAGCCAACATTCATACCTCATGTGAAATTGTCAACAGCCTTCTTAAGTTCATGTATTCAGTACTTCCTGACATAAGAAGCTCACTGCTCTGCCTCTTAACCTACTTATACCTTTGTATATTTAATAAAACAAGACCTTATTTCATACCTTGGTAGAACTTGAATACTTCCCTTCAGCTGTGACATCTCCAGCCATATTCAGTATGTTTTCTTTTGGTATCCTGACATTGTGGAACATGGCAAATCTGTTTAAACAAATACACAAACAGTATAAAATCTATGTCTACATAGTCCGAGGTGTTTATATTACAGAAAAAAGGTCACAAGAAAGACCGAATTGCAAAATTATCTCAGGCATGTCAGTGAACTGAAAACAGTGCCTATCAGGCCAGGTAGGCAATTTTAGGGAACTATGCCTGGGACGACAAAGACTTTCAGACTCCAAGCAACACAGTAAATTCAAGAAGAGAATTTATTTCTTATAACTCTTCTGATTTTTTGTTTTAAAAAGATGATGTTTACAAAACCCAAAAAAACCACTTCATTGACTCTAGGAGACCATTTCAGCAGCTTTGTAAGGAAAGAAGTAAAAAAGAAATGGAAGGATGAGCAATGTATTGTGGTTGAGGGAAGGGACAAGTAAAGTTACTTATTAAAGACCTTGTACACAGGCAGTTTGACAGATACTTTCACTGACACCTCAGAAAGCTGAACTGAATTCTCAGGCTGCATGACTCAGGTTGCCTTGGTTGGTATCTCAGCTGTTAAAAAGCTTGGGAAGATGAACAACTTCCTCCTGCCACCTAGAATGGGACTGGGCCATTCTCATTCCAAATAATTCCCTGCCTCAAACAATTCTGCAGAACTATATTCTTAACTGAGGTGTTGTTTAGTCCTGTCTGGAGACTGCTTTGGAATAAAGACACTATATATTTTTATGAGTCTAAGATATAGATCTGTGAGGATCACTCATTCTACTGCAATACAAATAAGGACATAGCTGAAATAGTGCTCTGAGAAGGAACTGAAAGGAAAATTTTCCTTTGTTTAAACTCAAATTAGGAACTCTGTTCCCTGAAATGCAACATCTTAGAGAAGGAAGAGCAGGATAACCCTTTCTAAATTGCAGCACTCTAGCAGCAATAAAGAGGGAAGTTCTTAAGATAGGGAGAACGTCCTGAGTATTCATATTCTTCAGGAAGAAAATGATTGAACTGTTTCACCCAAATGGGCAACACAATTTGGCACAATAGCAGCAGTATCAACCCCACTCACAAATATCTGAGTATCTAATAGCACTTGAAAAGCTGTATTTGTAATCAAAGAAAATTCCTTTTTCCTGCCAATAAAGGCTGATCTATTTAATATGGCTCACGAGAGGCAGGTCTTTCACATTAATAAATTACATAAGGGCTGCATTGCTGCATGTGCTTTTAAATTATGAGTTGTTTCCAAGGAAACATATCTGAATACTGAATTTATTCAGCCTTAGAGATACACAGTATTTTTGGACTTAGACACATAGAAAGGCACGCTATCCTAACCAAGAACCAGCTGCCTCAACAACACTAATAAGTGCTTTGTTAAATGCCGATTTTTAGTCAGACTACACTACTTTGTAATAGAAGCAAATTCAGATTTTCCAAAAATCTGATTTCTATCTGTTAATATTTTTTTCATATCACTGAAAATAAAAAATCTCTTTCTAGAAAGACCTTTTTGGCTAAATTCACATTCTCTGCTTCCTATATCCCAAACAGAATCACAACCAAAACTGTACAACAACTGATATTTTTAAGCAATAGCACGCATCTTAGAAAGAACTTGAGATTTTTAATTATTATTATTACTCATTAATTACAGAAGAATGTGTGTGGCAAGGTTTAGGTTTCTAGTTTGCACTCTTTTTTTCACCGTTGCTGTCTCCATCTATAGAATTCCAGGAAGGTGCTTCCTCCTAGGACCTTACGATGCAAGCATAAGGCAGGAAGCTACAAATATGTTCCAACAGTGAAGCAGACACTACTTACTGAAGAATATTTTTCTGACAGGATGCCTGCCTGTCACAGCACACCAGCAGCTCACCAATGGCATTTTTTAACAAGCCATTAGAGCAAACAAGAATTTTAAGAAAAAATCAGAGTGATGAAAGTAAGGGAGCTCCATGGATGTTTATAAGTTCCCAAGTATGAAGGGATGCATGGAAGAAAGCAATGAAATATTTTAAAAGCTATTGATTGGGTGATAAAAACTGGAATTAAAAGCCAGACTAAAGGAAGAGTTGACATAAGAGAGAGATGATAAAAACTTTGAGGCACATATTAGGACAACATTTCAAAGGGCTCCAGTTCCTGGGCTTTCTCCCTGCAAATACATATCTGGAACATACTTAGCCTTGTATGTGATTAATAGTAAGATTTCATAGCAGCATTCATAGAACTATTAGGCTGGAGAACACCTCCAATATCAGAGTTCAACCATTATCCCAGCAGCATCATGTTCACCACTAAACCATGTCCCCAAGTATGACATCCACACATTTTCTGAACACTTCCAGGGATGATGACTCCAGCCCTTTTCCCTGGGCAGCCTGTCTCAATGTCTGAACACTCTTTCAGTGAAGAAATTTTTTACAGTATCTAACCTAAACCTCCCCTGCTACAACCTGAGGACACTTCCTTTTGTTCTGTCATCTGTTACCTGGGAGATAATGACAATGAATAAAATGGCAAATTATCCTCTGTTAGGTGTTGTTTTTTACACTGTAGCGCTTAGATCAATTCACTGAGCAAAAAAGTTGTGCAGCTGTAGAAAATTTTTTATATTGACCTGTGCTTGAGACTCAAGTGTTCATAAAAAGCAAATTGAAAGGTACTACTTTATAAATCTATATACCAATTGCCGAATTTTAGGAATTCCAAGCCTACTCATAATGAACATGTGGCAGATGTTGTTGTGCTGAACAAAACAGCTCCCAAAATAACCTAAACAATTTTACCCACTTTCACTTGCTGTAATACAATCCCGAACAGTTAAATCTAAGGGAAGTCTTCTGTTGGAAAGAGTGAAAAACCTTCAAGAAAGTTTTATTGTAATCTGTCTGACACAAATAAGGAAGCTAATCTGTACCATATAAAAGATGACCTAAAATTATTATAATTAAAAACTACAAGCACACCCTTCTTTAATAACTTTTTTCACAGTTAGTGAACCAGAATACTGAGTTTCCTATCATTATATGATAGCCTATTCTTAAAATCAAAAGGAATTCAAGTAGGTTTTTAAAGTTTAGATTTTTTCCCTTGATATTATCCATTACAGATCTATTATATAATGATATGTAGATATGCATATCAGATGGCAAAGACTTTAAGAAGCAAAGCAGAGCAGCAGAACTAGCAATTAAAAATTCAACAGAAAATTTCCATGTGTAAACAAATGAGATATTTTTGCCTATAAGCATGAGTGTTGAAAATAAAAGCAGAACCTCACAGGACTGGTGGGTTATGTGACCTTGTGAGATTGCTGCCAACTGCTGTTACGCTCCTTCTCCAAGAACTTTGCTATTGGGAATTGTTAGACACACTGGCCAATTGGAACTTGATATTGGAACATATTAAAAATAAATAGTAAGATTTAATGAAGTCAATGATCACGTTTTTAATGGTTATTAGCCTAGAAAGGGTAGACTTGGCCCACATCTGTCAATGCATTTAGGGGAAAAATCTCCTTAAAGAATTGAAGAAATATCTTACAATAATGGAACTGTATACACAGTCATGGGGATATCATGTACCAGCAAGTTTGGAAAATGGCTAAATTTCACACAGTGATGACAAGACCAGAGGTTTGAAAGCTGCCCTATTTAGGGCCTCTTCAGCACAGCAAATAGTGTGACTGAGATTAGGACCTCTCAGCAAGACAGACAGACAGCTGTCACTTTAAATAGATATCACAGGGCTCTGCAGCAGTGTGCAATTTTGCATCATGTAGACACATTTTTTACCACAGATAAAAAAACCTGTATCACACAGATTTCTGCCAAGAGCAGCTGAGCAGAGTGAAGTGCCATTCCAATAGTAGCATTCTTGTTTGGGTTCTTTGGCCAGTAGTTTAGGGAACATTTCAAACTAAGTTAATCTCACTGACTTTAAATCATGCAATAGTAATTCATCTGGTGTGCAGTAATGCTGATAAAAGAGGAGCAGCTGGAAAAGCTACAAGCTCCTTTTGCCAGTACTAAAGTAATAAACTGTTACCTATAGTACAAATAGCTCAAACATGCTTTGGTGAACTTCACACTCGCTCAAATGCCTTTTCTGCCAGCTTTTGTTACTCACTACATTAGAGATGGTACAATCATCTCTAATGCCAGACTTCCAGCAGAAAACAGAAAGCAGGTGGATGGAAGGCTGGGAGTCAGTTGATATCAGGGCTATTTATGGGATACATTAAACCTTGGGAAGAATAACATTTCAGAGGTTTGATGAAAAACTTGAGGAAGGAAAGAAAATGGCCAGATATTCTAGACTGATGCTCACAGAAAGGTTAGAGATGAAAAGAATTACAGTGAAAAATGGGGAAAATGCATAGCAGTATTTTAGTTTTATTTTCTACAATCAAGGCTCTAATCTAAGAATGCAGCTCTGTACAGTAATGCTCAATAGCAAAGATAAAACATAGTTTATAGGCCTCCTAATGCTAACCTAATGGACTTCACAGGCACATAGAGACCGACTCACACTGAAGTTCTTACAGTCCAAGTGCCAGCATTGCAAGGAGCTCTGGATGTGCAGACTCCTGCAGCTGTTGAGAGCTGACAGAGCTCTGCTAAGGAACAAAAATGACTGGTTGAAGTTCACTGCAGATGTGAGGCTGTATTTTTGTGGGTCAAAAAACAAATGTGTGATCAGATCTAAATCTACTTTTCCCCATTTTCACCCACATCAAGTGCCTTTCAGTGTGAAGTAGCTATGGCTGTAGAGGTTTGAGGCACATGAACATGACAAAAATGAGGGCATAAGGCAGCACTCTGCAGCAATGTGACCACAGCCTACTAACATGCACACCACTGTATGTACCCACATAGTACATACCTGTCCAACCCTGACTGCAGAAACTGCATGAGGAGGGCAAAGCAGGGAAATGTTAATGATTCTGCTGCAAAAATCACGGCTTTAACTTAACCTGTAAACATGCAAGATGTGTTTGCAAAATACCTAGTTTTAATTGTGGAAGTGGCATTTTTCAAAAGGACTACAGTATTCATGATATATTGAGAAAACATAAATATAGGCACAGGCATTTTAACATTCTTTTTTCTTCCATAGCCACTTAATTGCTATTGCTACTGCAATTGTTTGAAACTTAGGTCAGAGGCTGTAAGTGAATAAAAAATACTGAAACAAGCCCAAACTTGTTTATTTGGGAAGCAGGACTGTTTTTCACACTTGATTTCTTACATCTCTGTTCTTTTTCCTGTACTGAAACAGCCACTCCTAAGGCCTTGCAGTGAACGAGACCTGACAAATTATCTGACTGAAGACAGCAAAAATTGGTGGGCTTTTTTCATTAGTTTTCAGGCAGTTCCAGTTTCCTACCTAAGTCCCCTACAGCTACATAAATGTTCATCGCAGCACAAAGAAAAAGGCAGTCTGGGAGTAGAAGCAAATAACCAATGAAGCTGATTATAGATATTATCTTCGCTGAACTACTGTTTCAGATTGAAAGATTAAGCTCCAGAGATGATTTAGGCTTCAACCATGTATTATAGGTCCTATCTTCCCGGTGAAATAACTGTGACAGTTGCAAAACCTAAATGAGCATGAAGAGAATAAAGAGTAGAAGAGTAGAAGAATAAATAGTAGAATAAAGAGTAGAAGACAAAAAATTTCATTTGTTCATTTGTTCTGCCCTTAAACAGTAGCAGAATCATAATGTATTATTGGCAGTGATACATAAATAGTAACAAAGAAATAAAATATGAATTAAGCATTTAAGAGCAATTTGTACAGGCTTGGAAGTCATGTGATGTATCCCATCTTTGACAATATACAAGGAATTATAGTGAGGGCTTTCTGAGCCATCTCTTTCAGAAGGGATTCTTTTACACAATTTATTGCTTTTCTCCCCAATAAATTCCCTTTACCCATTTCTTCTTGGGCATTTTGTTTTGTTTTCAATATTCAGAAAACTGAATCTGACCTCTCTGATTGGTAGAGAACATGCTGAACATCTTAGTGTGTTGTATGTGTGCAAAGATTGACCATATTTTAATTGTACACAAAAGGCTGTTAAACAGCTAATAAACCCCATCAGTTTTCTCAAGCCCACAATTATCATTAGATCCAGTTAAAAATTCTTCCTCCAGAAAGACCCTTTTCTCTCCTACAAAAACTAAGGTAAAATGACAGTCTCATTTCTCTGGTTCTTCCCTTACAAAAGGTTTTATCTGCTCAACAAACTGTATACATGCTATCAGTGGACACAGCTGAATGAGCTCAGAACATGTTTTCCACAGACAGGCATGGTAAGCACCACTTTAGAAATACAATTATAGCTGATTTTCACTCTTCCCTAAGCAGATCAGTTGAGCATCATTTCCATCTCAAAGGAAGGAAAGAGACATGCACATCAACACATAGTCCAGCTCTTGCTTTATGAGTGTGTTGCCCCCCGACTCCTTACGCCTGCCACGCATTTTACTGAAAAGGCCCTGAAATCCCAGATACTCTGGGATTTTTTCATTAATTTTTTTTTTTCCTCAGCTACTATCATTTTGGGTACTCAGTGATCAGCATATTCCAAAGACTGCCAGAACACTAGCAACAGGTGGACATTTTAATATAATAAAATGAAGACCAAAGCATTTGCATCCCCCAGTGGCAGTCTGATTTAACTTTGGTAACAAAACGCAAAACCAGTCTCAACTCTCCATAAGAAAAAACAGTTCTTTTTTACCCTTTTATGCATTGATTACATTAATTATTGTAAATTTCCTAGAGAAAGAAAAGTATTTTAAAATCTTTTACAATGATTTTGTCTTTTTTTTTTTTTGTCAGGGCAGCTAAAGTTACAAATGGAACAGTTTATATTGAGTGCCATGGTGCAGCACTTACAGGATGGGTTTAGGAGGGGTAGCTCGTGTTTGTCCAACCTGGTCCACTTTTATGACCAGGTGACCCGCCTGGTGGATGCAAGAAAGGCTGTGGATGTTGTCTATTTGGACTTCAATGAGGCCTTTGCCACCGACTCCCACAGCACACTCCTGGAAAAGCTGGCAGCCTGCAGCTTGGATAGGAGCACTCTGTGCTGGGTTAGGAACTGGCTGCATGGCCAGGCCCAGAGAGTGCTGGTGAATGGTGCTGCATCCAGCTGGGGACAGTCACCAGTGGTGTCCCTCAGGGGTCTGTGCTGGGGCCAGCTCTGTTCAATATTTTTATTGATGACATGGATGAGGGAATTGAGTCCTTCATTAGTAAATTTGCAGACGACACTAAGCTGGGAGCATATGTCGATCTGTTGGAAGGGAGGAGGGCTCTGCAGAGAGACCTGGAGTGGTTGGACAGATGGGCAGAGTCCAACAAGATGAAGTTTAATAAGTCCAAGTGCTGGGTACTGCATTTTGGCTACAATAAGCCCCTGCAATGTTACAGGCTGGGGACAGTGTGGCTGGACAGTGCCCAGGCAGAAAGGGACCTGGGTCAACAGCTGACTGAACATGAGCCAGCAGTGTGCCCTGGTGGCCAAGAAGGCCAACAGCATCCTGGCCTGTAACAGGAATAGTGTGGCCAGCAGGAGCAGCGAGGTCATTCCTCCCCTGTTCTCAGCACTGGTGAGGCCTCACATTGAGTGCTGTGTACAGTTCTGGGCCCCTCAGTTTAGGAAGGATGTTGAGATGCTTGAGCATGTCCAGAGGAAGCAACGAGGCTGATGAGGGGCTTGAAGCACAAGTCCTATGAGGAACAACTGAGGGAGCTGGGACTGTTTAGCCTGGAGAAGAGGAGACGCAGGGGTCTCTACAACCTCCTGAAAGAGAGGTGGGGGTTAGGTAGTCAGGTGGGGGTTAGTCTCTTTCTCCAGGCAGCAACTGACAGAACGAGAGGACACCGTCTTGAACTGTGTCAAGGGAAATATAGGTTGGATATTAGGAAAAAGTCTTTTACAGAAAGAGTGATAAAGTACTGGAATGGACTGCCTGGGGAGGTGGTGGAGTCACCATCCCTGGATGTATTTAAAAAAAGATTGGATCTGGCACTTGGTGCCATGGTTTAGTTGAGGTGTTAGGGCATGGGTTGGACTCGATGATCTTGAAGGTCTCTTCCAACCTAGTGATTCTGTGATTCTGTGTGAAAGACCTGCAAACACCATGTCATTTTTGGACATTCAAATTATGAAACTGAGAGAATTATTCAGAAAGATAATTTTAGAAATGGATTTACACTGCAAAAAGTCCCACATCAGTTCTGAAATTCTTTCTCTTACTAAAAACATTACACTCTGCATTACCAGGAAACCATCTTTCAGCCAAACAACCCAAGAGATTGTTTTTCAAAGCCAGAATGGACAACTACAATCAACTACTCTGTTTTCTTACATAGCATAAATCAATAGCATTTTCCAAGGACGCTCTGGAATTTTTTCCCCATGACCTTCACTAGTGTTCAGTAACTTAACTCTCTCTATCCATATTGAAAATTATTAGCATAAATTTCTTGAAGCACAGGAACAAAATCAAACATCTCTGTCAGAGATGTCAGGCTCTGATCCCCACTGTGACCACATAACCTGAGTGTAACTACATGGAAATAGACCTGATCTACTAAGTGTTCATGGTAGTTGAACACTTCACACACACATTCAAAAAAACTTGGCAATGCATTTAGTGGAGACTAATACTTGTAGTCACAGCGTAAGGGAAGGTTTCTCCTCTCCACATACAAGTCCATACTTTCTCTGAGATAAACAAGGATGTAAGATTGATAAATGGCCAAGGAGAACACCTTGACAAGGCAGTATCTGGTGAAATATCTCTGTGGATACTGGCATTTTGCAGATTATGCAACCAAGAGTCCATTTTTTAGGGTGCCATGGCTTGTTGTCTCTGCAAACACACGCAGAACTTCCTGTCCAGTCCCCATCCAGACCTTGTGTATCTCTGAGAGCCAACATCTACAAGCCCTGACACTTCTGACATCTCAGTGTGAGCAGGAAGGTTGCAGAACAAAACTTGGTTCCCTGGTTCTTGACAACAATGTTGGCCTGCCTCTAGTATTAGACCTCTCCAACAATAAAGTAGCTGAGGCAGTTCAGGAACACAGGTCTCTGGAGTTTTTAGCTGAATGAGGGGTATCTATGGGTAACCTTGGGCTCCCTCATCCTTCTCTCCTAATCTGCAAGTGCTGTCTCAAGGTTTCTAATGCAGGGGCTGTCTTAATCCATACTTAAGAGATTATTTCCATGACTGGGGCTCTTTGGGCACTACTGTTTGAACATAATAATTTTTTTAAAACAACATATACAAAGTAATTTGGAATGCCCTATGACTGCTTTCAGCTACATATGATGACAACTAAGATAAGGGACTCCATCTGACATTAAGACAGGAAGTCACTGGTATCGCATTTAAAGAGTATTTTATGGACTATAATTTCAAATTATTCAGTTATTACCAATATTTTAAGAAATACTCTATTTTTTCCCAGTAGATAATGGACATATGGATTTAAAATTATGTACATTTTAAAGTCACATAACAAGCATACTCTTATTTCCTGTGCTGCACATAAATCTATATTGCAATATAAGAATGAACAGCAGAATTTAAACACTTCTGCAGAAATACCAAGTTGAATAACATTTAGATTACTCAGGCCCATGCTGCTATGCCATCTGGTGGCTACTTGTCCGTAGTGCAGAAGCAGGAAAAAATTCCCACCAAACCTCAAACACGCCTCTTTTCCGAGGCTTTCTCACAGTTTTCCTCTATAAATTAATTTTGGGTTGTTTCAGGTTTTCAAATTTTTTTTCTTCTGTGTCTTCAGGAAACAGAGACTCAATGATAATGAGCTAAATAACCATGAAATTCCTACAACCTTCTGGAAAGACAGTTAAAGCCATAATATTTGAAACCAGGATACTTTGAGATGTCTATACTGTGTTTACTGCTATGGTCTGTTTTGAAGGACAATACCTAAATCTGTAATGAACTGAAACAACAGAAAGAAGCAAATCTGAGGCATAAAGAAGTGAAACCCTTCTTTACCACTTAAAGTTTATGTCTTTATACCTTTATGTCTTTATATAGAGCTACGTAACTAATGCAAGAGTTTAAATAATTTTTACATAATGAGTATTTTAATGCAGAAATCTACCTTTGTTTCCTCACTGTATCTCCTTCCCATCAGACACCTTTGGTCAGAAAAGTAGACACATGGCTCTTGAAGTCCATGACTAAGAAATGGACCCAGGTACTTTTTTATTTCAACTGTACACAGGTAATACAGAAGAAAATAACCAGCCTTCTCTTTCTTGGCTGCAGTCTAGAAATCCCATGGTTTAAACAAGATACATAATTTCTCTCTTCAGTCTCATTAATCTTAATCTTTACTGAAAATAAACCTTGCCTGGGGACCACCACTAGCTTTCCTGTGGGCTGGAAATCAACAGAAAAAAAAAAATTAAAGTCTTGTACCCAGATGGGTGCAGAGGCTGATAAAGTTCTTTACTAAGAATTTACTACATTTTTTTCCCATTATTATTGTTGAAGAGTCTATAACTGCAAGACTGCCTGGGGATATTCACAGAATACCAGGAGAAGTATTCACAGAATAGGCCACATTTTAAAGAGTGAGAAAGGCTGAAAGGCTGTTTATTCAGATAGAAAATACTGAAATTCAAGATCTTTCAGTCTGGGGTTGTTTTTTTAGAAATATCAACAATTTAAAGCCACTAGTGAAAATCTTCAGGAGTAAAGACAGAATAGATACAGAGGGATCTTTGCACCATCACATTGTGATACAACCTAATTTTTTTTGTCTTTCAAGTGTATTGACTTACCCATTATCCAACCCATTCTGCCCAAGTTTCTTTCCTATGTCACCTACCATCACACCTGGCATTGGTAGGAGAGTTTTTGTATCTCGAATCTGTAGAGAAGTGAAACAAAATATTTCAGTAATGGAACAATGAAAGTTATTGACTGAATTTTTCAAAGGTTGAAAATATTCCCAACTTGTACTCTGATATTAATGAGAGAGATCTCTCTGTTTCTTTCAAGCACATAATCCTGGATATAACTTGTGCTTACACATCCTCTCATTCAGGACATACTTTAATGAAAATTACTTTGGAAGATGACACTAATTACATCACTGTGTTAAATATCCCTTAACACTGATGACTTCTCTCATCAGACTAGCACTGAAACCTCCTTCAGGTGTACACAGACACAGAAGAAACCAATGGAATTTTTATGTAACAATCAGCTTTGATTTGAGATATTCCCCCATTCTGTAATAAACTTTGTTCAGGCTGCTACCAGTTCATTTTATTATGTACAAGTTTTCTATTGCACTGACATTTTCTGATGCCTTTAATCTCATAAAATTATTTCTGTGGTAGAAGTTTTTCAGATTTCATGCAGATCACCCTGCAGCACTGGCAGACATAAATCATCTTAAGCCCTGTGCCAGACTTTCAGGACTTCATCCAACACAGATAAGCTCTAACTATATAAGTACCATGATCATCTGGAGACTTTTCAGGTCTTTTGTATTTTCAGAAGTTTTTGCAGAAAACTGATAGTATAAAACTAGCTCTACAATCTTCATAAAATCAATGAACATTCAAAAAAGTATCCTGGTTACAATTGCAATAAACTGTGAAGGCACTAAATAAAGAATCTGCTGGTCAGCTATAAATAACAGCATAACAAAGTCTTTAATTTGAGCCCAGTCTTCCCCAAAAGAATAAAAGGATTAGGAATATTTCCACCCTACCTGTACAATAAAGGAATGTATTCCTTGGCACTTTCCATCAGGAGTATAGAGCTGGGCATACAAAACTGCATGAGTGGCATGCTTCCCCATATTACCAACCCAGAACTTTGCAGCTTCAAAGTCAGGTGTATTGATGACAAATTCCTGTAGCCAGGAAAGAAAAAGAAAATTATATAAATAATAAAAATCAGGTCACTGCTATTTTTTTTATCACTCTGGCAATGTTTTGAAAATGTTCATTAACTTCCAGGATTTTATTCTGTACTGCATTCCAGCACCTGAGATCTCTCTTATTGTGTTCAACTTTGGAGAGAACACATGTAGTTCAAAAAGCTCATTACCTCACTGTAAAGCCTGAAACTCAGCTTTTTTAATTGCTCATTTAAGTAGTTAAAAAAACGAAAAGCAGATTAATGGACTGGGAAGCATTTCCTAGACCTTAGGTTAAACTGAGCTGTGAGTTCAAGTAGAGAACTGAGAGAGCTGTTTCAGCTGTGAGAGCTGAAGCCTATGCAGGGACCAACTCCTTCTTACACAGTTTTGTATGGAAAGGAAGCCTGGTTGACAGTGTGTGTCAAGAACTAACCTGAGTGCTGGGATCAAATGTGGCTGTAGTTCGTATGCCTTTGGTGTTAGTTCCGTGGCTGAGTTCAGTCAGAGCAAAACATCCAAAAATCTAAATAAGGAGATACAGGGCACAGTTCAAGACCACTTTATTACAATAATTAAAACTGTAAGAGTTTCAAATGATTTTGAATTCAGCTCTTGGCAAATGACTTGGCAAAAAAAAAAAACAAAAGAAAAAAAACCCAACCCAAAACAAAACAGGAAGCAATAAAGAGCAGCAAGAGAAGCACAAAGCTCAGTTTAAGTGCAGTCAGAATATTTATCTTGCAAAACCAAAGACGGTCTGGCCAGATGGTGAATGCTGCCCACATGGCCTGGACTGGAGAAACTGTGTAGGATTGACACCTTCTGTACCTGACAGGCCGCATTTATTCTGCAGAGTACTTGGTCCTGAGTCCCCACTGAACTCCATGTGGTGTTTCTTTAGCATTAAGACAAGATTATTTTCCATTTTATAGCACTAGAATGGAATTTTTGTGGCAACATGTCAAGTTTAAGTGTATCCTAGTAGGATACTCTTAAATTACTCTGGACAAAGCCTAAACTGGTGTAATGTCATCTATATTGCCTTTTGGGAAAAGTTCCCAAATTTTGTCTGCGTGTTAACTTGGACAGTCCAAAACATATCCAGGAAGTGGTTTATGAGCTAGTAGTGAGGATGGTCAGGGCTCAATGCTTGAATCTGCTCCATGGTCTTTTCTTTTGCTATTTAGAGGTACCTAGGTATGTAAAGAGATCAGAAATAACACAAAACTGCTAATAGTGACACGGTTCTAATAGGGTCCATTTCTCACAAATTACTAGAAAAAATTACCTCCATGCTGTAAGTTTGTTTCAAAATGTGTTCAAATCTGTTAGAAGCACTCATAACTGGGCTTGCAAATACCTGTAAAAACAGAATAATGAATGAAATCAGTGCCCTGTGATGAAAAGCACAAATTGCACATGATTTTTAATAGTGATATCCAGTAAAGAGACCAGGGAAAGTGGGCTGCACAGTAAACTATAGTCAGACTATAATTGGGGAAGGTAAGTCAGGATTTGATCTTGTCAAGGCCCCTTTACAGATGACTTGTCCCAGCTCTAACCTGTTCAAGCCGTCATTACAAATGCTTAAAAATACTTTCCATTTGGCCTTAGTGACATTCCCTTGAGCAAAGGAAACTTAAAGACTATTTTAGTTCATTTTACTGCAAACAGATTGAGAACTGAAGGTAGCTGCTTCAGCAACAAACAAGAATGCTGATTTGAAAGCTACCTTCAGTTTTCCTACATGGATATTCATACAACAAAACTCTAATTCCTAGATGCTCCCCAGCTATCTGAATAGTAATAATCAATTAATTAATTCAACTGATAATATTTGACGAGCTATGTTGAGCATTCTTTGTAAGAGACCCATCTGGGAAACAACTGATTAACAGAATGCAGCCAATTCAGTCAGTAAGAAATGTTAAACTGCTTTCCATTCCATCTGGATTCTGCCCTTCATTAAGACACTAGGGCTTAGAGCAGATAAGTTTCTGATACCTCTAAATCTTTAGCAAACACATAGCCACCAACAACCAAGTTCTTTGGGTGCCCTAGAGAGGAGGCAGAGAAGAAAACAAAAGAAGGCATCAAAAAATTTTTCTGTATCTCTGTCTGCACTGTTTCACCTTTACTTTCCAGGTGGGATTCCAGTGGAGACAGGGGTTTAACAGTAAAGATTACCCACAGTTCTCTAACTCTTCTAAACAGTTAAAACTTAATACCATTTTTGAAAAGACGGGGCGAGGAAAAGATCAAGTTTCAATAAAATAGGCATAAAGCAACAGAATTATAGTATTAGAAGTTATTTAAATTCAAACACACACCACTATAGCTCTTGAACTGTACTTACACCACAATGTAAGAGAAACTGGACACATGGAGACCAATCGTACATTCCTATACAGAGCATCATATTAAAACACCTTAATGGGTTCTCCATCATCTCTTGCTGAGTAAGAAAGCCATACTCAAAGAGCCTTTTACAGCGCAGGAATGTCAGCTCCTGATATTTCTCACGGCACAAATCTTCTCCAGGATGATGTGAAAAGAGAGGATCATTTTCCAGAGCAGAGAAGATTCTGTTCTTGGAGGGGAAAAAACTGACATGAGAACATTAACCTAAAAGCATTAACAAAAACTGTTAACCTTCGTCTAGAGTAACACTGGGTCTCAAACTACAATAGTTTGCTGGAAGGTATAAACTTATAAACCAAAAATTCAAGAGAATTAGAAACTATATTTAAATGGTCTGTCACACATACAGCTCACACAGCTAAATTTTATGACATCTCCTTCACCATGAAGCGATTCACTGACTCACTCTGAATCTACAAGAACAGTAAAACTTACTTGCTTTGTGTAGCAGCTTCACTATCTCAATACATGAAGCTGCTGGCAGAATCTAAGGGGCAAAATTCCCTCAGTCTAAGGATAAAGGTAAAACACCAGGGCTTACATTCAGTTAGAAATATGCCAGGATGGTAAAGCCATTAAGCTACCACAACTACTCTGTTCCCAGATGAAAGTAAAAAATGGCTCCATTTAATGGAACCATGGGGATGTGCATCTTTTAAGGTTGTAATTTGGATCCTTTTTGTATTAGATAAATTATTATGGCATTTTTTTATTCCAGAGCTGTGTCTTCAAGATATTCATATCTTAATTGTCTTCCACATAAGAAGGAAGAAACCCAGACTTCCTGTGCTTTCCCTTTCTCTGTGTAAACAACTATATATGCCCACACAGCTTTGAAACTCCTTCAGACACAGGGCACTTGTGGTTTTTTCTGTGCTCTAACACACACCAGTCAGATGCAGAACCAGGCCTTTTTCATTTCTCTGATCTACCTGCTAGGATTTTTATAATTACGGTGAAGATTCAAGATTTGCTTAAATTCACGTAAATTTACCATGTTCAGAAAGCTAGTTCCTTCTCCTCCTGTATCTCCAAGTCATGCATTTCCACACCATCCCTTGTGCTGCAGTTAATCTCTTTTCTTGGTAGGGTTAGCTTTCAGCAAGGTTCACATGCTAATCTCCAATTGCAATGCCACATAAGCATTAATGCAAGCACAGAACATCGTAGGAAATTAGGTCAAAGTAAGACAGAAATACTGTTTGACAGTGGCTTGAACTTAGCTCTGCATAAGTGCCTTGCAAAACCATGGGATCTATGATTTAATGCAAACAGTAAAGAAATATGGTAGAATATAGTTCTTTCTTAGTTTGAAATGAACACTCAAGTTCTGAAATGTAGCACCTGCTGGTGTCCCTTGCACTGACGTTAGTAATTAAATGAGTTTTATGAGACAGCAGAGTAGAATACTTAAAATTTCAGCTCTGTTCTGAAAATTGGCTGTGCAAATCAGATTTCTTCATGCTCCATATTTACAGAGTATTAACTATACTCCTTTTTAAAAAAAACATACTTACTTCTACTGATATCTCAGCAATTAAAACATGCTTACAATTCTTGCAAAATTTACCTTCAGCTGGATGATATCTTCACCATCTATGAACACTGCCATCTCCTTCCAGTTGAAGGAAGCTTTCTTACGGTATCTCGAAAGTGGGCCTTTAGGGAAATCTGGTAGCAAACTATCCCATGAATTTTGGTTGCCAGTCATTTCTTTCCGATTCAGTGTGGATGCCATTGTTAGCTAAACTGCAGCAAACAAGAAAAGATAAAACACAAACTGAAGCACCGCAGATGTCTGGTTTAATTTTAAAAAGAAATCAAAAGAGTTGTTAGTTATATCCATGGACTTGTTTAAATGTATGAGTATAGCGCTGCAGAGGCAACTAACAGCTTGCCCTTCCCTTTTTCTAATTCAACTGGCTTGACACAAAGAAAAATGCCTTTGATCCAATGTAAACAAATTACATCGTCTTTGTTATTAAAATATGAGCTAAATATGAAACAGGGACACCACTAGTTATCACCATATCGTGTAATAGGAACGGGGATGATAAAAGACCCAGGCGAGAAAAAAACGTCTTAAACAACAAATGGAGTAAGGCCCCATGAAGTCTGCTGGCAGCTTGTGTGCATCTATGCGTCGGGAAAGAGCACTACAAAACTGCACAGACCCTGCAGGATTTCCCTGTCAGTAGGTACAACTGCACTGATTCAGGAGAGGAGAACCTTACTTTTCATTAGAACCTGGCCCAAAGAAGTAGAGGCTGACCCTCCGCTGCTTCCAGAAGCCGGTGTTAGAGAGCCCTCTGCTGCTCACGGCACACCCAGCGATCCCTGCCACCACACAGACGGCAGAGATCTCTGCTCTGCGTGGAGGGTGCAAAAACCATCGGACAGGCAGTAGAAGCTGGCCACGATTTAACGGGACTGGCCGAAAGAAGCAACTTAAAGGTATAAGTAGGACATCCTGGCCCAGGGCTGGCCAAGGGCTCAGTATAGACTTTGCACATAATGAAGTACAGAAACTACTTCAGCAGTCTGCTTTTCCCACTCCTTTTTTCCCCTCATCATCTTGATATATCTCCTTGATACCTCTCTTTTCTTTCAACCTTATGCTTTTATGGAGGTCATCCTCTAGTTCTGAACAGTACAAACATAGTAGAAGAGAACAGCAGGGTAGTATTTCTGCATAAGTCTTCCAACTTGGTTATAGGAAGATGCAGCTCCAGTACTGAGCAACGGGTTTGGAAAGAGAGAGAAAAAAAAGAAAAAAAAGACATTGAGTGAGTGTTTGAACCTCCAGCTAAATAAACAGATACTACACTTCTAACTGGAAAATAGATAAATTAGGTAGCAGTTGAAGGCTTTTCACTCATAAAAGAGAAAAAAAATTAGGTTGTAATACTGCAGCTATTGTATCTAACTTTATTTACATTGCACATCAGTGATATTACCCAAATGAGAAAACGTGGCAGTTCATTAAAAAAGCGTTCTCAACTTAAAAGATATTACATATTCTCTGACTTGACACAATGTTTCGATATAACTTGGCTCTAAGTCAACAGTTTCAAAACTAATTAAGAAATCAAAACAGGTGGTTACAATAGGAAAGTAACAACGGGCTGACCTAAAGAAAAACTTCAGTGTTAATTTCAGCCTTGCTCTGATATTTTGAAACGTATGTGAAGGTGGAAGTAAAAACCCCGTTATTTTCAATTTGCAAAGAACTGCTGCAGTTCCACTGCAAAATGTTGAGTCGGAAACCTTTTTCCGTAGAAAGTGCTCCTGCTAGTAATTCAAATTCACACACGGACACTAAAAACAGGTCACAAATCACGAGGGCAAAGGTCAGTTTGCAGGGTACTATCCTCAACTATCTTATGTAACAACGCACAGCTCAGACACTTGGTAGTTGTCAAGAATAAGGACACCGTACCCTTATGGCTACGAGATGACATAACCGGTGTTTTGTTTTATTTTATTTTCTAGCAGCTCTGCATTTCCGAGCAGTCTGCTGCTGGCAGTCGCCCAGAGCAGGACAGCCCCCGGCAGGGTGAAGGCAGGGCACGAAGCGATTCTGTGTGGGTCCATCGCAACGACCTCTGTTCGAGCGGCCCGAGCTCACGGCGGGGCCTGGCTTCTGCTCAGACAGGGCAAAACCAGCTACATAATGTACTGTTATTTGCTTAAAAAAAGTGTACCGAGATGCTCCCTGATGGGCCGGGCTGACTGTCCGGTGTCAGTCAGTCGTCCCGGTCTGGAGTTTGCTCTCAGGAGGAGTTTTCACGCAGCTGTTCTGCACCCACTGTGCACAGACCGTCCCCAAACAGAGCTGCACAAGCAGTGACGACCCTCCAGCCTCACGCCCTGCTGGGACCTGGCGGCTCCCCATGTTTTCAGCCGCAGGACGGCACCGCAGCGGTCTCTTGCGGCACTTAGAGCCTCAGAGTCGCAGACCGGGGTGAAAGGACCAGGTACATACCTGCGGTGGCCTCCGTCTCCGCCTCGGGAACTGACGAGAGCAGCCTGCGACGCGCTCCGCCTCCTGGCGCGGCGGTGGCGGTGGATGGGGCCGGTGGGGACGGCGGCCGTGCGGGACCCGGGCGGCGCCGCGCTGCCCCGCGGCTTCTGGGCGGCCGTGCGCGTGTGGCTGGAGAAGCCGCAGGTGGCTAACAGGCGGCTGAGCGGCGCCGCTGTCCAGACGGAGGGGACAGTGCCACTCGGCGAGGGCGGGGAGATATATCCATCTTTCGCCGCCGCGGAGGCAGGCGGGGGCGGCGGCGGGCAGGAGGGGCGAGAGGTGGGGGCCGCGGAGCTGGCCCGTCTCTGGAGGGAGGTGCGGGGCCAATTGTATCTGCCGCCGCCCCTCACGGCCTGGGGCGGGCCCGGTGAGCTCCGCGCCGTGCTGAGGACGCTGCTGCCCCGGGGCCGCCCCGCCTCGCCCCCGGCACGGGAGTTGGCGGTGCAAGGTGAGCGGAGGCGGCGCCGAGGGCGGCGGGAGGCCGGGCCCGGAGCGCAGCGGGTGAGGAGCCGGGGCTGTCGCGGGCCTGTCCGCTCAGAGATTGTCTCGCAGATGAGAGAAATGACGCTTTTTTTCTCCCCTGTTTGTGGGAACGAAGATGGACTTTCGTCCCGATCGTGTGCTTAGGGTTTATTTTTACCTTTTGTTGTTGCGCTAGGAAGCATTGACGTTTCAGCAGTTGAAATACGAATTACAGAGGCCAAAGACCTGTAACACTCAGGCTCCTGCCACGAGTGAGCCCACGCACAAACGCTGCTCCTAGTGCAGACCTAACGACGGGCTTGTGAGGAGTGACTGCAGTGTTTGGAAATGCACAATTACCGAAAAGAGTAGGCAGCTGTGGCACCTGCCTGGCCCTGTGGAAGTGTTTGTATAGACTTTCTTAACGTTTAAGAAGCTCAGTTTAGTTTTGCTTTGCTTTGGGGTGTTTTTTTACACTGTATGATGGTAATATGCTGCAATGAATCCTGCTGATATAAAGAAACTTCCATAGGGTAGAAGTTGACACGGTTTTTAAGACAAATTTTGGAAAAAATGTTGATACGGATTAAATTCTAGTTATAATGTTTTGGAAAGAGTCAGAATTGCAGAAACAACTCGACTTAGAATTCAGAAAGACTGGTAGTCATTTATGGGGCACAGTTGGGATGTTCTTGAGGCCTGTGATTCTTACCTGATGTCTTCAAAATAATTGGTGCCTTCCAAAAAATATGTTGTAGTTTTGATTTATTTTTTCTTTTGATGCTAAGAGAAGATGCTCCTGAGCTGCATCTATAAAGCGTATCTCCAAGAAAAAGCCTAGGAGATTTTTTAAAATTAATCGGTTTACAATTAAAAAATGTTAGAGGTGGAATTGGTGAGGATGGGACAAGATAGCAAGACTTAACATTTGCTCTATTGCTAATTAATTCTTTTCCTGTCTAACTCAGAAAATTTTGGAGTCCATTGAAAATTGATTATGTAGCCAGTATAGCATTTTTAATTGCAAGAATGTTTGTTTTGATGGTAATTAAAAAAACATTTTCAAAACTGAGAACTTTGTAAGTTATTCTGAAGAAACTGCCCTGGGTAAAAAATAGGTAAAAAGATTTTTTAATTTTTAGAGGAAGTAATACTGCATACACACCTTCCCAGGACTCTGGATTTGGTGTGGGATATGGAAAAGCAGCAGTTGTATACTAGAAAAATCTTATTGTTTACAATAAGGATTACTTATTTACATAGTTAGTTTACTTATTAACATAGTTAGGTTTGATGAAAATGAATACTCCTGGTCAGCCCTAAATGTTTTGGAAACATCATGCAATAGAATGCTAAATTTGGAGAATTCCAATTGTGTGATAGTTTCAGATGTCAGGAACATCAAGAAACACATCTATTAGATCTGTTCCTGTCATTGTGGTTCTTTCTGTCTTGTCTTAGACCTTGCCTCACTGGTTTGCAGGCAGTTCATTTTGGTGCTAACCAGGGTGGGTGGCACCATGGAATAATAAACCCCTATTTGCATATCTTTTCAGATGTTGACAATGGAACTGTGACCTTTCTGCCTTTGGAGGAAGACAGTGAAGGAAAATACCTGGTTAAAAAGTGCAATATTTATCAAATTCAACTTAAACACATTAAAGATGAGGAATGGTAAGTGTGGGAATGACAGAGGAAGCAAACAGTAAGCTATTTTAAGAGTCACACAATGGTTTAGTATTGGTATGTAGACAATTTAAATTTTATAATTTTCTGCTTGATTAGTAAATTAGTAAAGACCAGTACTGGTGTGATATGAGTGCATAGTGTTCTCTAAAAAGAAACATCTGCAATACCTTGAATAATGTAAGACAAACCTGTTTCACCTTTGAATGTAAGCATTGATTGTACCCTTGTGTGGTCTAGAAAAAATATGCCTCTTCTGATCATGAGGATGTAGCAGTGCCTCTGAGAAAGGTTCTGTGGGTGTTAGTAAGGGTGAGGATCAAACTGGAGTTGCTGTAAGCCCACTGAGCTTCAGTCACTGAAATGTAGACCATTCAGGTTGGTCCTGAGCATCTGGGGATGTAGCTCTAATAAAATGTGAATAGAGAGGATGAAATCATGACTTGTGATAATGGATATATTTTTCTCCTAAATTTTCCTGTTATTTTTCAGGAATTTCTTAAGTCGACTTTCACTGTTTAGTGTTTGGCTATCTTGTGAAATCAGGTTGCTGATCCTCATTAATATGAGTCCTCATTTATTGTGTTAAATGCAGCATGGACTCATGTACAGTGTTTGAATTGAGGGATAATGAGCTAACACAATTCAGGGGAAACTTCCATTATTCGGTAACTTCACTGGTTTATTTTCCTTTTGTTTCTCTACACATTTATTTGTTCTCCAGTCTAGTTTTATATCTCTGATCTGATTTTCTCCACTTAATCCTTGTTTTCTCTGTCCTTGACATAGCTGAAATAATGAAATATTGTATTTATACTATGTTATTTGTTTGTTTTTAAGGTCTATATCTGTTGTAGCTCCATTTCCAGAAGATTGGCTTTCAGATGGAATTGTGTACCCCAAACTAACATGGCTTGGAAATGAACTTTTGTCCAAACTGGCTAAATGGTCTGTGCAGCAAAAGCCCAGTGAGTTCAAAAGTACACTCTCACTCATTTCAGTAGCAAAATACAGCAAGGTTTATCAGGACCTCAAAGAAAAGTACAAAGAGATGGTAAAGGTAAGTTTAGCAGTAAATGCAGTAATATTATCCTTCAATTTTATTTTTTACTTTGTGTAATGAAGGTGCTTCTTTCAATAAATTCTTTTTTTTTATAAAAGAAGCAGTTGAATTATAATGTATGTTTTTTGGTTGTGTTTTTTTTTTTAATATATGTAGAATAAAACGGTTTAGTACTTAGAAGAACTTAGTTGGAAAAGTAGGATTTGGAGCCAAATTCACAATAAAGATTTGTAGGAGTTAGGCATTTTCCAGGATGTACCAATTAATCCACATTTTAGAAGGCACAAATAAAACTCTTCCATCTCCAAAACCTCTGGATGCTATCTTAATATGTCTTTGATTTAGAGGAGCAGTGTAGTAATTTTTTTTTTCTTACCTGGAGATCCTGAAGAGCAACAGCGTGCTGTATGAAGTAATGTCAGTATTCTTGCAAACTTGGCTCTAGCTGCAAACAAAAAAACTGGTAAATGCTTTTGTAAAACTTACAGTGAAAATGCTGAAAGATTTTACTGTTAATATTTCTGTACTGACAGGAAGATACATAGGAGAGGAGAATTAGAGTTTTGGGTAAGGCAGCGATTCAGTCTTTAGTTCTGCAGAATTGCTGATGTTGAGCATTTTAGTCTTTGTTTCAATTCTTCATTTACAAGGTAACACTTGGGAACAATACTTGTACTTTTTGTCTTCCTACTTCAGATTTTGATTCTTCATGTTCTGTTGTGCCAGGATAATTCTAGCTCTATTCCCTTGTGAAAGGAAATTTACAAATGTTCATGTTCTCAATGTTGCAGTGGTATAGGTAAGATTTTTTCCGTGAGAAAGTTAAGTAAAAGATACATGGTCTGTTACAGAACAGATGCAGCTGCTTACTTGTGACCTGCACATGGGGAGCCAAAATGTTCTTAGAAATTTTATTGTTTGGTTTAATCAAGCAGTCTTTATATTCTCTGGGTATATTTTAATGAGGTTAAAATGTAAAGTCTGTGAAGTCCAGAAACCTACTGAAGTGAATAAGTATCCAAATTGCTGTGTCTGAGCATTTTTGAGGTGATTTCAGATGGTGCAGAAAATAATTTTTTATCTGTTTTTTTTTATTCTATTTTTTTTCCTGAAGGTGTGGCCTGAAGTGACAGATCCTGAGAAATTTGTTTATGAAGATGTTGCCATTGCCACTTACTTGCTGGTAGGGAATTGCTTTACCTAATAATATGCTGTAAGGTTATATTTCCTAATAATAGAATGTCTCTAAAGAAGATCATTTTAGAGGTAAATAAAAACTTCTTTGTGAAGATATGATGAAGATTTTCAGTCTTCTATCACAGGAAATTGATTATCTACATACCCAAGATTTATTTATTTCCAAATGAGAAAGCCAAAAGCGCTAATGTGTAAGTGATAAGGTGGACAAATTGGAGATTAGGATGGATTGTTTTATAAATTTTTCTATTATTTTGTTGTTTTATACTATGAAAAAAACTTACGGTTTTTCACTGCTATGCCTTTTCTTGATAAAATTTCAGCTCAAATCCCATCTTCAAGTGTAATAAGGTCAACTGCAGATGCTAGGAATGCAGATAAATGCTTGGTGCAGTTTTCTCAAGCATCTACCTACTTAAGATTCTGCCACCTGCAGTTCTTAGAAACTTCGGGTTTTTAAAAGGCAGGCACATAAATATTTTTGTTTGCCATCCAGGGTGTGGTAAGAACATGGTCTACATTGAACTATACTTGTAGTATCTTACCTAAATCAGTATTTGTGAGTAAGTTAGCTCATTTCCAGTACTCATTGAGGACTAATTAATTTTGCTAATTAAGTGTTTAACCCCTTAGAACCTTAGATACTGGCTTGTGGGAGGAGCTATGTGATAGATTCATCTTTACCATTTTTACCACCATCTTAATATTCAGTGTTGAAAATTAGGAATTTAGTTGTAGCCACAGGAAATTTCTGGACTGATAGCATTTTTATACATTTGAATGTTGGTTTACAGTGATTATGTTTTGGCTCATATAGCAGTAGTTTTCAGAAAGTTACTGAAGTCATTCAATATACAGCTTATGTAAATAAAAACTTAAAGTATGGTGTTAATAACCTAACCTGCTGCAAAATGTTCAGGTATCTATATGATGGTGTATGAAACTTATTGTTTAGAAGTACATTACGCAGGTAATTAAGAAAAGGTAGGTCCAGTGTTAAGTTATTGTAGGTTTATGGCATCTACATGTGACCTCATTTTATTCTGCAATCCTATTGAGATCACCCACTGTCCAGGGGCATGGCCAAGGACAGAGTTGTTGGGTTTGTGTTGTGAAAAACTCTGCAGGAATTGGAGGATAGGTAGGATCTCTGAAGGAGGCAATTAGGGATTTCTGGGATACTGCCTAGAGTGCCAAAGTGCAATGATAGGTAAATCTAAAAACATAGTCCACGAGATTAGCAGACTATGTTTATCTTCAGCTTCTTTCCCTCTAGCAAAGCAGATATTCAAAAGTGACAATGTTACAAATACTAATTTTCGTAGTTAAATACTCTTCAGGATTTTTGGTAGTCACAGTGAAAAATCAGAATGCAGAGTTATGTGTGGTCTGTAACTTCTCATTGAAAGTAAAACAGTTGGGAAGTGGTAAAGCTTAATCCATGCTCTGTGGAGAAACTGCCACTTGTTAATTACAGGTTACACATCTGTGTAAAAATACCTACTTATGTACAGAGCAGGGACTAGAATTTGGCTAAATGCTTTGGGATCCCTTAGCTGGTGTAGAATTTGAGGCAGCTAACTTGCTAGGTAACACTGTTGCTTTGTTCAGTAAAAGGATGTTACATGTACCAGTAAATCACCAAGTGATTACAAAGAATATTTGGGGTTTATTTTCAGCTCTGCCATCAATGCTTTCTTTAATACAGTGGATATAAATGCAGCTGTCATGTTATTTGCAGAGACACTGATGGAGTTTACTTGATACTTCCCTTGCTTTCCACTGTTCTCTTGCACCCAGGGTTGTACAGCCCTGGTTAATTTCAACTCTCAGTGACTCAAAACAGAGTAGAGGATGTGCTTAACACTTAGAAAACTATTGATATTTTGCAAAATAATTCTTGTTCCACTCCATAAACAGTGGTGTTTGTTTGTTTGTTTGTTTTCCCTCTAAAGTTATTTTATCTGTGAGTGCAATGAATGTTTTCTGTCAAGTCTACATTTCCAGCTTTCTCCTATTATCTCCAATAACATGTGATATTCTTATAGGGAAACTTGAGAGCAGAAGTCTAATATGTTCTGTTTTCTTGCCTTAGATTCTTTGGGAAGAAGAGAGAAAAGAAAAAGGGTTGACCAAGAAACAGTCATTTGTAGATCTTGGATGTGGAAATGGTTTGCTGGTTCATATTCTAAACAATGAAGGGGTAAATAGAATGCTTGTTAAAATAATTATTAAAAACTAGTGTCAGTGTTCTTGTTATGCCTTCCTTTTATCTGGCATGCAAATAGCCAAAATAAATTAATTCATGTTGCTAAAACAGGATTTTGTCACTCTAGTTACTAATAGAAAATCCTACCAGAGGATTAGAAACCATTCAGTTATTTATCTTAATTACTGTATTTCTTGTAAATTCAGGGCTATTTTTTCTGAGGAAAGAAACCAAGAGGAAAAAGAAAAAGTAATGGAGTATTTTAGTTATGCAAAAAAGGGATTTGGAATTTTGACGTAGCTTCTCTCTCACAAGACCTGTTCATGAACTTATTTTTATCCAAACTGAATTCTAATTCTGGTGTCCTGAAAATGTTTTTCTATAGCTTTGAAAGCAATTCTGAGATTTCTTAATTAAAAATGCCTAACAGCATTCTGTACTTTTAGGAGTAAAAATGTGACAAGAACATAATTCAGTTTCTTGAGGCATAGTTTTTGACACAGCAACAAAAGAAAACTGAGACTAAACAAAACCCATTGAAGTTGGATCTGTCTGTTTCAGAAAATTGCATTTTCCACTTTTGAGAGAACATGGAAAAATTTATAGAGGAAATGAGTATCTCTTATTAGATAAAGAGATGTCATTGGGGAGGTAGGGAAATGTTCCAAGTTCTTCTAGCACAAGGTTTCTATTCTTGTGTGGCCAGAAAACTTTTGTGTAATATAAACTTCTATTTTCCATGTGGATTTTTCATTCAGTCAGTCATTCATTCAGTGATGACAAACATTGTCAAAACAATCACGTATGTGAGTTTTATGAGACTTTTTTTAGTAATTGATTTTGCTTTAGTTCTGCACAAGGTTCTTGAATTTCAAATACTACACTTTCTTCATTTCTTGCTTTAGTTTCCAGTCTATTTCCTCTTCCCTTTAATTCAAACAGGGGAAAAAAGTGTTTGGGCTTCAGTAGTGGAAAGGTGGTTCTCCACTAAGGACTGCTTAGAGTAACATTCTTCTTTGAGCCCTGTGGGCACTGCAGTAGTACTCACTTTGTGAAAGGTTTTGGTATTTTACAAACAAACAAACCAAAAATCAACACCTCTGCTTTTACATTCGTAGAGATACAGATTTTTCAAGAGCAGTCTCAGTAGTGTGCCCAGGTAAAATTTTGAACCAGATATATTTTTAACGTTTCTTAGTAATTCCCTTCATATTTCAAAGGGAAGAAAGGGAATGAAAGTATTCAGCTTCTGCCTGAAATGGTAAAGCAGGTTTTTGTTACATGTCTAAATTTTAGCATGAATGAAATAATCAAAGTTAATATGTACATTTAGTGAACCTATTTGAAATTTCTGCTAAAAGTAGTACTTAAATTGAATCTTGCTGTTGTCCAAATATTTCAGCATTCAGGCAGAGGAATTGATGTGAGGAGAAGAAAAATATGGGACATGTATGGACCAGAGACACATTTAGAGGTATTATACAAATGTATGTCAGTCTTACTGATATGTACATTTATTTGTTCATTGTTTCAGATTGTATTGATACAAGTGTAAGGAAGCATACTGGGTTACAGACATTGTCTAAAGGGACCCATGGGTTTGGTATGATGCTACCCATATCCCTTGGGGGTAAAGTAAGTTGTAAAGGGAATTATGAGAAAAATACTGTATTATAGCCTTGCATATTTACAACTTGCTTATTTCTCAGCCAAGAACCACTGGCATGACTTCTCACTGCATGTACAGACATGCACACCATGAAACAAGCTTTCTTTTTACCAAAGGATCAATATTAAGCAGCTTTGTTTGCACCACAAGCTCGTAGAAGATAATAAAGCCACTCGTAAAAGATCATAAAGCCACTCATAATTTTTGAAATTTTCTTGAAAGTGATTCTGACCTCCTAGTGAAATGTTTTGTTTTGGGGGCAAAATTGTTGTTGAACATCAAAGGAGCCAGCCTAAATAATTGCAATACTAGCCTTCAAAAATGAACAGGAGAATGAGTCTGCAAAAGGGATTATATTTCAAGTTTTCTGTTAGCATTTTTATGAACAAGTTGAGCACAGGAACATTCACTTTGGTTCTGGGCATTCTTGATCTGATACTGAATAAAGCGTGGTGCCAATGAGCAGTTGCCTTTTGGAGGTGAGGTGTTCCTGGTTTCTTGTTCTGCAGGTCTAAAATTTCTTACTCTGTTCTGTCAAAAATTACCAGCTCCCAGTATAGTAAAATAATTTTCCACCTGTGGTTGTCTGGTAGTGTTGTTTAAAGTTCATTCAACATATCTTTGGATGCTAACACATTAAATTAGCAAAGAACATCAGTTTTCACAGATGGGAGGTCACAGATTTCAGTCTTGTGCAGCCATCTCTGCCACCCTGCCATTTTGGGTACAGGTTGCTAAGACTGCCATATTCCTTTGCTGCAGTCTGCAAGCAGATCTTACTGAAAAGCTTCAACAAACAACCCAAAACATCAAGCACCATTGTTCCCATTGCACTGTGTTAAGTCATATCTGATCATGCTGAACAGCATTGTCTCTTCATCTGTGTCTGGGCATGTTCCTTTTTCTGCCCAGAAAGAAACAATAAAAATATATGCTGAGGAAAGTAATGACTTATGCTGGAAGGAGTTAGTGCACAGGAAGGGTGAAATGATTTTACAAGGCTCCTGTAGCCATAGGAGCCACAGAAGGAAGAAGCACCTGCTCACAGCCTGTTGTTACCCTTGAAGCTAATTTTGTTTTGATCTTTACTTGTAGCATGAGTTGCAGGGTGGATGTTGCCATCTCTGTGGTTTAGTACAATACTAACAACGTAAATGGATCACACTCTGTGTTTCCAAACTGCTGTCAGACATGGTGAATACAAATTTGATTAGGGGTGACTGTCAAAATGGGCAGTGTGGCACTGATAATTCATGCTATACCTAAACGGAATGATCAAAACTGAAACGTAAAGTATGAGTAACGTGTCTCATCAACCTTAAGAAAACACTTACCAAAGGATTGGTAATTTAGCATCCAGTAATCTGCCAAAAAAACCTTGCTACATTCATTATCTAGAAATGTTTATACATATCTAAAAATGAGCTGTAGTATTTAAAGTGAACAATTTTAAATGAACAGTCACCATATTGATCCTTAAGATGGATTTGGAAAGTAATGAAGATAGTCTGAAATTCCCTAATAAGAGGTTTTGTTTTGTTTTATTCTTTAATTCCTATACAGATACTGCTTTGCACGTACATGTGAATTTTAAGCTTCTGAAACATGTATTTTCTATATAAAAAGAGATTATGGGCATAATTTTCAGAACGTTTCCTAAAGATCTGTGGAAATTCAAATCTAAAACTTTTTTCAAATTTGCCCAATAATTCTTTTAATGTTCATACACATTTTTGGGGAAGAGTGTCTACTTCCATGGTGTCAACCTCTTTCAGTACTTTCTCTGCTGAACTTAGTTCAAAGTGAGAAAACATACTTGGGAGACAAACATCATAGGCACTGTAGAACACTTGAATTTAGTCTGTACGAAGAATTCATTCTGTTGGTTTTATTTGGGCTTGCTTTTGTTTTGTTTTATTGTGTGTGAATGATAGCATATGAAGAGTGGTGTTCTGTGTACTAGGATTTGATTTGGGCAGCATCTGTGAAGGAAGAGAAAATAACAATGAAGCTGTGTTCTGATTAATTGCTGTGTGAGTCCTACAGGCTGCAAGACAGCAAATTAGGCACCTTTCTGAAAAACAGTTCAGGCATACAAATGACAGGAGGAGATTGGCAAGAAATCATAATTTAGTGTGTGATACATGTTTATATATATTTAAATGCTAGATATCTTAATCAGAGTTGTTATTCCACTTTTTTTCTGACCCATGTTTTGTGGGTGTTTGTTGCTCAATTACTTCTCTGTAGCTATAAAAAATTGCTAACTGAGGAAAGCATTGTTGGTGTCTGTGGTGCTCATTCACCTTGTATTTGTCAGCTGGTATTACTTTATATTATTGCTTAGTGCTTTAAATAAAATGGTTTAAAGTAATCTGTAATAGGATTCACTTACTGTGTTCTGTTTTTAGGAAGCTACGATCATTCCAGGTGACAGTCATCTCTTTCCAGATACTGACTGGCTCATAGGAAACCATTCAGATGAGTTAACACCATGGATACCTGTAATTGCAGCTAGGTATTTTTGCAGAGGGAGGGGAGTGGGATGGAAGGAATTAAAAAAAACCAAACAACCTCCCCATAATTACCTTTGTGGGCTTGGTAAAACTGTCAGCTTTGGTTCCACATCTGTTGTTCTTGTAAGACTGGCTACTTTTGATGCAAGTTGATTATTTTTACAAAATGTTTCTCTTTCTGTGGAGATGTGCAGGTGCAGTATTTACTTTCTCATGGAATTCAGTGCAGCATTTTGTTTTTGAAATTCAAAAACTGAAACTGTTTTTTATTCCTTATACGTGAAGCTGTTGTTTTGTTTTCTGTTGTGTTTTTTTTCCTTGTAAATACAAACTTATGGTTCTGTCTTCCCTTGAGCTGTTGTGCTCTTTACAACCAGCAACAGTAATTTAGAATTTTACTTCTGCAAACTAAGTTGGCAAAGTAGGTTGCTACATCAAATACTTTGTGAAATGGTATTTTTGACTAAACTAATAGTTCAACTGAAAGAGGAAGTTATAAATATTATTGCATGAAGTTCTGTTGCTTAATAAAAAATTCCATTGTTGCTTTTATCTGATAGGTTGTTTGTTAAATTTTTGTGCTTTCTGAAATAACTTACTGTCCAGCAATTTGTTATCCTTCTTGTAGGTCTTCCTATTCATGTTGCTATTTTGTGCTGCCATGCTGCTTCTTTGATTTCCATGGAAAATACAGCCGAAGACAAAGCAAGAAAACTCAGTATAGAGAGTATCTTGATTTTGTTGCCCAAGTGGGATTTATATGTGGCTTTCACGTGGAAGAAGATTGCCTTAGAATTCCATCGACAAAAAGGGTAATTCTGGCCTCTGTAGGGCTTTTGTCTGTTTTTTAATCTGCTCTCTTTGAAGCATATGGATGTTTGCTCATTGTTATTGTTGTAAGATAAGACTATAGTCATCTTCCTTACTTCATACAGTATGCTCTGAAAAGAGATTTAAAATACCCATTGTTTTCTTGGGAATTCGACTCTTAATATTACAGGTACAGTCCTAAAACAGGAAAAAATGAAACGTTTCATGATTTTCTCTTACGTCACTCTATATGATGGAAAACTTTATTTTTTACCTTAATTTTTCTAGCTGTCTTACTTTTTTGTACTTAATTTTGCAGTTTTTCCTGTCCAGTGAAGTTCAAAGTGGAATGTTCTCAGAGTAGGAAGAGGTGTCCAGCTTTAACTTTAAATAATCTGAGGGTCAGGAACAATATTTTTGCTGTATGATTGTATAGCATGATGGATTATGATTTGTTTACTGGATTTCTTCTGGGGCACCAATATTCAAAGACTGGAATTAAAAACTCCTCAGGTGTTACTGTTGGTATTGGATTTTATTGTGGGTAGTGAGAAGCCTGCATAAACATGTGGAGGTTGTGGGGCTGGGTGTAAGTATGGGACTCTGATAGTGATTTATCTGTTTCTACTAAAAATAGGTCAGCTTTATTGGGAGAAGCAGGAGCTATGCAGCTGCAGAGTGTGCAGTGATTGACCAGCAGATAACACAGTTTATTAACAGTCGTCGGACCTGTGCTGTGGCCACGTGTGACAGAAGGGTTGGATTTAACCATAAGGATCACTGTGGTGGTCTGTGCAAAGAAGCAGGCTCAGAACCTCCTGAAGATGAGACTGGGACAGCTGGTACAATTTGGATGCCTGGATTTCAACCCAGAGAAAAAGCAGAACAAATCAGAAACTGTGCTTCTCTCCCTCGGGATTTTGTAGATGAAGTGGTTCTCAATGTGGCGAACTTGCTGTTAAATGCAGCCCCCCAAAAATCATGTTCTGATAAGCAGGGTGGAAATATGAATACCTGGAACCAAGGAGGTGAAGTTATCTTTCCTTTACACTATCTTTAGCTGGTAGAACATGTCTTTTCCAGCAAATTTGCATGATGGTGAATAGATTTTTAGGAAACACTGAGAACAATACAGTTGCAATCAAAGGTGCTTTTTTTTCCACTATGTTTTATTGCACATAGAAAAATATTTTGAAACTATTGTGAGATTTTTTTTCCTGATTTACACTTAAATACTATTATAGAATCAATTTTTATTAAATCAAACCCAACTAAACCCACAACTCTACCCTATTTGAGGAGAGTATTATGGTTTAGAATATTAACATAAAAATTGGCAATAAGTCTATAAGAGTTTGTAAGAAGTGCTTCAAAGTGCCATTAGGTTACAACATGATTAGGAATTTTTAGTTTAGTTTTAGGAACAAAAAGAATGTTAAGCTGCTGTTAATTGTATAAGCAGTCAGTTCTCACTACTACCATCTTTCAATTTTCTTCCATCTGATTTCATTATTTACTCACTGTAGTTTGTCACGTTACTGACTGAGTCTTCTAACTACATGCTTATAAACAGTGCTTATTGCAATGAGGGTTACATGCTACTGTAAAAAAAGCAGAGCAAATAAAGTGTGTCTTACTGTGGAAATTCTGACCTGAGTCCAATAAAATGAAAGCTGCTGTTTTATAGACAGTATACATATAAAATACATACCATACATCACATTGTGAGAAAAAAGTTGCTGCAGTGCTGCTAGATCATTCTGACATTCTGCTCATAATCATTACCTTTTATGGAAGTTGAATTGTGTTAAGGTTTTATATATAAAAGTTTTTAATAATTCCACCATTTTTTTTATTACAGAAAGCCTTTCCTTGAGAGAAGTAGCAGGACACTTGAATAAAGAGACTTTAAAAAAGCTGAAAAGTGAATATGGAGGCCTGCAGACACTACTCAAGAACAATCATCAAGTGTTTGAAGGTAAAAGAGGTTTTCAGTTTTTTCTCATTAATCATATATTGTATCTTCTCTATATGCAGTTAAATTTAACTGAAAAATCACAATGGTGGTGGTTTTTAAAATGCTTTTTGTATCTTTGTGGAAAGCTGAATATTCTTTGTGTGCCCATTGCTCCAAGATATTGTTAGTAAAGCTCTTATGAATGAGATTGGTAAGCCATCTATCAGCAAAATGTTCTACACCAACTGTATCTGAAAAGACAAACCTTTAGTTTAAGTGGCTAATTTGATGCTATTCTTTGACCTTTTATTTTTGTTTCTTCCTATGAGGTACTCATGGTTTTGAGGCTGTCAAATACAGATCACTTTTACTAAAGCATTTAACTGAGGCTTAGTCTGACTGTGCCAAGCCCCAAAGTGTAAAATAAATGCTGACATGAAACAAAATTAGCCTCCTTAAGAACCTTTAATTGTGAGGCTTGATCTGTTTATGTAGCTTGTGTTTGTGTAGCTTGTGGTAGCATTGCAGAAAACTCAGTAGCAGGTCTCATTGGCTGGCTTGGTTTGTTGATAGCAGTTTTTTGGGTTTGGGGGTTTTTTTCCATGTTGTAATGTGTGGTGACAGTGTGCTTTGTGTAATTGGTTTGGGGCTTTTATGTCAGTGTGAAGCCTTGCAAAACTAAAATGTGGCTTTGCAGTAATACAAGATCTTCAGGTTTTATCAGTATTAAAGCTGCTTCAAATTTCAAATTGTCTTATGTCCTAACAGTTCTATGTCTCCTGTAAAATACTGATCAACTAAGCCATGGCAAGTAATCCTGAGTATGCAACCTGTTTGTTGCCAGTGGTCAGCATAAGCAAGGTTAGCATCCACTAAAGATTTCTGTACACTTGGCTTATAAAATTCTCCTGAATTACCATCTGTTAAAAAGAGCTGGTCACATGGACTTTGTTACGTGTCTGAACTTGGTTCCCTATCATTAGGAATAGGTGAAATAGGTTTTGCAATGTGTTACATTGTAAATGGAATGGGCGTTTTAAACTGGTTTGGAGGCTGTGTGCACATTACCAATGAAGAAAGGTCTGACTAAATCCTAGTCTATCTCAGTAATTTATGTCACGTGGATACTCCCCAGGGCTTGGGGAGAGACCCTGTGATTCCTCCCTTAGTAACATGTCACCATAAGAAGAAACTTCTGGTGGTCTCCAGGGACATTGCTCCTGCCCAGGAGGACAGAGAAGAACATGGCTACAGCTCTTATGTCATCTTTACTGAATTGTTTTTCTTTTAAAACATGGAAATGGATGTATGTACACACACACACACCAAACAAAAAGTGGGTCTTAGAATAACTGATAGGTGGCAGTTTCTTTAGATCAGGTATCTTGTCCAATACAAGACTGATTTTCTAGGGAAAAATTATTCTTGATCATAAATAGCTGCTAATTTTTCTTTCTCTTTTGCGAGGGATTTTAAAGCTCAGCTGAAATTGGTTCTTGATTGGCTTAATATGAGTCCAGATCTGTCTGTGTATCACAAGGAAACCTGGAGACATTAATTCATCCAGTGCAGACTGTGTGATACTCAGCATTCACTGGACTGGTTACTTTTTGAATAGCCATTATTAGAATTCAAAATGGTATTGGTTAACTATCCCAAGCTACAGGTGTCTGATACAGAAGGTGTGATTGAAGCAGAATATGAAAATAGTGCATGGCAACTTAAAAGTGGCAGATTCTTCCCTCTTGATTTTCACTGTTATGTTTTTTTCTTCCTCTCTGGCTAACTTTCTTTCATCTATTTTGTTTACTCTTTTAAAGAGTTGACAGAGATTCACAAGTGTGTGCACGTGCAGTTTATGGTCCTAACACAGCAAATGAATTTAAAAAAGCCAAAGTGCTGAATCCTTATTAACCAATTCAGTGTTCGCTCACATGAAGGATTAGACTTGTCATCTCCTTGGTGCAGTGCATTTTTGGGTCAGTGAACTGTGAAAGCAGTAGAAGACACTTGCTGGTAATCACATTTTAAATATGGAATCATAAACTTACAAACATGGGAAGAATTACAGTTCTTGAAGTTGAAATTTCTTTTGTTAGAACTTGCAATCTAAGTTCAGATGATTTTAGTCTAAATGATCCCAACTGCTATATTTAGAATGAACTAAAAAACTTCTACAAAGATGATGCAAAGGTGCCTCAAACTATTCAGCATCCCAGTAAAACATCTCTCAGGGAAATCAATCAAGTCTTCTTTGTGCTGTGTCTGCATCGTCTTGGTTTGTTGTGTTCTTTCTGTTTCTGTACAAATGGCTCATCTGGTTTTGCCTGAGTGATCCATTTGTAGAATGTTTTTTATTCACAGAATGTCACTGCAATTTTTTCCGGTATAATTGCCATGGCTGTCTATTAACAGCTGCATTTTTGTTTGTTTTTAAATCTTAGTTCTAAATGGGAGAGTTCATATTCGTGACTGGAGAAAAGAGAAACCACCAAGTAAAACTAAACCTGAAGTGAAACGGCGCCTTTCAGCTGAAGCATTTAAAACACGCCTCTGTTGGTTTTTTATTCATCATCCTGATGGTTGTTCTTTACCTTCTGAAGCTTGCCCATATGCCCATGGGACTGAGGAGCTAAGGCAGTCCCAGATAATTAAAAAGAAAAAACATATACAGTAATAAAATGTTGCGAGTTGTGTTTAGGCTTATGTACATAACACAATCTATGACTGACTTTGAGACTACCTAATGCGTGAACTTCTGTACAATATGGAGGGATTTTCCTCATTTCTGTGCATCTTATTTTGCAGTTGGTTTACAAATTCTCCTGTATTTCTAATCCTTTATTTTTTTATTAACAAGGAATAGGTATAGTAAAGTACGTATATATTTTTGGATTTGTCATGGCTTGTCTAGCATGCATTTGTATAAGTAGAAAAGTTTAAAAACTTAATTTCCTGGGAAACTCCTCATGATCCTTAATCAGATCAAAAGTGCATGATGCAGCATTTTCAAAGCTGAGATTTTCAAGCCTGAAAATTAGCCTGTTTTGTTCCACATTCTGAAGGAGTGTTAAGGAAACTTCTCTGTCGAACCATCCAGGTGCCACTCTGGCAGCCACACACGGAGCACCTGAGCTGCAACTGAAGCCCCTTCACTGCAGGCAGCTCCAGTGAGCCCACGGTTGCCCTCCTTCACATTCCCCACACTCACCCAGTCAGACAAGGTTCCTTTACTCCCTGGCCCCAGGATTCCCATAGCACAGCCTCACGTCTCAATCCTTAAAATAATTTAAACTTGGTGCAATACCAAAATAACAGCTCAAGCTGCTGCCTCTGATGAGGGACCTTGTACAAAGGAACTCCTGGGTTTTATACCCTCAGAGGCCCAGCACACAAAGTCTGGGTGTCCTCAGCTCCTGTGGTGCTACAGTCCTGAGTGTCTGGTGGTGCTACAGGTCCCTAGGCTCTTTCCTATGCAAAGGGTGGCATTTCTCAGCCCCTGGCCTGGGGCTCCCACCACCCAGAGCTCAGCCTGCAGCTCACACTGCAGCTGCTCACCTTGCTACCTGTGCTGAATGTGTTCCTCAACAGGAGGATTTATGGTTTCTTATAACTCATAGTGGTTCTTGGGAGTTAGAAGTGAGAGAAATTTCACTCTTTCCTGGCTTGATAGCTTTCTTTCCACATTACTATGCAGTAATACTCTATAATACCCTTCCTAGTCCTTTCCTTGCTTTTTTTATTGATTCAAAGTAATTCGATTGCCAGAAGAACTTTCTAGGAAATTACTGTGGGAGCCTTCAGATGCTGATGTAGGCTTTTGGGGGCTTGTAGGCCACACTGTCATAGATTCATAGAATGAGTACCATTGGAAGCAACCTTAAAGAGCATCTAGTTCCAGCTCCGGTGCCGTGGGCAGGGACATCTTTCGCTAGATCAGATGCTTCAAAACCTCATCCAACCTGGCCTTTCCTTTTCTTATTTTCAAAGTCAGGAGTAAAAGTAGAAAATGTGTTTGATAATATTGGGATGATGGGGTTTCTGTGTATCTGATAACAAAGGTACATTTAGCCCCTTGAGCAAGTTAGGATTTTCTTCGGTAGGCTGTTATTTTCTTGAAAAGGTTTAACTTTTAAATGCACATCCTAAGAAGAATAATGAAGCTGATGAGGGGTCTAGAGAACATGTCCTGTGAGGAGCAACTCAGGGAACTGGAGCTTTTTAGCCTGGTGAAAAGGAAGCTCAGAGGGCTCTTACTGCTGTCTACAACCTGAAAGGAGGTTGTAGCCAGGTGGGGATCAGTCTCTTCTCCCAAGTGAGAAGTTACAGATTAAAAGAAAATGGCTTCAAATTGCACCATGGTTTAGATTGGATATTAGGAAAAACATCATCACCAAAAGACTTGTTTAGCATTGCAACAGGCTGCCCAGGGAAAGGGTGGCAACACTCCACCATGCTTGGAAGTGTTTAAAAGATTTGCGTGTGGCATTTAGGGACAGGGTGGTGAACTTAACAGTGCTGGGTAAATGGTTGGACTCAATGACCTCTAAGATCTTTAGGGAAAGAATTCTAGTTCATAGAATTCTATGATTCTATCAACTCACCAGTGAACTTAATTATTACTCAGTGGCAGTCATTGAACTGGTGTCATAGTTCACACCTGTTAAGTATTTGTAAAGTTCTGTATGTGCTGAACAAGCTTTGTGACAAGGACTTGTGTTCTGGCCCAGTTTGCACACTGGTAATGTGGAAACTCTGCTCTGATCTACTGAGACTAGACTTTGATTGCAAAACCTACTGAAGAAAGGGTAAGATTAAAATTACAGAAAAAAAGTTACTAAAGAAGAAATGTGGAGGTGGGAGCAATGACACAAAGTGAATGCAGGTGAGATCTAGGGGTAAGAGTGAATAAGCCATGTGAGAATTCTGTAAGACCTCAGGGAATCTGAAAGACGGAAGGAAATAACTGAATACAAAGCAGAGGAAAAATGAAGGATGACTCTGGAAACACTTTTTAAAACAGTTCCACACATCTTTAAGCAGCAGGGTACAGTCCATTGCATGAAGATTGAAACAAGCTCTAAAACTATTGGCAGGATAGGACCAAAGAACTGACTGAAGTGTTGCATATTCTCCTTTCTTNGCAGAATTTGCTCATTTCAGAAAAAAGAAGTACCCTGAGGTGAATTACCTTCTAAGGGGCATGTTGGATGTTGTTCAGTGAAGGTTATTTGACTTAGGGAAAGAATAGAATAAGTCAGAGAAACTGCAACTCCCATGAAACAGGACAGCACAGAAAGGGAACACAGCTGATAGAGTAGTTACTGCTGTAAGAATCAGAAAACCATTTTGCTTATTGAGAGGGCATGAATTGAGAAAAGAGAGGAAATTGCATGAATTTGAACCTAATTGAAGGATGACATTGCCTGAGTTAGCCTTTGTTTGGCAATTTGCAGAGTAAGAAGAATTCCTCAAGATGCTCATTTATTGTGGTAAACATACTGGTAAGTTTGTTGAGGAGGAGGCCCTGGAAAATTAAGTTCATGCTGTCTCCAGATGGAGATTATTTCCAAATATGGTGCAAAGAGGAAAAACAGACTTTCAGTTATTTTCCAGTCATTGGTGTCTACCCTGATAATTCACCTTTGGGTAGGATGTGTTTACTTGAAAAGGGTGATTTCCTGAGTTTGCCTGTGGAGCCTTTAGGTGGGCTTGGAGGCAGTCAGGGTTAAGAAGCTGGAAGAAAGTTTGTTTTGAGGGGTTTTTTTTTCTTCTTTACACTAAAAGGGGAATGAAATATGTGCTTGACTCATTGAAATTGCAAATATACACCTGATAAGACTAATGAATTTGTTTTAAAACTACTTTTTTATTATCTGTGCAATGCTATGATAGCTAGAATAGTTGCTGTAGCACACTGCCTGCTCTGTATAGGCTCTGTGAACTCACCAGCATTGAGCTCTGTCACAGATGTGTGAGGGCTGTTCCCCTCCACATCTGACATCCCTGCAGGTGGCAAGCTAGCCAGCAAATGTCCTGGAATTACAGAAATTTTCCTGTTGTTTGCAGAAGTGGTAAGAACGTTTGTGCATCCAAATGCCAATCATATAATTCCACATTTGTATGTGAAAGTAACTGCAGGAGGCATAAAATGGCTGTGTTTTATGTAAATGCTCTATCTTGTTGCTTTCTATATGACCCACAGTCTTAAAATGTCATTAATCCAGCTTTGGCAGTGGATAAAATACTATGTGGAGTAAGAATCAGCTCAACTCGATAAAAAAGCTCTTGATCCACAAGGAATTCAAGGATAAAGTCTCAATTGTTCACATGATGCTGTGATTATACTCCTTCATTTTTTAGCTTCACTACCCATTAGTTAATTCAGTTTTATTTGAAGCCTATTTTATAGAGGCTGAATACTTGCTGTGTAGATATCTCATGTGAGTGAGAGTATAAAAACAAGTTAGATGTCAGATTGCAATCAGAAATTCTGAGATTTAGAGATTTGGTCTTTCCATCTGTAGTCTAGCTACAGTTTCATTAAGGCTGTAGAAATATTCTAGATTAAATAACAAGGAAATATGTGTTTGCCTTGCCCTTAAACATCAGTAAAGGATTGTATTTTATTTCCTCATCACTAAACTGACAGCAAATTCCAAGACAATATTGTTACTTATGGAATATGTATGTATAATCTCAGAACAGTTGATTTTTTAATACATCTCAAAGCAGAAAATTTTCTCTGTGTGTATTATTTGGATTGTCTGTTTACAATACTACTGTCAGTACTTCAATTAGCCCAGATTTAGAGCAGTTTCTAGAGGAAGTCTTACAGCTTGCTGATAGTAAATACAGTTTCTAGTTATGCCTTGTAGTAAAATTAGGCTGCTTCTTACGGATTTTGGGGCTTTTTTGTTCCAATTTAAAGTTTTAAATGCTAGTTTGAATAGACTGTACTTGTTGAACAAGCTGAGGTTTGCAGATGCTCAGCTCTCAAGCCTGGTAAGGTACATCCCCCTTAACTCTTTCTCTTTGGAGATCTTACCATATTTTTATGAGCTGGAATCTAGCTTTATTTGTATAAAATAGGCAAGAGTGAGCCTTCCTTAGGACATAGTAACGGTAGATATTTGAAAATCAACAGAGATGAAATATAAAATCTGTAACAGTCCTACTAAGTGACAGCTAAAACAAATAATGAGGCAGGTATCCACTAAAATGTCTAAACATTTGGCATCAACTGATGTCAGACATAACAATATGTTTTGTTATTGCTGATTACTTCTGTTTATATCACTGAAAGTGTATTTTCATACAAAAATACTGGTTAATTGGGAATTCATACAGAATGTAATGCCAACACATTCCCACAAGGAATAGTTTCCACAATCAAGATTTTCTGCTGTTGTGTTGTGCTGGAACTGTGAGTAGCATCTTACAATTTTTCTGTGAGGCATTGGCACGTTTCTCTTGTGGGAGCCTGGGGCAGCAGTGCTGTGTTCATGTGGCAGTGGTTTCATGGTGGGCTTTGCGTGCTGGGAGCAGATTTCAGTGAACACTTATTCAAACCTGAGCATATGTGTTTGTGCTCATTTACCATCTCATAAACGCTGCTGTAGGCCAGGTCTAACTGTGTGCTATACAGTACTACTAGATCAAAACTGCTTTGCAACTGCAGCACAGCTCCTCTCTTCCCTCTGCAATTTTATTGTAAGAGGTTTTAGGTGCTCTAAATAGGTGAGTGTAGCTTCTGTTGCCTTTGTGGCAGGAGCATCACAGCAAATTTTTGTTCAGAGATCAGTGGATACGCCTGCATTAATTTCTCTGTGAGCCCTCCTGTGCTTGGCTCAGAGCTGTGTATCCAGCCTTTCTCAGGTCTGGGGGGCTGGGGATGGATGCCCAGGGAGCAGCACTTGGCTGCTGAAGCTGGATGCACCTGTCACGCTGTGAGAACACCATCCTCCAAGCTGCCAGTCAGTCTTGCTGTCTGACAGCTGGCCAGACACTGCACACAAAATCCAAAGTCTTTTGGAAAGCCTGCCCTGAATAAGCAATAAGGGAAATGCCCTTGCTGTTATTTTATATTTAGAGTGGGGTGTACACAGAGATACAACTGTTGTGAAATTAGAGCCTTTTTGCTTTGCTTTGCCTTTTTGTTTCATTTTAGAAGTTTTTAATTCAGTGGGAAAAAAAATGGAGCTGGGAGACGAAGGGAAAATTGCTTGCCATTTTCTCTGGTAGAAAATATTGAGAGGAGAGATTTTTCAAGATGTCTGTCTTTTGTCAGTACATCATGCTTTTTTCTTTTCCTTTGACTGTCTAGCCTTCCTAGGAGCAATGCTTTTACTTTCCACCAGCATGGTGTATTGTCACTGGCCTTTGGTGCTCTGTGAGGAAATCCATCTGGTACAGACATTGCTACCCGTATCTATGCTATGGAACATAGTGTAGAGATAATAATTTCATGTTTGCTTTTTGTTTTGTTTGTTTATTTATTTGGCTTTTGGTTTTGTTTTCTTTTTATTTAATGTTTATTTTTAGCAGATTATTTCAGCAGTTTTAAATCCCATAGTGAGCACATCATCTGTTAGCTATGATCTGGCAGTGCTGGGAACATAATTAGAGAGTTTAGCCCAGCAGCCATATTCCTTCTTGTATCTGGAATCGAAGCAGATGTGGAATGCTTTCAAGTGAAAGAAGTCTTCTCTTTTCTGAAAACCTTCAATGATCATATATGTTGCACTTTTTGATTTTTTTTTTTACTCAGATGTCTCATCAGGGATGCTAATCTCAATTTTAACAGTAAAAAAATAGCGGAACAATTTTATTAGTGGCCTGTGGAAGTAGCTGGGTGCGAGGACAGAATCCCTTGAGCTGGATATTTTCCTATTCCAGAGTACGTCGGTGCTGTGCTGCTTTCCAGCGTGACCAGCAGGTGGGGAAAGGGACAAGGCAGCAGAGACAGCGCAGCAGGAGCTGCGAGTCCCGAGTTCAGCGGCTCCCGGGGCTGCCTCTCCAGCTGGGGAAATTGGGCTGCTTGGCTGGGGTGCGTTTCTTTAGATGATGTAGACAAGTGGGTCTTGAATCTTTCTTTCAAAGTCTTCCTGTATTTTTCCCTTTAAAAGACAACCTGCATTTACTTCTCTCTAGGATCTTCTGAATAAACATGAGTATCTGAACTATATTACCAAATGAAGTAACTCAAGTACGCCAGCTCGAGTAAGTGGCATTATTTTGATAATTGCCCTAATCACATTAAATAGACAAGTCAAGCCACATTTTGGCATGCTGAAATGCAAATTATTATGAAGAAGATGGGTATTTAATGTTGCATCTTTTTTTTTCCCCTCCCTTTCAAACAATGCCTTACTTTTTAAAAATGCCTGTGCTATTCTAGGTGTTGCAGTAGATGGGAAATAATGGTGCTTTTTGCCAGCTCTCCTCTTCTGATGAGCTCATAATTCCTGAATGCCTCCTGATAAACAGAGAACTGTCAAAATCTTTATTTTTAAAGGCTTCTTGGAATCTCTGTGACAGTAGTGACCAAAACAAACCACGAAATGCTTTGCACTGGTACAAGTTATTGTCTCTGGGGGTCCCTATGTGCAGAAGTGTCTTTATGGTGCAGTTAAGTGCCTTTGTGAACTCTTCCATTTTGGTTTTTTTTTTTTTTTTTTGTTGCTTATTTCCTTGCTGTGTCAGCTTTTGGAGGTAAAATTATCATTATAATAGGAAAATGTGTTTTAAAAATGGTTTTGAACCTTGTGCCACCAAAAGAATGCTATAAAACTAAATGAATAACCAGCCTGAAGTGTCTCAGTAAAAATAATAATAAATGTACCTTATGGGCATTCAATAAGGGCGATCAGCAAGATGCTGGCTGAACACAGCCAGTTACATTCTTCAGATGTGCCTGAGGCATGTAATTGCTCATAGCTCAAGTTCCCAAATAAAAGAGCTTGTCATCTTTCTTGCTCTTTGCCACCAGATATTTAACATCAATTTGCATCTGGCACGGTGCTTGCAAAGCTGATTTGCGTGGTGTCTCAGTCACTGAAGCGCTCTCTCTGTTTAAACATTGATGCTTTCCTCAGAAAATATTTATTCTTTGGATTAAGGGATGTCCTTCAGTTTGTACTACCATGTGTTTTTATTTCTTTGATGATACTGTGTCATATTGCAATGCTGCTAAAGCTTTGGAAATGTCCATAAAAAGACTCAGCAGCATTAGTATGATGAGGAAAGTGAAAGAAAATAGGTAGTGTTGGTGTTGGCTACTGTAAGCACAGCCAACCAAGCAGTAGCAACCCCTCTCCTGTGCAAATGAATAAGGAACTTCCCTGGACAACAATTTAGTGAAAGAGTTAGGTAGAGATATTCTAACTTTAATAATAAGAAGAAGTACATTGAGCCATATAAATGGCACTTGATGGTCATGAAAGAAAGTTCCAATGCTGATGTATCACACACCACTGTCAACCTGGAGGCAGGTCCATGGAGCCATACCAGTGCATCACAGCTGGGCTCAGACACTTTGATCACAGGGCAGAGGCATGTCTGCAGCTGCACAGGAAGCCCCACCACTCCTATGCCTCTGTATTTACAACCAGACTCTGGTGTTATGGAAAAAGGGAAAATCACCTCTTTTCTCCTCTAAAAAAAGGACCCTTTATTAAGGCCTTGCAATGACCATGAGTTATTTTCTGTTAACTTTTTTGAGATACAAGACCAAGCCTTGATCAGGTGCTCCTTTGAATACCTTTGCTGCCATTACTCATCTATCACAGCACTGCATCAGTAGATTATGGGCTTAATTTTGGAAAATCCAGATGTGTGTTGTAATTTTGTCAACAGGCAAACAGCTTTGGCTGCAAATACTATTCCTAAATGTGTGCCCTGATGGGAAATGGCTTTTTATGTGTGATTTCTCCTTTGACTTGTCAAAGCTTAATCAGTGGTTGATTCTTATGAATAAGGGACTGATGTTTCTGATGAAAGAAACAGGTTATGCTCCAGCTGCTTCTTTAAAGTACTTTACTCTCTCGATCATTGCCAGACCATCTGTAGGGTCAGGAGAAATTTGCTGTTGTTTGCACAGTAACTAATTTCTGCCAAGCACTGTGACATTTTACAGATAGCAATGTTTCCATCTGTGGAGAGTCAAATGGTGAATCAGCTCTATGTTCTTGACAGAGAAACCTATAGGTTGTGTTTCCTTCTCCAAGTGGATGTTGAAGGTGAGCAAAACCAATGGTTTTTAGAGAGGATGAAAAGCAGGATAGCACTTGTTTTCCTTGGATCCTTCTGAAAGAAATAATTGCTGCCTGCATTTCATAGTTTATGTCCACAAGATTAGTTCTGGTTGCTGGCTGTCTGACTGAAAATAGACTGTACCTTTTGTTACTGCATGTGTCAACCATTTCTCCATTTTCCCTGAACAAGTGGAAGGTGTTTAGGCAGAGATGAGATCTGTGTATGCTCAGTTCTTTTTATGGCTTTTTTTTTAGCATAAATCAAGCAGCTTTGAGCAATTCTCCTTTGACTCATTAGCTGTCAAAAGCAAATGGAAGGCATAAAACTGTTTCTTTCAGAGAAGAGGAGTGTAGCTGCAATACAATCTTCCTCCATATGGAAGCATCCTTCACAGCAATCCAGGCTTATATGTAAGCAAGAGCTGACACATAGTGTGACTTATTCACCTTGAGTCCTGAGGGCAGTTTTGGGCACCACAATACAAGAAAGACATTGAACTATTACAGTGTGTCCACAGGAGAGCAGTGAAGATGGTGAAGGGCCTTGAGGGGAAGCCGTGTGAGGAGTGGCTGAGGTCACTTGGTCTGTTCAGCCTGGAAAAGAGACTGAGGAGAGACCTCATTGCAATCTGTAACTTCCTGGTGAGGGGGAGGGGCAGACATTGATCTTTGCTCTGTGGTGACAGTGACAGGACCTGAGGGAATGGCCTGAAGTTGTGTCAGGGGAGGTTTAGGTAGAATACTGGGAAAAGGCTTTTTGCTCAGAGGATGACTGGGTGGTGGAACAGGCTCCCCAGGGAAGTGGTCACAGCACCGAGCCTGACAGAGTTCAAGGAGAGTTTGGGCAATACTCCCGAGCATATGGTGTGATTCTTGGGGCTCAGCTGTGCAGGGCCACCAGTACAACTTGATGATCCCTGTAGGTCCCTTCCAATTCAGCTTATTCTGTGATTCTGTGATATTTATAATAAAACAGGAAAATATATGAAGAATAATAAAATTGTGTAAACATGATGTGCTGTGCTGGTTTCAGCTAGAGTAATTTTTAATTTAATTGTAAAAGATATTTGAGATCAACCAATTCAAGCATGCTAAATAATAAAACATTATGTAGTAGGTTTATTACACACAATGCAGTGATATGTATATTATGAAAGAGGAAAATAAACCTTAAAGTCTTTGGGTTTGAGCTTTGCTGTAGCAAGTCCTTAGGTGGCTCTATAGCCAGCAGTATGCCAGTGTTGTTACATTGTTCCATTGCTACTTTTATATTGCTTGAATGAAATTATTTTAATGCAAAACTGAATATGGAGTTAAAAAAGACAGTCTCTGGCTGGCAGGAGGCAGTTCCTGGAGGAAAAATAAAAGGAAGAGACACAATTACAATTCAAAATTGTCTTGATTAGTTGCATAAGTGATTTGAAATCAGTGAGATGAAATTTAGTAAATTCAGATGCTCAATACATGGGGGGAGATATGTGTTTGTAGACAGGCAGGGAGCATTAAAAATACAACATGTTGAGTTACTGACTGGGTGATGATCTTATAATGGATCACAAACTAAATAAGGATCTGCAAAAGAGGGATAAATCTAATTCTGGGATTTATGAACAACAAGATGAGGCATCATCAGCAGGAGCTGAGGCCACAGGTGAAGTAGAAGGTCTGGTTCTGTATACCATGATTTAAAAAAGAAGGCTGCAGGAGATCCATAAAAATTATTAGATATTTAAAGATCAAAGGGCATGATCTTCAGGTGATATAAATCACTTCAGGCTCAAAACCTCCCAAAGAACTGAACTGATTCACACCAGCTGAGGTGCTGATTGAATGACTTATTTTTTTTAATTTTCTTTCTAATCTAACCTTAACAGTAGCAATTTACATTAAATTCTCAGTGACATCATATTTCCCTCAGGGCTTACAGGAAAGAATTATTTGAGGGTCATAATTTAACTCTCTCTCTCTTCTTTCATTTTTCCTTTAAACTGTGCTATAGATTTTTTTTCACTTTCTATTTTTGCCTTATTTAAAAATGAACACATTTAAAATGGAAAAAGGAAGTACTTTTTAAATGCAAGACACAATTAACCTCTGAACCTTACTGTCTCTTGATATCATTGCTGCCAGAAGCTTAATCGGATCAAAAAAAGGGTAATAGATAATGAGAAAATCTCCAGATGTATCAGAGGAGATTAAAATAAAAAAGACAGTAGGAATGAAAAAAGTACAAAAAGCTACACACTTCAAGAAAGAAGGCACCCTTCATATATGTGGATGGAGGAAGCAGGTTTCTCAAAGCTCGTGTTGTCCTGCGATTGCCCTCAGTGGGCTTGTCTGACTTTGACAGATCTCCTGTTAACCCTTGTCAGATGGAGGATGATGAAGCAGATGGACTCAGCTCTCAGTGAGTCTGGCAATGGTGCTTTTTCCTAATTTGAATTCTGTCCTCCTGCAGCTAACCCCTGTAAAGGTGACTTGAAAGGGCTACTTACAAAAAAAAACAAAACAGCAAAGGCAAGCTTCTATTTTTGTCTGTGTATTCATGTCTGTCTGCTGAACATGGTCTATTGTTTCAACATTCTTGATGTAGCTATGTGTTTAATTTCCTTAGAGGCTGAATTGAGGAAAGGTTTCTCCAAGGTTTGATCTAGGAAAAGATAGAAATCAATAAAGAAAAACAACAAAAGAAAAATGCAAAAGCATTGCTTGGGTACTTAGGTACAAAATTAAAAATGACAATTCCCAGCCACAGCTGAAACCAGCAGGGAACATTAAGGATGGAAAGAATACATTCAAAAATTGAGCCAGCTACTGATGGAAATTTGGGAAAAGAAGTGTTGGTTAACGAGAGCCTAATGATATACAGTGGGGAGAAAACTGAAATTCTCAAGACCTTTTTTCTTCTCTATTCATAGGCAAACATGCTTCCAGGCCTCTCCATGTGCTACCACAGCTGGCCATAAGGAGATGGCAACAAGAGGAGGGAGCAACAGGTTAGAACCTGCTCAGAAAAGCTGATTTTCTAGAAATCTGTGAAGGTTTTTGGGGTTCACCTGAGAGTGCTGGTGTGGTGACTATAAGGCTGCTATCTGTCATTTATCAAAACTAAGACAGGGAAATGAGATTGGGAACCACTGGCCTGTATTCATAGTGGATGGCTTTCTCAGCATGGTTGTGCACCAGTCTGCTTGTATGGATCCTCAAAGGAGCTGATTTAATGCCATGATTAAATTTTTGTAGTTCTTTTTTCCCCCCAAGCCTATGTGTTGCTCTCTGGAATCGCCTTTCTAATAATTTCTAATAGCTTAATGTTGTTGGAGCAACATTCTAATGATAAGATATGTAAGCTGCTGCTGATTTCTCCTAGGAAATATGATCTTCTATTTGGTTTTCACCCTTACTGGCTCCTTATAGTGATCCTCCTTAGATCCTTCCTTGGAATAAACAAATCATGTAAACAATTAAATAGACCAAAATGGAATGCTGAGAAGATTTTTACTTCTACACTTTTTAAGGTGCAAGTTAAACATCAGATGTGGGATGTTTCTGATGTAATCTCAGCTTTATAACAAAATATTTTTGAATTGTCTTGCAATTATTTGAACAATATGTTCATGCTTCTTCTAGGTTATATTAAAATCATGTCTGTCAAAACCTTGCTTTTTGGAATTTCCTTCTTTCCTGTAAGACTGAGCCAAAAAAAAGTGATTTCAATAATTTATACTAATAGAAGATCTGGCCTAATCTATTTTTGTTATACACAGAGTAGAGTCTGTGTGTCGTTTATGCTGTGGTCTTTCCTTAAAGCTCTTTTCAAATAAGTGCCCCAAGGCAGGGAAAAGAATGGTTTGAGCTGAAGGGAACCATCTGTTTCAATTTCCAGTGTTACTTTAAAGGTTTAAAAACTTTGTAAATGTCACAGTTTTGTATTTGTGATCCTTAGCTCAATGGGAGATGACAATGTCGTCAGATGACAATGAGCTTCAAGCAGGTTTCCTATTACTTTTGACAGGTTGTTCATTAAGCTATAATAAATTGATAGAACCAAGGGCTGTAAAAGGTCTGTGACTTTCTTCCAAAGATGTACTCTGTCTTGATTTGTAGGTTTTGATGCTTCATCACTCTTGCAGTTGCAAATTAGTTGAGTTTCCAGTTTGAATGTCTTCAACTTGACCTGTATTCCTCTGCTTCCTGGTTTTCCTGCAATGACTCAGCATCCTTGTAGGTCTTTTCTTGAAAAGTTAGGTGATATGGCTTTAATTTGCTCGTGTTTATCTCTTCAGTTTTGTGCCATGACTTTCCAAACGTGGGCACCAGAACTGGAAGCATCATTTCCATTTCAGTGCTATCAAAAAATGCACTGACGTTTTCCCACGTTCATATACTGAAGGAATATAATAACCTTCCTTGTGTCTTTATAGGATTGAGACTAATGAGAAGATAATTCTGTTTAGCATTTGTTTGTCCATTTTAACTCTAGATTCCTTTTAAGTCACCGCTTTGCCAATACACCCTTCCCTCTGTAGGCATGATTTGCACTTTTCTTTCTACAGGTATAATGTGAATGTGATTTTATTGAAATATTTTGTGGGCTTAATTGTTCCATATGCTGAATTACTTCAGATCATTCTATATAACTCTTCCATCTTTTCTCTTTATCATCCTGCCTGTTTTTGTCAGCTGTAATTGTTCTAAGATTGCATTAGCCTTATTTCAAAGTAGTTTATGAAAATGTTATATATTCCAAAATCCAGTGCCAGCCCTGAGGGATCATATTAAAATTACTTGAATTCCATGGTGTTTTCCCTTTCATGACTATTTCTAGGGGTTCGTGGGCCACTTTTTAGTTCACTTATTGTGTGCTTTATTAATAAAACATAGTGATAATTTTTAGATCAGATGATCAGTTGGTTATGCATAAGTCAAACGCCTTATAAAAGTTTAAATATATCCTCACAGATGTCTTTTCTAAAGAAAATTTTGACCTCATCAAAAAGTAAATAAGACTTGGTCCATAAAGTCTGCTTTCTATAAAATCATCATCCCTGGCTGTAATTATATACCAGCATTTATATTTTAATTGATAAACTGATAGAGGATTTAATTGAGAATGTGTCCATTTGTTAAATTACCTGGCTTATAGTCATGCTGACTATTACCTGCTTTTCTTGAAGGTATGGGCACCAATTAGCAATCTTCTGAATTTGTTTAAAATATACAGCAGAGGTAGTTACCTCATTAGGAAGCTGTATCCTGTCACTGAAGTCTAAGAAAAATTTGGAGGATGTTGTCAAAATATTTTATCATTGAAAAAAGCTAATCTGGAGAAATTATTTTTTTCACATGAGACCTTTTTAGCTTTAATAATGTTTTCAATGGAAGAAAAAAATTAAATTAAGTACTATTAGTTAATAGTTAATGTGTTTGCTTAATATGAGCTTAACCAAAACATTTCCTCCTCTCAATGAAATCCTTTGTCTCATGTAAATAAAGCAAATGAAATGTAATTTTTGTCAAATCACTAGTTAAAGCACCATGACAAAATAGGAAGCAGGAGGATGATATAATTACTGGTTTTGTCCACATTTTCATGCCCCTTAGAAGTCAAATCAGCCTGTGTATGATTGAAATTCAGAGCATGTGTCCTTGCTTCAAGGACAGATTGAGCATCTGCTAGGAGTGGCAACTTTGTATTGGCAGAAAATAAAGCAGAATCTGCTTTAACCAGAAAGAGGCAGGGAAATTTGACAGCTTATGGCTGAGAAGAAAAAAGCAGAAGGGAGGCATTGTCAGAGGTGGCTGAGAGGCAGTCTGGAACTGCAAAGAAACTCACAATCCCCAGAGACAGCCGTGTTCCAACTGCAGCTGTCACACAGGTGAAGGAATTACCTAAACCAAGAGATTTGGTGCCTTATCAAGATAAAAAAGACCAACAATGGGAAATCCTTGAACAAACATGAGAAGAGGCAAAGGAGGAGCATGGCAGAAGCATGCGTGGGAAAGATGAACCCAGAGCTCCTGCAGATCTGGAAAGGGAACAGTATAAATCAAAGGTTTCATTTTGTGCTAACACAAAATTAATCTGGCTAAAGTTCTTAATGGAAGCTTCCCAGCAGGAAGAGAAACAACCACAAGCAGGTCCTGTGTTCAGCAGAACGAGGAGAAAGCTCTGATGGTGGTAGGCTGTGTACTTTGAATGCCAGGATATGGACATGTGCATGTAGCTGTCATATTGGCATCAGGAAATGGTGTTCTCCAAGGGAGAGACCCCACAGCAGCCCAGTCCTAAGAACCCAGAGCAGAGAAGAAGGAATGATCAAAGTCTGTGCTAAGTAGTATCACTGTACATTTGACTCTATTTTCTGTGTTGCTCTATGTTCCAGGAGCAGACATACTTTTGTATGCCAATGATGATGATGTTTTTGATGATAAATTCATCAAGAGCAACCTTGTTCAACTTGAGAAACGCATACAGTTTTTTGTGATTTATTAAAATATCCCGTTTCACTCATATGCACCTTTTTCTGGAACAATGTGGTGAAGAAGCAATCTTTAGAACTCTTGTGACAGTAGGGACATACCTTCATTTATTGCTGGGCATGGCTGGTAGATAACTCCCTCTTCACAAGGAGCAAGGGGAAAACAGGAAAGGATGTGCATTTAGATGCTTCCAGGGCTAATCTTCTAAAACTTAAAGAATTAAAGCAATTAAACTCACTTCTGTCTTGTTTGATCAGAATTGAAATAACTCTGAAATAATTAAAAGGAGCATACTTTTCTCAATCTGAAGCATTGATAAAACAGTACCTAAAAAAAGAAAGGGCATCCAACAGAGAACGTAAGCAGCAGTATCAGAGTCTGAACAAGGTATTTTTTCTCAGAATTTTGTTCTATTTTGTCTACTTTCTATAGCAATGAGTATGTTATAAGGGTTATCGTGGTATCCATGTGCACTATTACTTTCTGAATGTTTGATCTTATTTAATTGCCATCAGATGACATTGTGTCTAGAACTGCTTCAGAGTTAATTGTGCAGAGTGAGATGACAGGAGGTCACAAATATCTAGCAAGGTCAAATACACCCACAACTTACAAAGATCAGTACAGTTCTGTGAGCAGATTCTGGTTTGCATTTTTGTACCATTTTTTAATTGCAAAATGACCCCATATACTGCATTATATTTACCTAGCTAACAACAGGAGAAAAAAAGTCAGCACTATGCAATATACTTGTGCAAAAAGTGGAAAAAGAAGCAAAATAATTTTTGTCTCTAATTTACTTTAAGACAAAATTTATTTTGTTTCCTTATGCTTTTGGCTTGTATTGTGGATTCAAATGACAACATGAATCATGCAGGAACAATAAACTATGTGAATCAGAAATGTAAAATAATATTTTGAAGTCATATAAAAAGTTTCAAACAAGCATTTGAAACTAATTTTTTTTGTGCTCTTAGTTCTGCCTTACCAGTTTGGGACACAAGACAGAGGCCCTTTGAAGTCCATTCCAAAATAAGATTTGCAGTGCTTAGTTTGGTATCTAAGAGTCATAGGCTTTGATAGAAGACCCAGCTTCAACAAATGACATTTGATTCGCTAAATAAATGATGTGCTTTCATTATTTACAGAATTTCTGTCCTTAAATTCTTTGAACATGTGTGCTAATAAATTTAATGTATTACTCCCTAGAAGCTTTGGATATTCTTATGTAATGAAATAGTTTCAACAAATGGTTAATGTATAATCCCAGAATTCCAGTGGATGTCAGCAAGATGTGCTTGACTAGGTTTATCCTTGGCTTAGACCCACTTAATCAGATCTTGCCAGGTAAGAAATGGGACTGTGTACTCTATGCAGTTCTGGCATTGCTCTCAACAGTTTGTGTATGTCCAGGATTCTTATGCAGTACCAGAAATATTTTGAGTCATTGTTATATTGTGAATTGAGTTGATCTTTTCACTGGAAGTTATTATTTTATGTGTTCTTCTTCAAGGACATGTACTTTTATCTAGCATGTTTTACAAATAAAAAGGAAATCTGCAATGTTAATGATATTTGCAGATAACATGAAATTTGAAAGAGACAGAGAAATAATCCAACAGGAAAATGAGAGTAATTCAGGATGCCTCCAGAAGACAGAAAAGAGTTGATTCAATATGGTCAAACACAAGAGGAAAAACAAATAGACCAAACAATGGAAAACTCAGTGGTAGGGAGAAATTTTAAACACTGAATGGCAGACTAACAAGTTCACTTATTTTATGATTAAATTTCTCTAATGGTTTTTGTAGCAGTACTCATCCAATTTCAAAACAGTAGAGAAATTATCCTCACAATACATTGTCATAACACCATTACATTATTTTATAGATTCTACAACTGAGAAGCTGGTACACATGTAGATTTAGTTCTTCATAGAGCAGAGCATTCTCAAGAGAAGCAATTTTCTGGCTTAAACCAGACAAGCTCTTCCAAGAGGCATTCATCAAGTGAGGCCATAGCTGTTCTTCCAGACTGAAGCCAGAGAGGTCCTCTTTGGCACGCCAGGAAAAGTTGTGTTACTTAAGTGCTGATACAAATTTTAACACTAGAACTGTTCAGTTTCACTAAAAGAATAAATAAATGGAGTTTACAGTGAATTATGGACAGAAAGGCCTTTTATATGTCTCCGCTAGTAAATTGTAAAGCTATTTACCCTTGGAATGAGAAGATATGCCTGGGGGGTTTTTTTGACTTTTTGGGACCAGAAAACTTTGGGTTTCAGTTCTGGACATGACAATATCACAAATAAACAGACTGATTTTCAGTAATTAAAGCAAAAAAAAAAAAAAAAAAAGGTCCGGAATTAGCAAAAGAGATGAAAAATATTTATGCTAAGAATACTTTGTGATAATTAGCACCTAAATTAAAGATATGTTTCAGTTTAACACCCAGCATCTCCTATGCAGTGTTGGTTTATATGTGTCAAATAACACTCTATTGCTAATGTTATTCAGTTTCAGTAGAAGGATTGCTTTAGCCTTCAAAGTAGCCAAGATTTCTGCTGCAAAGTTTGCAGGAAAGGCATTTACCCATGGAGGAGACAGTGGCTGTTTGTCTAGAGCATGTTTTGAGTTCATGGATGTGACCTGACCTGGTATGCTCAGTCTGCAGCAAAATCTTGAATCGAATTTGCTTTGTTCAGTAAGTGGGGTGTCTGAGTCATCTGTCTACAGGTAATCTTTCAGTCCTTCTTCTTGGCAGTTTTCTACTTTATATTAAAAATGTACAGTTAATTTTCAATATTGCTTTACCTCTGAAGAATTAGAAAGGAAATCATCATTCTTTTTTCCTCCACAAGATCTAGATTTGATTTGCTCTATTTTAGATCTATTTGTGAGAAATCTCACAAAAGAATGTTTAAAAGTTAAAACAAACAAAAACCCCAAACCAAACCAAAAAACCCTGACTGCTGATCTGCTGATTAATATTTTAATATTCATTCCCACTTTCTTCTGCTTGCTAGGACCATTTTGTCACTGCAGAGGACAGGATCTACTACTTACCTGACATGCCCTTGCTCCCTCTCCTTTGCAAGAGCATTGAGCTGAACTTGTAACCCTGGTTTAGGACTAGACTATTACTGTGCCTCATAGTGATATGCAGAGAAGAAGGCAGTGCTGTGCCCCCAGGCACTGCTCAGGAACACAAATTGCACTATCCCAGAGCAGCCCCATAGCAAATCTTTTTTCCCCAGAAGTTGGTCACTCACCTCCAGAAACCTGCAAGGAGAGTCCTGGGCAGTGCTTCTGCAAGCACTGCTTGCATTGTGCAGGCACAGTCATTATTGTCTGCTTGCGTTCTCAGTCAGCATTTCAAAATCTTTAGTTGCTTTAAAGACAGGCAAAGGAATGGGATAAAAGTGTTCACCAGATGGCAGCCTCACAGATGAGAAGGTGCTGCTTTTTCTCACTTTTTGATTTGTTGAAGCTTCCTATTCTTGCTGTTTTAATTTCATTTTTTGGCATGTTCCCAGTGAACCTGTTTTCCCCATATGTGAATATTCGTTTTTTCTAATCCAAGGTAACACTGCTGGCAAATGTCTTTAGATGTAAAGTGCTCCTTTCTTATTCTCTTGTGATCAATAGTACTTGTTTTTTCTATCAAATGGGTCTTTATATGTGGTCCAACAAAGGGCCAACATAAAGGTATCATATTATTTGACCACTTTTTTTGTTGTTTCTAAATGGATGCTCAAGGATTTTTCTTTGCATCAACGCAAATGGTAAGTTTAGGTCACATCTTTTGGGTTTCCAAGACCTCAAGATTATGTATTCCCATATTTCTGAGATTAATATTTGACCTGTTTTTCTACATAACTTGGCTGTTGCCACATGATGGGTATGCATCAGTGTGCAGTTTGCCTATTTATGCAAATAAAGGGAGAAAGAATTGAAGTTTATCCCATTACACATAGAATGAGAGAAAATACAAAGAAAGTAAACACTGGTTTGCTGCAGGTTTTTATCTTTTGCAGGACTGAACTTCTAGATCACTGCTTGCATTGTAAGGAGGGGCTAGTACAGTGAAGAATACCCAAGGAGAGACAGCTGGCTACGCTTGTTTTAGTAAACAAGTGTGCAAGGGCCTTGACAGTGGCTTTGATGGAAAATGACATGGCACCTTTTGCATCCAGCTTTTCCCCCTCCCCAGAGTGGCCTCATGTATCTCACAATCTGGACATTTTCTGTGAGATTTGTAGTTAGCATAGGACAAAGCTGCACTAGAGAAGCCAAAGGTTTAGCAATATCAACAACATGGCAAAAACGGTCTGGCTTTTATTTTTTTATGTTTATAGGTGTAGCCTCAAACCCAACGGAATTAACTTAGACCAGGTGGAATGGGGTTTAAAAGCACTTAAAATGTCCAGACTGAAACCAATAGACTCATTCATGTTTTAACTTGGCTAAAGTCCTGCTGAAGTTCTTCTGCTTAAGTCTTGTTTCTCCTTCCATAAGGAGAAAAGGCCTCTTAAGATAGCTATTAACTCTCCCCATGGGGAGAGTCCCAGAAGTTGAAGGCTGAGTCCAGCTTCTTCCTGGACTGGCTAATTTGGAAGAAATATTTGAACCCACATCTGCTTCCAATTCAGAGGAAGGAGATGAAGACTTCTTTGTCTGAAGTTTGTGGTCTGGAGCCATTCTACTTTGTATTAAACAATCATCAAATGACATGGGAAGGTGAGAAAATACGAGAACAGACAGTATTTGCAAACAGAGTGGTGAGCCTGCTTAGTGGTGGATCTGCAGCTGATACACAGTGACTGATCCTATGTTTGCAGTCATTTGTGATACATAGCAAAATCAATAATAAAGGTGATTTGTGCTTCTCCTTTTGCTGATGTACCATCCTGAAAGATGTGAGTTTGGGAGCTTACAACTGAGTGATTGTGGAACTGGTTGTCAACATGAATGTTCTCTTCTTCTATAGAAATGGATGTGGGAAATGGAACCATTCCTGAGGCCGTGCCCTATTGATATTGGTGTCTTATGATCAGGAGCTTATTTTGGTGGGTCACTGTGCACATCTGTCTGAATCCTCATCCAGAGAAATATATCTATATCTATCTAT
>WAAE01025199.1:0-22344 GCA_013400495.1 Nicator chloris | reverse complement strand
TCCCTTAAAAAAAGTGAAGAATACTTTCTGACCTCAAGTCTGAAGTTAACACGACAGCAGATGAGAATGCTGAAATCACAGCTGTGGGTTCATTTCCTTCCACTGAGTGAATTTCTTCATTTTAGATAAGCACAGGACCAGGGAAGTATTATTACAGGCAAAAAGGGAACTGTATTTTCAGCAGGATCAGTTGTATATGCTTCTGAGTATCTGAAATTAAATTAACTCTGATTGTCTCTATAAATGCTTCATAACTTCCCAGCTGACAGAATTGGAAGGAGTGGGATTTTATTTCTCTTTTTTTTTTTCTTCCCAAGGCAGATCAATATTTTATTTTCCACTTAATTTTTAAACCTCTTCCCTTCCTTTTCTTTAAACTGACTGCCAAAGGGGTAAAATACTGGGATGGAAATATTCAGGAGTTATAGAGTAAGAATAATATGCTTTTGTCCTGTGTACTCAAAGCCTAGGGAATAATTGAAAAATTTGGCAGGTAAAAGTACTGAAAGGTACTTATAACTGAAAGATGTTGCTCACTTTTCCAGTGCAGTTTTATTAGTTTACTAAGAGCCTTGTATATCCAAGATATCCCAGCAAAGTTAGAATACTTTACTGTGACATCTCTTGGATATACACAGGGCGTGTACTGGTGTTTTATGAAGGACACACAAATGCCACAACATGGCAAGTTAACCTGTATTCTTTCAGTGCAGCAGACCCTGCCTGGGGTAAAACAGGGACATGTTTTCCTGCATTCTACTGAGGAGTTTCTATGGTTACGTGGAAAAGTTTATGCACTTTTTTGTGGGGACGTAGACCTGACAGGCATTACTTTGTCTTTGGGAACTCTTTATATGCTGGCTATTTTGAATTGTAAGATATCAAAACTATATCACTTTAAAAATACCCAAACAACTGAACTGGTAATGTCATTAACAAGAGAAGTACTTTGGACAATATTGACTTATGGTAAATGAGCCCAAATGAAAGCAGCAAGTTTTGAATACCTATCTGAAGAAAATTGTCAGGTATATGTTTTATATAAGACTTTCAGCTGGGACCTGTAATTTGTGTCCTCTCTATGATGGGTTTGTCCCTTGTCTCTGTGGCTTCTTTTTAATATGAAGGACATTGCACAAATCCAGTCAGTGTCTGCTTTCTCAGGATACAGAGGGAAGTAGGAAGACTCTAGAATCTGTTAAATCACATATCTAGGTGTGGTTTCTTGTTGGTTATTGAGACCCCTGTTCATGGCACATAGAAAAGCCATTCATAAGAAAAGGTATTAAGGATATGCCCTGGATCAAGCTGTGAATAGATCCCCATTGAAAAGACTGTATTACCCAGCTCCAGCGTTCTCAGACTATTTCTGTGGCACTGCAGTAGTTTTAATAAACCATGCAGACTGACATAGAGATGATCCTTCATAGTTCAGGGAAATGTCTTCATAAATGCTACTGAACTGCTTTCAAGGGTCCAAATCTGTTCAGGTTCCCTTCCCAGCATTTTTGACAATGATTGCACAAAAAAAGATGAAAAACTTTGTAGCCAACAACCAAAATTGAGAATGCCACATGAAAGCCCTAAACAGACATCCTTTGCTTGTTTTCTGCTTGGCTCCATGAATCTTGCAATATGTTCAGCCCATGGGCAGTCAGTCCATTGCCTTATGTGTTCTCTATTATTAATCATCATTACAAGACATAAATCTCCCCAAATCTTCAGAGAAAGCCTTTATCTTTAGACTCAGTTCTGAGAATCAAAAAAATAAACACAGGGTATGTAATTTCACTCCTGGGCACATAAATCACCACTGAATCTATATTTATGTGTCTTCAACTAGTTTCTGTTAAGCATTCTACCAAAGATTTAGGCATGGCAAAGTTTCACAGTACGGTTTTTGAGGATGAAGCAGACTCAGATTTCATGCATTTTCAACAGCTGGTCTGTCTGAAAGGCTTATCAGATTGTTTTTCTTTCCAAAACAGAATTTTCGCTTCTGGTTGCACTGTAGAGCCAGAGGAGTTACTGAGCTGGATTCTGTTCTGTCTCACTTGTAAAGTCCTGCTGTTACTACAGGACTATTCACTATAATGTCTCTTAATTGTAAATATTTATTTTCAAGTAGCTCATAGAATTTCATGAATGAATGAAGCAATAAAAATTGAATTCATCAAAATGAATGTTGTTCAACCCTTTCTGTGTTGCTGTTGTTTGGTGAATTTTTATTACTGAAAAGTTAAACATTAACTTTTTTTAGTTCACAGTTACTCCTTTTTCTGCTAGGATTTATTTGAAATGCTTTAGTAGCCTTAATGCTGCTGCAGCCTGGACTATTATCTTTAGTTTGCTGCACCTGAGTTTCTCTTATTGCTTAAAAATATAAGGAAAAAAATTGACATTGATCATTGTCTCTCTGGGTTAAGTACTAAGAGAACAGACAAGTTGATGGTATCCACTGATAGGCAAACAATGTTCATAGGTATTCAGCTGAGAAAATACTTCCTCTTGTAGTATTATAATATGCTTTTAAACTCTGAAGTTAGCAAGGGCTTACTCTAGTACAGAAGTGGATATTACTAAGATTGTAGCAGTATCTTTCCCTGGTTTTCTTCTGTCTTGTAGATGTGAGGACGATCAGGTTTTGTTTCCTACTTTTTGATCAGGAGAGTTTTGCAGGTAAGTTTGTGTGTGGTGTGAATGGATCGAGGGTCTTAAATTGGAATATCAGAATTATCTTTTACTGGTGGTATCGACACCACTTATGTGCTTTGAAAATAGCACTGACTGAGGGAGCAGGAGATGTTGGTCTGAAATTCTTGAGCCTACATTGTTAATCTGAAAAGCTGCTGGAACCACAAATTGCACTGGATGAAGCAAGTTCTGGAGTACCCTGGAGCCTTGAATAAGAGAGGTAAATAGTCACAGTCCAAAGTGGGGAGAGCCTTATACATGCATATATATATATATATACACAAATATATATGTTCATGTGAAATATCCCTGCTATTCCAGCCTGCAAATTCAGTGCTTGCTTCCATCATAATTATTTTATTAATGGATTAATGGAGTTTTTGATGGAAATGAAATTATTGAAATTGATAAGGGGAAAGAAGAGGTGCCTCCTCCACCTTAGTCATTCAAAAATAAGTAGTCTCTTGTGGATGCTATCTTCATTTACCTCCAACAGTTCAATTAATCTTAATTGGACTTATTTATTAGGAGATTTGAGTATACGCATTTAGCTCCAAAGATTTTCTGGTGCAGTCCAAACAGAATGCAAAAGAAGTGCAATCAATTAAATGAGGTAGGGAAGTAGGAAATGAAGACTGTTTCAGTAGGATGCAGGCAATGTGTGATTCTAGACATGCATTGCACCTTTAAATCTTTACTATTTCTAGCAAAGCAGTTGAAATACTTCCCTAAAGTCACTCTGCAGAGGCAATGCAGAAAATATATTAGACCCAGCATCTCCATGACAGTGCCTGTATTAAAAATGGATGGACAGCTTCCGAAAACCCATTGTTTGCTGTCTCCACAGATAGCATTCAGCTAATGAAACAGCTAATTAGATTTTTGTAATCCTGTCGTCATTGTTTGAAAGCGACACTTTACTTGAATTCCTCATGTGGATCTCTTCAGTCTAGGAAGGAATACTTTTTTTCAGGTCAATTTGGTTCTTGTCACTTTGCTGGAATGGCAGTTCCCTCTGTTGGTGCAATGAAATCACTGCTTTCCCAAACATAGCTATGTCCTGAGTGACATTTAAATAGGAAAGAATAGGAAAATGAGGATACGATTAGTCAAACAGGCCCTGTGCTCAAAATCCATTTCTGAAATCAAATAGTAGAATTGGATTGAGTTCATAATGGAAGAATTACTTAGGTATTATTGCAAGCTGTATTACATATTCATCGACTTGCTGAATGTTCGTGGATTTGTCAGGCATTCTCCACTCCCCGCTCCTCATTTCCATCCAGTGCAGATGCAGTGAAGGGATAACCACATTAAAAGCCGTCTAAATTAAGGAGTGATTAAGACAAGTTTGGGTGGATGCTGAATGTTAATCTCACAGGCCACATTCTTCTGCAATGTAAGAGGGTGCAACTTTCACTGGTAGCTCTCTGCCTTCAGCAGTGCATTGTGATGAGACTAATACACATGTGAGAGACTGTAGTCCTTGAAGCTTAACTGAGTTGTGTGTTGGGTTTTTTTTTAAAACTTCCTCGTTAATAGTATTTCTGCTGGTATTGATTTCTAATGGTAGCTGGGAGCTTTATTCCCTTTGAGATTCTTGTAAAATCCCAACTATTAGAGACACAAAATTGCACTGACCAGAAAAGCTGCATTAATTGGTAACTCAATATATTTGGCTCAGATCATCTGCATTTTTGCCTGGATGGTCCCCTGCCATCGGTGGGCCTCTGAGTTCTGCCTGCAACAAGCCCACTGAGCAGCTCAAATTATACTCTGAAAAGTCTTTGCAATGAGAGTCTTTATACTGACTTTGCTAAAATAACAAAGATGAGTGAATCAGTGTGCAAATTGCTAAGCTCCAGAGCAGGTACAGTTTGTTGAACAACCTTGTGATGTCAAACATGTTTTCCAGACTTTTATGATATAATAAATTCTACTGTAACTCAAATATTGGTGTGAATCTATATAGCAAATGACCTGCACAACTGGCTGGATTATAGAATTACTTGATAAAGTACCTTGTCCTCTGATATTCTTTTAATATTGACACCATAAGCCTTTTGGGTATAATTACACAAACAAATATATATGAATGTCCTCTGTTTTTTTAAAACATCCACATACAGAATCTCTAGGACTTCACATATAGTCTGTCTCATGGCACCTCTGTTGCAGTAGATGCCATTTCCACAGGATTCTCAGGCAAAATTCAGCAAAGAAAGTTAAATCTTGAGTCAAGTCAGAGGCCAGGATTAGAAAATGGATCTCCAAACTGAGTTTCAATTGTCAGTGAGTCTGTCTTACAGGTTGCTTTTCATGCTACATGTGTTGGATTATTTTGACTTTTTTTTTCCTTGGATCAGAAGAGTTGAGCTTTCAGGAACCCAGGTCTAATGTTGAAACAGGGATAGTACTGCCTTCAGTTCTTATTTTAAGTGAGAAGGTAACAACTTTCTGTGGTCAGATATGAAGCACAGAATGAGTATCCTTAAAAAGAGAGAAACAGAGAAAAGGCTAGTTGCAAAGGACATTTGGAAAATACTTCAAATTTTTCACAACTGATTCTATTTCTATAAAATCTCATAAATTTTTAGCTCTACTTTTCATGAATTTTCTTTTCTACTGCTATTCCTTGTCTGTCTTATGTATATTTAGAATTCAGCTGAATAACTGATTTGGTTTCTTCAGATGCTGTCATCCACATCTTGCATAACTGAGCTGTTCTCTTTACAGCATACATCTGAAATGGACTAAATTATATGTCCTATAACTGCTTTCACAGCATTGTTGAAAGCTGTTGTTCTTTTTCATGGATCTTTAAATGTTTAAATATTATACTTAGAGAATATATGTCTGAAATTTTTGTTTCTGATTTTTTCAGTTTCTTTGGTATTTCGTATAAGAAAAAATAGCAATTTTTAATCATGCTCTTTAAGTGCTCTTTCTGAAAAAAAAATTGGTTTTACATACTGAAAAATTTTGTTTTCTTTTTTCTGTTGCTGATATGGAAATACTTTTCTTTCTGAAAATAAGACTGGTTTAAGTAGAGAAAGATGAATTTCTTCAAAGTCCTTAAGATCTCCCCTGACCTAAAGGGGCTATTTTTATCATGTATCGGTCATATCAATGTTTAAAAGATGCAGAAAAAGGGCAATTTCTATATTTTTTTCTGGGAGTTTTAGTTCATTTTTTGAAAGATGGACATTTGTCTAGGAAGCATTGGAAGAAAAGATATTTTCACATTCTTCTTAAGTTTTGAGGTATTAGTGAGTTTGATCATTACAGAAACAAAGTCAGCCCTCCTCGTAACATAATTTTAATTTAAAACCCTCTGAGTCATCTAGCCCTTCTGTACATATTTATTATTAGTGGTAATTCCATGAAAATAAAGTTGTTTGTCTGCTCCTGCTGCTAATTCTCCACCAGAAAGCATAATCCCTTGTTTGTGGGCAGCACAATTAGCAGCTTTGGAGATCATAATTATTTCATACCTGGGGCTTGGAAGAAACCTGGGGGAGAGATACTCTTAAGCCTTGTCAGAAAATACTGAGTTTACTTGGAGTTACTTTTCAAAGTTCCAGTTGTGTGAGACATGAGTGTATCCGTAAAATGCTCAGTCCACACGTATGTGTATGGATGGATTACTGGAATATGTGCACGGAACTGTGCTGATCTATTCACAGTATACTAAGCAAAGCATGACAATAACAAAAAGAAAGCCTAAATAATGATAGAAGCTGTAGAAAGCTGAAAAGACCCAAACAGCATATTACCTTACAATGGTTTTCTTAATTGACTGACAGAAAATAGATTTGATATTTCTGTGTACCTCATCAAATTTACATAAGCTAGACTGACTGAGAAGCCTGGGAAAGAAAGAGCCTGGGAAAGAGCGAGGCAAATACACAGATACTAGGAGATGTAGTAGTGGTAGGTTTTTCTTCCCCTCTGGCAAGTTATGTTCTTGGTAAGAAGTGTTGACCCCATATCCTTGCTCACATTTCCAGTGTAGGTGTGGGGGCATGCAAAACCATGATTTTTCTAATTCATTATCTGATACAAATTAAAACAAATGTACATGCTCCAAAAGAAAGGTATTTTATTTTCAAATGTATAACTTATCTAACTTATCTATAGTGACATGGATATTAAGCCTCACGTGGATCTGTTTCAGTTCAGCCAAAGCACATAAATTTTAGAATAATTTTAGGTTCGGTGTTTTCACTGCACCTCATTTCATCTAAGCTCATTTGGTTGTAGTCACTGCATTTCAAATTTTCTCCATTTTTTCAATTTAAATTTTGGTCTGGGAACTCACACCTGCTGCCTACTGGGGCCTGGCCCCCCCCCTCCTGAGAGAGACTGAGAGAGAGAGCCGAGTTACAATCACAGCAAGGACACCTTCATTCTGTTCATCCCTTTTCGAGCAGCGAGAGGTTTTATTGTTTCATATTATTCAATTGTTTGTGGGCTTTTTGTTTGTTAAATAAATAGTTTTTTCCACTTTTCTCAGAGGAAGTTTATTCCCCAACAAACTGAGGGGGAGGGGCTGTTTTGGGCTTGCTTCCAGAAGATCCCATTCAGAGGGTTCTTTCCAAATTTGCCCTAAACCAGGACAGATTGCATTTCAAATTTTTTGCCATTTTTTGGATTTAAATTTTGGATGACCATATCTCCTTGCCAGTGTGTTTGTTCAACTCTGTAATGAACAGGGCCGAAGCCTTTATTCAGAGATGCAGCTCTTTATTAGAAGAGTAAGGCAGGGAGGGGACCTGTCTGGTTTTAAGCCTGTGCCACTCGAAGGAGGAGGCTGTGATGATCCTGTCTGCGGTGTGCAATGCAGCCAGGGTCAGACCTTCCAGGCCTCACAGGCAACTCCAGGAAGTCAATGAAAGGCTTGAAAAATCCAGGTGTAGCCGCCGGAGGAGGACTCTGCAAGTCATGGCTAGAATTAATTCTGCATTTATAGAGTCACTTTACTTGTGCCGTCACGATGGTAGTCTTTAGATGGCTCGTTTGATGTCCAGGGACAGCCGAAACAACATTTTCTCTCGAAATGGTGGTACTTTGACTACAGATAGCTTTCATTTACATATTCTCGGCAGTTGTTCCAACCAGGTGCTTGAAACCTCCTCTCTGGGGCGGCCGCCGGCCCAGGGTCCCCTGTGCCCCCTTTTGTAGCTATATAAGGGCTGGCGGCTGCGGCGGGGGATGCAGGGGACCCTCAAAGGACACAGGGACTAGACCGCAGCGGCACGGCTGGCGCCGCTCCTGCCCCCTCTGAGCCGCCCCCTCGGGTGGCCACCGGTCTCCGCCGGGCACCCTCCGGCAGCCGCGGAGTGGCCGGCAGCAGCGGTGAAGCCCCAGGGTGGGGCGAGCCGCGGCCACCATTCACGCGGCCACGGAGCGCAGCGCGCAGCTGTTCCCGCAGCGGCGGCCGCGTTCGCCGCCGCCTCTCCTCTCGGAGGGGCTTCGCCACGCGGCCCGACCCAGCCTGCCGCATGGCCCGGCCTGCCGCTTCCGTGCGGCCCGACCCGGCCCGGCTCGGCTCCCTGCAACCCCCCCCACGGGCTAACAACTAACAATGGGTACAACTGTTAACAGTAACTTCTTAATTAACAATGGAAGGTATTTATAACATTTAAATTTTCATTTATCACAAACTCTGTCCTCCAAGTCACATGATTTCATTCCTTTCCTGAAAGGGAATCCTTCCTTTCAGGAAAGGGAATGAAATCTTGTGATATCAATCAGGATCAACTGAGCAAGATTTGGTCCATATTCCTGCACTTTCTGTCTTCCCATTTACTTTTCTGCTTTTCACTTCATATAAGTTTCATTTTTTTTTTTAATTTCATCTCTATCTCATTTGTTTTCCTTTCTTCCCAGGTTTTGAGGATTTCAAAGGAATAATTTCAGCAAGTTTCGTTACTTCTCATTGCACCTCCTTTCATCTAAGCTCATTTGGTTGTTGTCACTGCATTTCAAATTTTCTCCTTTTTTATCAATTTAAAATTTGATTGACCATATCTCCTTACCAGTCTGTTTGTTCAACTCTGTCCTCCAAGTTGCAAAATTGCATTCCCTTTTCTGAACAGAAATCCTTCCTTTCTGGAAAGGGAATGAAATCTTGCCGTTGTAATGAGGATTAATTGGGCAAGCTTTGGTCCATATTCCTGAACTTCCTCTCATCTTATTTGCTTTTCTGCTTTTCATTTCGAATCAAGCTGTTTTGGTATTTATTTTGAAATTTGATGTCTTGTGTTTCTCTTCTGTCCCTCTGTTTTTGTTTCTTCCCAGGTCTTAGGGATTTCCATGGGAATAATTTCAGCAGGTTTTGGTGCTTTTCACTGCACCTCATTTCATCTAAGCTCATTTGGTTGTAGTTACTGCATTTCAAATTTTCGCCATTTGTTGAATTTAAATTTTTGTTGACGATATCTCTTTACCAGTCTGTTTGTTCAACTCTCTCCTCTAAGTCGCAAAATTTCATTCCCTTTCCTGAAAGGAAGAATTTCAATGAGGATCAATCCACCAACAGTGGAGCACGTCTGTTTATAGAAAAGCTGTCAGCGTGGTCTCGCCTGGAAAGCAGATCTGTTGTGATCTGTGCTTCTGAAAGCTAGGTCTGGAGAACAGCTTTGCTTATTGACGTTGCTTTGTGTCCTGGAATATCTTTGCAAAAGTGTTACTTGTTATAGGGAGTAGGTGTACTAATGTATTTACAATCTCATGGGTGAGGCTATGGGTGTTAACGTCCTTGAAATGAGTCCCAATGTCTCTACCAGCTTCAAGCAGCAAGTTTGTCACAGAGCCTGACTGCTGAAACAAGCAAGTGGAAGTTTCTGAGCTTTGGGGTTAACTTCAAGCAGCAGGTTTGTTACAGAGCCCAGATAGCCTGGCTGGTGAAATAGACAAGCCTGAGTTTCTGAACTTCGGGAAAAAAATGTCCTGTTTAAAAGGGAATATGAGGTGGGTCCGGGGAGGCTGTACCTTCCTAGTCTCCCAGGCACAGGGTAAGGAAGAGGACAACATGTGCCCGGGAATTTATAAAAGGAAGCTGCGAAATCTTGAAAGCCCGGCGGGGCGTATGGCCAAGTGGACTCTATTTATTCAAATAAAGTTGCAGGACTCCTCTGTCTCCTTTATGGACACTGGCTTTCATAGCGTGGTTTTCCGCACTCTTGGAAGGACAAATGTAAAATGGAGTGAGACAAGTCCTGGGATCTCACGCTCTCTGTTTTTTCAAAGAAAGATAGGGGTGAATATCATTTAGTCTTCTCCTTTGTTTTCCAACATTTATTTACTATGAAAAGGATTTAATATGTCTGTTTATAACTCTTATTTAGCTAGTGACATGTCCTTCAGCAAAGTCACTTTACACATCAGCTTGGTCAAAGAAAAGCTTAGTCCAAAAGTCAGCAGTGCTTCAAAGCAGAAACAGTGAAAACCCGATAGTAAAATTAACCATGTTATGTGTGTCATCCCTTCCGCTGAAGTGCTCATGGGACTGTTACATCCATTAATTTTAAAAAACAAAGACAAAAACAAAACAAAAACAAAAAGCCCCACAAACAATTAGAGAGGAGTCCAGTGCTGAGGAACACCTCCGCTGCGGGTAGCTCGGTTCGCAAGCTGCAGACTGAGATGCAGATCGAGCTCAGGGTGGGAGCCGGAGAGGAGAGGCCGTGAATTGCCAACCTTTGCATAACAAAGGGCACGCCGAGGGTGGTGTGCCGGTCTGGGGAATGGACCCTGGGAGACACAGCAGGAGACACAGCTGCCATCTTTAGGGTAACAAAGGCAGTAAGATGCCATCCAGGCGGCTGGACTGGGGGACACGGCGGAGCGGAGGGCTCTGGGGAGCGACATCTGTGCACAGGTGGGCTCTGAGGGCACCAAAGCCCGGGGGTCCCTTGTTGGGGCTCACTCCTCGAACGCACCAGCTCGGGCTGCTCCTGTGGCCCTGCGCCGGGACAAAATGGCTCTGTGGAACGAGACACCCAGGGCTGTGCTGCGGGAAAGCCGGGGCAGGGCCGGTGAGTGAACCTGGTGGGAGTGAGAGGTGTGCGGGGAGCCGGGGGGGACCCGTGGGGTCACTGAGCCGCAGCTGCCAGTGGCCTCCCGCACCTGCCTTCCGGCAGAAATGGCACCTGGAAATGGCAGTCCTGGAAAAACTGCTGCAGGCCCGGCCACCCTAAGTGCGCCTGCTCGCCTTCCCTGGGGTTGGCTGCGCCTTTTTCCTGGTAGAACGTGTTTCAGAGAAATAGACTTGATATCCTTGTTGCATATTCTGCATGGGAAGAATTCCCAAACCCATAGGGATACTTTCCCCATCGCTTAACTTAAAAAACAAAACAAAACAAAACACAAAAACCCCACAAAACAAAAACAAAAACAGACAAAAAAAGAAAAAAAAAAACACAACCAAACACTAAATTGTTTAAAGGTTTCTGACTTAAAGTGAGCAAAAGCCCCAACGGTCTCATGGAATGTTGTAACATTCTGCTGGTCTTGTTTCACATAAATCCATGTATTTTTATTCGGGGCCTTTACTTAGATGATGCAGTGTTGACTGAAAACATGGTCTTCCCTTCCCTTGACGTTGCTCAGAATATCTCTGAGGAACAGCAGGCTGTTTACTAAACACCTTTTAAAGACAAATGGTTGAGTAAATGGTTTTCTGTTCCTTCTGGAAATGGACTTCGCTAGGGAAAGGCAGGTTTTAAATTTCAGTTTTGCTTTGCATCTTAGCAGAGGAAGCTTTACATAAAAACAATTTTTAACAAGGTGGGCCCTCAGTGTTCCCCAAAACATCACAAGATGATTTAAAATTTCAGAAGAACAATGTAGCCTGTTTGAACGTGATCATTCAGTGAAGCTGTGAAACTGGGTACTGCATGTAAAAATGTCATTTATGCTTGGAATTTTTGAAGAAAAGCAGATGATGGTGCTTGTTGAGGAACTAGAAACATCTCATGCAGTGCAGACATTGAACAAGGCAGAAAGGACTCAGTGGGATAGTCCATTGAAAAAGTTGTGTCTTACCATGGTGCAGGTAGCGCCTTTTGCAGCTCCTGTGCAGTCAAAATGAATGTTGTAGGGAACTGAAAATGGTTTACTAAAGAAATGTGTTCAGACTGGGGAAGAATGCTGCTTTTCCTTTTTGGCTTACACGGTGAAAGAATTATTATCATTTTGCTACTATTAATGCCCATACAGCCCACTGTTAATATGGTGTATCTTACACAGATGGTGTCTGTTATGAGTGTTAATTCATGCCAAGTCTCTTTTATTGCATATAACTAATATTTTCTAAAGCTCATAGTTTTGTTCAGGCTCCTTTACGGGAAGGCAATTCCAGTGGGGAGCCTGGAAACCTTGCTCAGTCACAAACGGCTGCGGTTAAAGGAACAATGGAGTTACGGGAAAAAGTCGTGGCTGACGACCGATACTTAACGTGCGATCGTTATAATCTGATAAGGATAACCTCGTCAGCCTCCACCCTGACTCTCATCTGAAATTGAATCGAGGAATCATCACCCCCGATAAACCTATTCAGTGGAAAAGGAGGACCATATTCAATCCTTTCAGTGGGGCCGGAGACCAGCATTCGACAACTATGTATTTCATCTACAACAGAAAAAGACTTTTTGTTCTCATTGCAAACTCAAGCCTAAGGGCGAATGTCGGGTATAAAAACCGGGGTACTGGCACATCCAATTCGTGACAGAGAGAGGGCGAGTGAGAGGGCTGCTCTGTTCACCAGTGCCAAAGTCCTGGGTCTTGGTACTTTGTCCGCTGACCGTGTGCTTTTTCCTTTTAAGTTCCTGTAATCAATAAATTCTATTTTTTTATTTTTAATTCAGCTGGTTTTGGCTTTTTACCTATAACAGTGTCTGTCTTAGAGGGGAACGGTCAATTCCTTATATTGTGAGCTTTTATGAGGAAGGAGTCGTATTAGTGTTGACTAATGGTTATTTTGGACAATTAGCCTTATATAATGCCTCTTGTCTGTCAAATGGGTGTGAAAGTCATAAATATACATATCAAAAATAATATTCAAACTAATTTGAAAAAAACCTCCCATAAAGGTGCTTACTATTAAATATGATCATAAAATAGTAAAAATCAGTGCCTAAAATGGGACAGAGAAATCTTGAAGTAGCCTCAATCATAAATATAAACTTTCTTTCTTCCACACCTAGTGAACAATGCCCTCTACTGATTGTGGGGAGGAAAATGGCTAAAATTCTGGAAACACATAACTGATACAAAACTGTAAAGTAAGATAAACTAGAGTCATTCTTCTGATGCTTATTGACATATCTAAAGCTCTGTCTCTGACTTGTTTGCTTACTGGAGAGTCTATATGTATATATAATGTTATGAAATATGTTTGAGGAGATACTTGCAGAGTCTTCATGCGTACCTGTATTTGTGTAAGTGAAACCCTTGAATAATCTCAAAGATGCTGATGTCAATGCATTTTTCAGACTAGGTGGCTGGTAGGTTGTTTGTAGGTATCTGTTGATATGATCCTAAAAATGAATGACCTCTGGTGAGAGTGGAAATTCTGTTGAAATTTACAGATAAAGAGAACAGGATGGTTTCTGTATTGCTCAGTACCTCCCAAGGACTTTGTGCTTGCGTGAAGTGCTTGCATAAAGAAAAAGAAAGATTTGGCAAGAGCAGCCTCAATGGGAGTTTCTGATGTGGGTGTCTCTTGAAAAAGAAAGATTTGGCAAGAGCAGCCTCAATGGGAGTTTCTGATGTGGGTGTCTCTAGGGTGTATTGCCTGATGACAGCGAAAATACCAAATATTCTAATCATTTTAGTATTGTTTAGACCCATCACTGCATAAATCGCTGCCGTAATTTGCAATGCTGATTAATGTGTGTGTGTTCCTTGATTTGCCCAAATTGGGGCTTTCCTGATACATAATTCTTCAGCTGTTTACTTCCCAGCACTTTCTGTGCCGGTGGAGGGAACGGAAGACAACATTCCTGAATTTGTAACTGCAGTCTTACAGACTGGAATTCAGTGGTGGTTAATGTGGGTTTGTGTCATCTCCTTCAGAATTCCAGAGGATAAAAATTATTTATCTTCTGTGTAACAAATTTTCTAAAAATCTGAGAAAATACAGTTGATGTCTGTTTGCAAAGGTCTTTTTGTTTTTGCCACTTTCATCCTCCCATTAAACTCTTAACCTGGAAGCCTTCTGAGTCAGATAGTGAGTCAAGACATTCAGTGAAGCTCTGGTAACTACTGTATTTTGGCTCTTGCTTGGTAAAGACCAGACAATTTTCTTTTTTCTAAAGATACAAATGTCCAGAGTGACAACTAGAATGAATGAGGAATGCAAAGGAAATAAAAGTTACTTAGTCTTATATCTCAAAGAAAAACACTCTAGGAAATCTTTCCTCTACTTAAATCTACATTTATATTCTTACTGTGTTTCTATTTTAATAGTAAGGCATAAAACTAAATGGGTATTTTATGGATATTTGCATCAAACAAGTGTTGTGCTTAGGCTGAATACGGTTTGTCTGTTTTGTAACAGTTGTACCGTGGATATTTTAAAGACTGGACTACATCCTGAATCCCCATTTCATTTCAAATTTCAAATTCATTCAGATTTCATAGAGCCAGTGGGAAGGATGTGGGAGAGTGGATGGAAGAGATGTGGGGGGGATTACCTTGGTGTGAAACTGGCACAGCAAGCCTCTCACTTCTTGCTTCTGCTGCATTTGCCTACACCAAGTGTGGCGTAACATGTCAGTAGCACTTGCAGAAGTTTTTGATTGATTCTAGCTTGTGTCATATTCAGGACATCCCATGTAGACTGACAAACTCATTAAAGAATAACTGCAGTTATATTAAGGGGTTAGATTTTTCATCTGAAGTGCAGCACATGATTCAAACCTTGTAGCTACTGATTATAGACAGAAGGTAAATATTTAAACATTGATGCCCTGACCGTTATCTCTGCATTAAAAACCAGTACACCACATCAGGAAAGGAGGACTGATGCACTGAACTGCTGGGAGGTTTTTAGAGGCAAAATGTGTAAATGTAAAAATTGGGAGGGACACTAGGGGAGAAAAGACATAATATTTCTTGCTGCTAATGGCTTTAGGTGAGTACTGTATTTACTAAACAGACAGAATGATGTCTGCCTATGTAATTTGCTGTTGCCTAGCCATGATTTTTCTGTTCATCTGTTTTAGGACTTCTTTGATTGTGGAAAACTTCCAATCTGCCTATGAGAGAATTAATCAATATTAGAGCTCTGTGTAGGCTACATGTTAATACTTAATTGCATTTCCCAAATTTTGAGAAACATAGAATAATTTTATATGCTGCCTGGGGAACCAAAGCCCAGTTCTTGGGAAAGGAGGACGTGGGGTTTTTGTTGTTGTTGTTGTTGTTTTGGTTTTTTTTTTGTTTTTTTTTTTTTTTTTTAAGGCAACAGATATTTTTCTGAAGGAATAATTAAGTTTTTTAACAAAGTGCATGTGAGTATCCTACTTTAGAAGACCTTAGGCAAAAAAAAGAAAAAAAATTAAAATAAATTAATTGATACTAGACACCACTACTTAAAACCTAGCCTATCTGACCCATTGTCCAGAGAATTTAACAATAAATTATGGACAAATGAATTTTATTGTCATTTCACATATTCTTTTTTCCTGCCACTATTTTGTGGTTTCCAGATATATCAAAAAGACTTATTGTATATATATAATGACAGAAAAAGATGGAGAGTTTGGATCTGAGAAAAAAAGAAGTATACTTAATATTAGCACTGTGGTTTGCTCTATGTTGCAAGAAGAACACATCTTACAATACTCAGTGTTCAAAAAAATGATAAAAGGAGATATTAATAAAGTTATGAGAGTAAGATTGTTTAAAATTAGTCTATGCTACAACATGTACCAAGGGTATTATTAATGAGAGTGTATACTGTAGTATGCCAATATAATTTGTACTAAAATATTATGGTAGTTAAGATGCTGTAAGCATCTTGAAATTCAATACCTGAATTTATTGCCTTAAGTAAATCATAATTTAAAGGATCTAGGCTGATACTAGAGCCTTCATAAATGCAAAATAAAAATTCTTTTCAGATTGCAGACCTGTCCATTTTATTATTGACATACTCCCTTTGAGATGCACATTTCACTTTCATAGAATCTCAGACTGGCTGTACCACCAGGGCCACCTGAAACCAGAGCAGTGGGCAATAGCTGGTGGACTTCACAGGGTCTGGTAATCCCTCTGCTTTGAGCTCCCAGTAAGCAGCACACGTCTCTAGAGAGTCAGGGCAGTGAAGGGGTGCCCTTGCAGCTCTCAGAGGAGAGGTGCCTGCTGCTGGCACCTGCTGCCTTTGCTCAGTTGTGCTGTTGTCACACAGGGAGCCTTACGCAGCTCCAGCATCTCTCCCCTTGTTCACTTGTTGCGTGCTTGCTCTTACTCTAAGAATGTAAAACGATGTTTATTTTAGTAGACATGCAGAGAAGAGAAAAGGTTTCTTAGTGTAGAGGATTATTAAAGTCCTGGAGATCTTTTAAGGTGAAGTTCAATTTTAATACCGTGACCAAAACCTGTCACTCTAACTTGATTATTTTTTCCCTGCCTGAGTGGAGGACAGAGGTTGCTGCTAAACCAGGTCTTGAAATGATTACTTTTTGCTGGGAAGTTTTGCTAGTGTGTAAGTTATCAAAACACTAAAGGAAGGAAGGAGACAGAGGGAGAAAATGACTGGAGGAGCCAGTATTGCCAATCTCTTCGGGAATCTAGTTATTCTGCTTCTTTTCTGGATCAGAATGATAACACCTTTCCAACTATTCACATAACATTTTAAACTGTTATTTGAACCACCATTCTTAAAGAAAAAACAGTATATCTGAGAAGTATATTAATATCCCAGCAGATCCATGTGATTGTCTGGATACAAATAGATAGCACAAGAGAATTACCACTTGAAACCTTTGAGACCATGCCAGACAGCTCTTTCAACCTCCTTTTTATACTGCAACCACTTGCACTGATGCTCACCTTATAATAATCCCACTTTTCCATAGCACATGACTGAGCCCTCCAAGTTGGTTTAAAACACTTTTTCTATTATTAAAAAAAAATCTAGAAAATAATCCCAGACTTATAACACTGATATTTTGCATCATTTTCCTCACTTCAACAGTTTACCCAGTTTTAAATGCTTTTACAGCATATCGTTAAAAGCTGTGGAAGAATTTGGCACCTATGCTATAGCATTTCTTGATGTATTTTGTACACCTCTTTTAGTTCTCACTAGTACTGCTTAAAATGGTAGAATGTTGTATTAAACTACTTCATCACATTCCAACATCAATTTGTTCATTTGAAAATGTATTCTTATATTGCGCTTTCCTTCCATGGTACAATGAATCAATGGATTTTTTTCTGGGATCAGCAGTTTCAGGAGAGTTATAATGAACAAACCTAGAAAGAACAAATTTGTGCATTGCTATGGCTTAGTCATAGGCATCAAAGACCTAGTGTGACAAAAAGAAAGGACATTTCTTAAACTGGAAACACATAATAAATGTAATTCATTAGAGTTGTGCAGGGAGTAACAATTCATCTTATATAGGAGCACTGAGTGTTTATAAATTAATGCATTTATCATTGGTGTGTTGTTTTGGTGTTTGGATCCAAATGATTGCTTGAAATAATAATGCCTTACAGAGGTTTGGTTCAAATTTTAGAACATACTTATTTCTTATGCAGTTGTACACAAGGAGACCTCCATGGGAGTTTAGGTGTTCTGAGGACTGAGTAAAATCCTCAACAAAAACCTTTTAAAGTATCAGTCTATAACAGATACACAACTCTCAGCAATAACAACTCAAAGTCAAGAGCCCAGCAGAACTGCAAGTCAGTCTGAAAATATGAAAGACATATTGTACATATCTGTAAAAACAGAGGAGGCAGTGCTGTAGAGCAGAAGTACAGTGGAGATAGCGCCTTTTTTTCTAAGGAACGTCACAGAAGATCTGGCAATTGAGATAAGCTTTTCATAGAGTTCAATGACTCCACAGGGCATTGGACTGCTGATAGCCATGATTTACCCTACAAAGCTCATTTGCTACATCTTCAGAAGTTCTGTATAGCTAAAATTTTACTTTCCATCCATACACTTACAGAAACAGTATCAACATTATTGTTCTGCTCATAAAAATATATGAATGTGAACTTGTAAACAAATTTGCTCACATGAGCAATTGTAGAGCATTTTAGCATGTACTGATAAGTACATCAGTGTATGTTATTTTGTGGTGTAAGACTTGCAAGCACCTTCTACCTGTTCATGACAATGTCACATTTTGAAAAATATTGTAGTCATAAACAGCCTTCAATTTTTAACAGCAATTTGATGAATTATTTTATTGCTAACAGTAGTTTATCTGAGGTACAGATTCCGATATTTTGATGGCAGCATTTTCTGTGTGTTACAGAAAGGCCAAATATTTGTAGTTGTCAGAAGGACTGTGTATCTTTAAATGCTTACTTATTGTCATTTTTACTATTCCTAATAGTTTAGCAACAGAGCACTCTTCTAAAAATTTTCAAAGGCAAACCAAGAAGCAATGGTCAGCGCTTTCATCTGTTGCTCAAAAAAGGCATAAGTATTAGACATTTTAGGAAGATGGGTCTTAATGGGCTGCCTCCCCTTACTTTAAATTACAAGAAGTTTTCTTTCTGACATAATAGTGCACAAGTGCATTTTAAATTTCCTAACAATTCTTCAAGGTAAAGGTTCTTTGGGTTTAATTCTATGTGAAATAGACTTCTCTGAATTATACAGCAAATTAAAACATTAAAAAAAATTAAAACCAGATTAAATGTCCCTTTTTTTTTATTTCCTGTAAAATAACTTCAGCTTAGAATATACAAAAATCATGCTACTCATGAGTGATGCATTGTGTTTCCAAATTCTCTTAGGCAAAATCTATCCAGCAACTTAGATCAAGTGCAGTGGACACATTGTTGGGATCACATCTGTATTCTTTCCTGTAAAATTGCATGTAGACTATGTTGTAATAGGTAGTCCTTCTCTAGAAGAAAACTGCTGGTGTCAGTTTCATCCTTTCTTTTTGTATTTATAATGAATTCTTTGATACCTACTTTTACCTTTTTGGGGACACTTAGCTGTCCTTGCATATTCTTCCAGTCCCTGAAAAGCTGAAAGCACTTACAACTTTATAACAGTCTGTGACAACCATATTGCTTTGTATAAATCTAAAGATTTCCAGCTTTCCTTTGTAGAAACAGTAGTTCTGTGACAGCTTCTTGCAGGAGCGTTTTATTTTGGATGCATTCCAGTTTCTCTGAACATGACTTCCCACTGTCTTTTATACTTGCAAGAAAAAGTATCACTGATTTCAAGTCCTATTTCAAGGTCAACCTTCCATTCAGAAAGATTAGAGGTAGTATTACTCATTTTGTGAGATAATACAGGCTCTTTTTAAAGACACACAATGTTCTTATGTGTGTTTGATTTACCTGGAGTGATGCTCTTTCTTGACACAAGACAATTCAAATGTTTTGTTATTTTGTGTTATAAACATTCTCAATCATTTCTAGTGATACTAAAGCACTAATATTTCACACCCGGTCCACTTGGGAAATAAGAATGTGATTTTGAGATCTAAATAACTTTTGGAAATATTTGAAGGTGACATTAGATAGGTATTTGGACCTCCTGAAGTTTTCTAAGTCATGCCCTTCTGTGTTTTTTTGTAATTGCCATTTGGCTTTTTTAATCACTTCTTAGCTCCATGAATTTGACACTTATACTTCAGTTCTACACCGAAAGAGTTGTATGTACTCTAACATTTAGGGACACCCACCCCTCCCCAACCCCCCAAAATCCCCCAAATTATTATTTGAAACCCTATAAATAAAATAAATAATAGCAGTTATGCCAAGTAAATCAATGATTTATGTTTCCCTGACCATTTGCCATTTGATAACCAATGTGGTGGAACCTGAATATATATTGCTATCACTATCCAATATAAACTTCAGTATAAAATAGAAGTCTTTTCACAACTATTAACTGCGAACTCAACAGTGTTTCATATCGTTATTACATGTGCTGCTTCATGCAGATATTAAGTGTAATATTCTATTTCAGTGGGCTGGGAAATTGCATTAATCTGCCTCATAGTTAGAGAACCTCCATGTGTATGTATCCTCTGTCGAGAATTCATCATACATTCCCTTATTTGCTTAATACACAAGGCTAGGATCTCATAATTTTTATATAGAGCACCAGGTTTTTAGCTTTAACTCTGGATGTTTCATATTCAAAAACAGGCTGGAATAGAAGCTGTTACATTAAGAAAAGAGTTAATCCAGTATACCATCAACTATGGATTCCTTATACTTGAACAAGCTTCTTTTTTATCAGTATACACAAAAATTTCCTCTAGAATCAGAGTTGGCTGAAACAAAACTACAGTTTTAGCCTACTATTTCTTATTTTCTGAAACAATCTTACCAAAAATACAGTAATTATTTTTTCAATGCTTATGAGAACATTTGCTACCCTAATGAGGTGCCCCTGGTATGACCCATCAGTTTCTGTTCCTGATACTGCATACATGACTTTCTAAGAAATACCAGGAAGTATTTGCTTATTATGAAGTGAACTAAGTTACACATAAGCAGTAGCTCCTATTATTTGCAGACCAGTGGACTGAAATAAAATAAAAATCAGTGTCTGAAAAAGGCTATAGAAGAGCACAATTCATAAGGAGACTTACTCAATTACTGCATTTCACTAGTGAAACATTGTCAGCCACAGCAATTCCACTTTGTAGGAAACTGAAATGGAATATTTACCATGACAGAACCTGATGTGAGGGACTGGATATTTGCAAAGTAATGAGTGATAAATCTAAAAAGCAGAAAAGCAAAATAATGAGAGGATCCACAACTGCTTTATAATAATCAAATTTTGATAGGAATGGCAAACAGCAGTGTTATCACCTGCCAATGTCTTGCCCTTTCATATGAGTCTAAATTAGAAGAGCACAAAGTGTCAAGAAAAGTAGTCTTATCCACGTTCACACATAAGAAGTTCTTTTAGTATTACTCATTTGTTGGCAGAGGGGAATTTTCAATTAATTTAAGTTCAACTAAGTTTTTTACAAAACTAAGTGAAAAAAAAAAAAAGCTGCAACTAAAAAAGCCCAAACTTTAAGAGGCCTCTATAAAAATTCTTCCACTTTGCAGAGGCAGTTAGAACAGGTTGTTGAATAAGCACCTTTGGGCAGGAAGCAAATGTTGAATATCATTTTAGTGTAACTGCCAAGTCTCATCTGACTCTAGTAGCCATAGCAAGAAAATATTGTCCTTGCAGTTATTTTTCCCAACCCAGAATGATATCCCCTCAGTTGGGGTTTTAATGGAAAATGTTAACAGAAATGTGGGTGTAACCAGAAATCTACTACCTTTATTTGAAACACACCTCTGTTTCAAGGGTTTGACCCACAAGTGCATACATGTTCTGTCTGAAACAGTTATAAATGGACTCTGAATGTTTTGCCCTCCAGACTGCTTTTATGTTCTTGCAGACTTGAATAACTGCAGGTGGAAAATTTCAGAAAAGCTTTGCAGTGGATGTGTTTTCTTGGCAGTATGTTACACAATTATTAGTGATGTTAAAATAGGTCATATTATCTTAGAATCACTAAAGTTGAAAAAGACCCTTAAAATCATTGAGTCTAATCATTAGCCTAACAACACTACCAACTTTACTGCTAAACTATGTCTCTAAATACCTAGATACCAAAGACACACAGCTTCTTTTAAATACCTCCAGGGATGGTAAACCACTTCCCTGGGCAGCCTGTTCCAATGTTTTGACTGCCCTGTCAGTGGAGGAATTTTCCCTTGTATCCAGTCTATCTAGTCTATCTAATGTCATCCTTAAAAGTACATCTCAGAATGAATTTTGATGAAAAAACTACCTGTGAAGGCTGTTAAGAGTAGTTAAGTCACAGGAATCACACCTGTATCTGTCCCATTCCCAAGTCTATAAACACTTCACCTGGAAGATCTGGTAGCCCTTATGCAAGAGCTCCTGGGACCCACAAAGAAAATCCTTTTAGAGGAATGGTTTAATTGATTGTTAAATATTAAATGTCTACCTGTAGTATGGACTTTTAAGTGCCTCAGGGCTTTGAAAGAATTAAAATTGGTTCTCCCTGAATACTCGTGTTACTTACCAGGATTTTAGATAGCTTTTCATCTGCCCTGCTGATGGCTCAATGGGTGGCCTTAGGGTATGACAGTCAGTTAGTGTTAAGATGCAATGAAATTCCACCAATTATTTGTGAAAATCACTCACTGGGTTCCTGCAGTAGCTGGCAATTGTTTGACATTTTGAAACTGTTAAGTAAACGATAAGACATTTAATCATAGCACATCTCTTTTTCGTTACCAGACCATATTTAGTCTGACTTTCCATTATAAAGTCATCTACAAAGTGACTATGTGTCAATGACTTTTCCACAGGACTCTGGCACAGAGAGGAGTCTTTCTCTCTCCTGGGTTAATTCTGGCCAAATCCAGCACAGCAGCACAATGTGT
>WAAE01025195.1:90123-114406 GCA_013400495.1 Nicator chloris | reverse complement strand
AGCCCTCAGAAATCATCTCTGCTGACCTTTATTGCTCTTGGTTTTGTCCTTTAATTTCCTTTTCACTCAAGTATTGTGCTCCTGAGCGTCTGCCCCAGGTCAGTTCTTCTGGGTTTAAATCAAGATTATTTTTGACAGCTCTGAAATGAATACTTTGGAGTAGCTGAATATCTGGGATTGGAGTCATTTTTCCATGGAATTGACTCCTGTAGGTGATGGCAGAGCACAGGGAGACTAAAGATCACATCCTTGCCCTCCTCTGCACTCCTCCTGGCTTTGTGGTGGCCCCAAACAGCAAAGTTCCATTGCAATATGGAGATTTCTAAAGACACAAATAAAAACATGCACATAAAATGTTCCAGCCATGTTTCACGGCCTCTCTACAAAGTGAACACAATGGAATTTTTCAGCTTTATTTGTGTTTTAAGAGAAATCTGGCCCCAGCTTCTGAAGTGCAATGAAATCTCTTCCAGCCTCCAGCCTGCATTGTAAACAAAGCCATTACTGAATTAATTAGATAACGAGGAAAAACCCGCTGCAGTTGGCTTCTGATAGCCTGCCAGATGCAGAATCCAGATATTTATTAATGACAATTTCCAATCATGTCCAATTTCCAATTCCCAAGCCAGCTGGTTTTCCTAGCTATTGCCAAGTTTGTTATTAGAAAGTTCATTTTTCTCTTGGAAATCTCCTGATTTTTGGGTTTAATTGTCAGGAATTGCCTCGAGCTGTGCCAGGGGAGGCTCAGGTTGGACAGCAGCAGGAATTTCCCAGCTGTGCCCCATGCCCACCTTGTCCCCAGCCCAGAGCACTCAGTGCCACCTCCAGGCCTTCCTTGGACACCTCCAGCCATGGGCACTGCAAACCTCCCTGGGCAGCCCCTGCCAAGGCCTGAGCACCCTTTCCATGGAGAAATTCCTGCTGCTGGCCAAGCTGAGCCTCCCCTGGCACAGCTGGAGGCCCTTTGCCCTTGTCCTGTCCCTGAGCCCTGGCAGCAGAGCCCGACCCCCCCTCTGGCTGATTATGGGGAATTCTCTTCCGTCCTGGGAGAAGAGAAATCTGTTCAGGAGGAAAAGCAGGCTGTCCCCTCTTGCTGGGACAGGAGCAGTGACTGCTCTGTGTGTGCAGCAGTTCAGCTGTCAGCATCAGGAGAGCTCAGCTCGCAAATGCTGCTCTCAGCAACAGCTGCTGCTATTTTTGTTGGTTCCATCGGGTTGAGCTGGGAAACAGGGAAAATGCAGGACCTTGGGAATGCCCAGCAAGCAGGAGCACTTGGAATTCTGCTCCCAAAGCGCTGCTGTTGAGTCTGTTCTTATTTAACGGGACAAGGAAATAGCCATGTTTCAGCAGAGCACGGATTTCTGGCTCCTTGCTTTTGGAAGAATTCCACAGGAAGCGAAATTCCCTTGGAAAATCATCTTTGTTGTTGTGGAGGTTCAGAGAGACACAGAGGGAAATTGTGGTGAGTGGACTCCTCAAAGCCCATCCAGTGTCACCCCTGCCATGGCAGGGTCACCTTCCACTGTCCCAGGCTGCTCCAAGCCCCAGTGTCCAACCTGGCCTTGGGCACTGCCAGGGATCCAGGGGCAGCCACAGCTGCTCTGGGCACCCTGTGCCAGGGCCTGCCCACCCTGCCAGGGAACAATTCCTTCCCAATATCCCATCCATCCCTGCCCTATGGCAGTGGGCAGCCATTCCCTGTGTCCTGGCCCTCCATCCCTTGGAAATATCCTGGAATGTTCAATCACAGAAATAAATCCTTTTCTAGGGGTTTGTTCTGCATCCTGGTAAATATTTATGCAATTTTCTGCTTTCCCAAGGTCAGCTGGGATTGGATCAGCACAGGAATTGCTGGAGTTGCAGACTGTCTATAACACACATAGGGATGATTTATAGGGAATACAGCCAGGGAAGGAGGAAGGATAAGAAACACACAGCTCCTTTTTCCTCTTTTCCACTGAGCTCTGGATTTCATCTCATCAATACCCATTTTCCCAGCCAGCCTGAGAAAGCACCAGGGTGTAAAACCATATTTATTTCTGTATAAGTGTTAAAAAACCAGACAAAAGTCAGGCCCGGAGTGTTCTGTGTGTCCTGGAAATTGCAGAAGTTTAAAACCATAAAGCAAAGGAAGGAGTTTGGAGTGGTTCCAGCTGGAGGAGCCAGCTGTGGTCCTATGAAACAAGGACATGGAAAAGCCAGAGAGGCTGCATCTCTCCTTTCTCCCTGCCTTTCTTTGCCCATGGAATTCCAGAGTGGTGTGGGTTGGAAGGGACCTTAAAGCCCATCCCATTCCACCCCCTGCCATGGTATAAATACACCTCCCACTGTATTTATACCTGTGTGTATTCCATATTTATATTAGCTGTGCACATAGATGTGCAACATATATTTTATGTTCATTTTATATCTCTAAGCAAAATAAAAACCAGGTTTAATTCCATTTTTCTTCCGCCTTCTGAGCTCAAACCCAAAGGCCTTGTGGTTCCTGTGGCTCCCTGGGCTGGTTTCCCCATCAGGATTGAAGGACAGAGTGTCTGTAGCAGCCCCTCCTCATCCTCTCAGGATTAATCCTGTTTGGTGTTTTTTAAATTAGAAAATCCAGGTGACTCCTGCATTTTTTTTTCAACTTTTGGAATGAGATTGGGATTGGACACGGGGTATTTTTGTATTAATTAACACAGGATTAATACTAAAAATTATTCTTGGTAAGAATAATAGAAGTGACCTGGAGTTTCCCACCTTTACATCACAAAATAGTCCTCAAAGTCACCTTTGGCAGAAAGCAGGGCAAGGAGAGGGCTCAGGCAGGATGGAAAAGAAGGAAAAGCCTCCGGGGTTCATTTTCTAGGTGATCCAAAAAATAGCCCTTGGGTTCTGTACCTGTACAGCTCTGGTGCATCAGCACTTTGAATACAAATTAATCCCTCTGTGGTTTCAAATGCCCACAAATCCTCTGCCTTCCAAAGGACTAGGAAGGGAAAACGGATCTAAATTCTCCAGTGGCATCAGGTCCAAGCCTTGCCTGAGCTAATGGCAGCTGTCTGTTCTATATTTAATAGCATATTAATTTAACATATTGGTATATTAATGTATATTGCTACATTAATATAGTGATAATAATTATTATAATATATTCATTTATTAATATAATTGTAATTGCAGGTGCTTTTTCTGTATTTCATGTTTGCAGCAGTGAGGACATCCTCAAACACCAAATAAACTCCCTGCCACCTTCCTCCTGGAAATTTCCTTCCCTGGACTTGCTTGGAAGTGTAGAAAAGCAAGTGACTTCCCCAGGCTCTCCATCCCTGACAAAATAGTAATAAAATGTTTAAAAATAGCCTTTTTCATGAGAGACACAAAATTTAGGTGCTCAGAATCCGTGCTATTAAATAAGGGGACACACTAAGATTTATTCCCAGCACCCTTTGTTCTGTGACATTGGAATTTATTCTCCTGAGTCTCCACCAGGTTGCTGGGTTTATTTTCACACTGATGCCTGGTACAGATGAACATTAAGCAAATAGGAATTTCAAGGAAATTTAGAGTGCTAAATATTGTTCTTTTTATTGTCTGATGCCCAAAGCAACCAAGAAATGCTCGATTTGGTTGATTATTTTTGTGTGTGGACAACCTAACATTCCAAAATACAGGCTGAAAGCTAAACAGATCTGATCTGGAGAATCTGATTGGGATTTGCAAAGACTTTGGGGTGAAATATTTTGGAGGGCAGTGGCAGGGCTTGTCCATCACCACATGGACTTGTCCGGTGGGAAGCCAAGAAATCTGGATTCCCACCAAAAGAAAGAAGGATAAGTTCTCCACGAGTTTATCCTTAGTCCTCCCAAATTTCAATTATTTCTTGGTTTTAAGTTTGGCTTAAATTCTGCTCGGCCCAGATTTCACCTGTATTTTCATTTTGATCCCTGTGTGCCACCTCCCTCCTCCCCTGGCTTGGTTCAGATGGGGTAATACCCAATATTTCATCCAGACAGTCAAACTGAAGCCATTTATTCAAAATGAGACTTAAAAAAAAAATAGAGACCAAACCCAAACCCCAAACCAAAAGTGCTTTTATCACTGGCCAAAAATGCAGAATTTCTTTGTGCTTCAAGCTGTGGTCAAACCAGGATAAGGAATAATGGGGCAGCAGGGATGGGGAAAAATGTTCTGCTTTACTTTTTGGGCGTTGTTTTGGTCTTTGTGATGTGTTTCTCTGAAAATAAAGTGGCAAACACAGATTTCCAGCAAAGATAGTAATTAGGAGGGTGAATCTCAGTGTGAAAAATAGGACAGGAGCTTTGGAAAAACAAAAGTTTTATGTGGGCTTGGAAATTCTTGGGGCTGTGGGGAATGAGAAACCACAAATCTGGCTTTTATAGATATATATATTAAAAAAGAGAGTTTAATGATGAAAACTTTGGCCACAGATGGGTGGCCTCTCCTTTGTTAAACTTGAAATAATTTGTGCTGGTGGTGTTGGGAACCTCTCTGCCAGCTGAGGACCAACCTGTTGGGATTGATTTCCTTAAGGTCTGCACGTCCTTTTGGACTTGAGGCTCCCAGTTTGGTTTCTGGGGATGCTGGGGATCCCATCCCTCCTGGGGTTTCCATGGGGATACCAATGGTGTGTCCATGGGGATACCATCTCTCCTGCTGTTTCTGTGGGGATACCATCCCCCCTGGTGTGTCCATGGGGGTACCATCTCTCCTGCTGTTTCTGTGGGGATCCCATCCCTCCTGGGGTTTCTGTGGGGATACCATCCCCCCTGGTGTGTCCATGGGGGTACCATCTCTCCTGCTGTTTCTGTGGGGATCCCATCCCTCCTGGGGTTTCTGTGGGGATACCATCCCCCCTGGTGTGTCCATGGGGGTACCATCTCTCCTGCTGTTTCTGTGGGGATCCCATCCCTCCTGGGGTTTCTGTGGGGATACCATCCCCCCTGGTGTGTCCATGGGGGTACCATCTCTCCTGCTGTTTCTGTGGGGATCCCATCCCTCCTGGGGTTTCTGTGGGGATACCATCCCCCCTGGTGTGTCCATGGGGGTACCATCTCTCCTGCTGTTTCTGTGGGGATCCCATCCCTCCTGGGGTTTCTGTGGGGATACCATCCCCCCTGGTGTGTCCATGGGGGTACCATCTCTCCTGCTGTTTCTGTGGGGATCCCATCCCTCCTGGGGTTTCTGTGGGGATACCATCCCTCCTGGGGTTTCTGTGGGGATACCAGTGGTGTTTCCATGGGGATCCCATCCCTCCTGGTGTTTCTGTGGGGATCCCATCCCTCCTGGGGTTTCCATGGGGATACCATCCCTCCTGGTGTGTCCATGGGGACACCATCCCTCCTGGGGTTTCCATGGGGATCCCATCCCTCCTGGTGTTTCCATGGGGATACCATCCCTCCTGGTGTGTCCATGGGGATACCATCCCTCCTGGTATTTCCATGGGGACACCATCCCTCCTGGGGTGTCCATGGGGATCCCATCCCTCCTGGGGTTTCCCTGATCCCTGAACCACAACAGAACAAAGCAGATGGACAAGAAACTGTTCAAGTTCAGGGTGTGTGGCCTGGGAAGAGCCTGGGGGAATGTTTGGGTGACACTCTCGGGAACATGGTGGGATTACTGAGGTGTCTGTGCAGGGCCAGGAGTTGGACTGAATCATCCTGGAGGGGCTCTTCCAACTCAGCACATTCCGTGGTTCTACAGAGGTGCCACATCTCATATCCACCCACATTCCTGTCAGCAAAACAATGCAAAACCAGATCTGACATTAAATAAATTCTGATTGCTTGAGTGTTGCCTCCCAACCCTAAGGGCAGGCCGGCTTTCTGATGGGGCTCAGTGACAGCCAAGCTGCTTCCCTCTGGCAGAAGCCAAATTCCTGCAGGGACACCAGAACAGAAGTTGCCAGATGGCACCTCGTGCTCGACAGGGGGGAAAGCACCTCACTGGAATCCTGTTGTGAGCAGCAGACTTGGAGGCCTGGGAGGTCAGCAACGGGGTTCCTTTGAGAGGGTTGGCCAGCATGGGAAGGGTGGCTGCCTTCCAGCTGGCTTGGCGTAGGCACCTGTCCTTCGGGGTGGCTCAGGGTTCAGAAGTTGCCAGGGTTACCCCGAGAGCAAACAAACAACTCCTGTCAGCCTCAGCTTGGGGAACCGGGCTGAAAACAGGGGGCAGAGGCTTCAGGGGAAAAGCAACGCTGTGAGCAGGCAGTGCTGTTGAGGAGCCAGGTCTGCTCGTCCTCTGCTGGCATCCCAGCTCTGCAATTCCCAGCCAGAGCCAGCACAGGTGGGGTGAGCTGGAGGAAAGGGGGCTGGGGAAGCTGGATGTTAACTGGCACCATCTCCTGACCCGAGAGCAACACCCACATTTGGCTTTTCCCTACAAATCACCGTGTGTAGAAATGGCTTTTTTAGCAGTAAGCCAAGTAGTTAGAAACCTGGATCATGACTGGGGAGGTGGGAGGAATTCCTGGAAGGCAGGTGTGGGAGATGGATTTGTAGAGAGTTCTCAAAGCCTGGCAGAAGGCTCACAAAAAGTCTTGTGCATCTGTGTGCAAACTCTGAGATAAAATATGCTGCCTTGGAAATGCCATGGAATAGGACAGACACTGCTGAGAGAGAAATGGAACTGGAAACAAGTTCCAAAGGATGGCCTTGCAAATAGGACTAGATACTTTGGAGAAATAGAACTATTAAGATCCATTGTAGTAGGACCCACGTGAGGTATTTTTAGATGATTGGCTTTAAGGCATTGGCAGCACTGTGTGGCAAAAGCTGATAGGCCAAGAACACTTCTAATGTATTGTAATTAGGAAACAGTTTGGCTTCTGACTGTGATGGCGTGAATTATAACATCAGTGCTGTCTCACCCCTCTCATGAGACTGCAAACAGGATAAAATCTTTCCAAAGGCCTCTGAGGAGCCCCGTCCGTGGCTCAGAGGAAGGCTCTGTCCCACGGGCGGGCAGCGGGATGGCCGGCGGGGCGGCGTGCGGGCCCGGCCGGGCCGTGCCCCGTGGGTAACCCCCGCCCGTCCCGCCGTGCCCAGGTGCAGCTGAAGAGCGAGGAGGCCAAGACGTTCGCCATGAAGATCCTGAAGAAGCGGCACATCGTGGACACGCGGCAGCAGGAGCACATCCGCTCCGAGAAGCAGATCATGCAGAGCGCCCACTCCGACTTCATCGTCAGGTACCTCCCCCTGGCCCGGGGATGCACACAGGGAGCAGCCAGCCAGCCTGGGAAAGCCTTCAGCTCCTCTCCTGCCAGGCAATGCAGAGGTGGAGCAGGAGGAACGTGCTGGGCAGAGCTCGCTGGTGCTGCCAGACAATCCATGTGGAATCGCAGGATGGCTGGGATGGGAAGGGACCTTAAAGCCCCCCCAGTGCCACCCCTGCCATGGGCAGGGACACCTTCCACTGTCCCAGGTGGCTCCAAGCCCCATCCAACCTGGCCTTGGACACTGCCAGGGATCCAGGGGCAGCCACAGCTGCTCTGGGCACCCTGTGCCAGGGCCTGCCCACCCTGCCAGGGAACAATTCCTGCCCAATATCCCATCCATCCCTGCCCCCTGGCAGTGGGAAGCCATTCCCTGTGTCCCCTGACCCAACTCCCTCTCCAGGTCTCTTGGAGCCCCTTTAGGCACTGGACTCGCCATCAAGAATTTACACATAAATATTTATTTGTTTGTTTGTTTGTTTATTTATTTACTTATTTATTTATTTATTTATTTATTTATTTAGCATGACTTGGCTTTGTCCCTGCTCAAGGTTAATTTTCCTTTTCCTTCCCAATTTCTGAGTTTCCCTTCCCACTAAGGGAAGCTGGAAGGCAGGGCTTCATCCTTTGAAATGACACAGTGCCACGCCAATGAGCAGCTGTGTCCGGCATTTCTCTTCAGGGAATCTTTGTCAACTCGAGTTCAGCATCCCTGGACTCCTCACAGGCAAACACATGAAAACCATCTCCCTGTCCCAAACGTAAGCTCATCTCCAGAGAATAAAAGGGCTGCCAGGCATTTTTGGTTGTTCCCACCCTAAGAACAACATTCCCCGGCTTTTCAAGTTCTGTGAGGACGGAGAGGGGGTTCTTTCAGTGCTGTAGGTCAGGATGGAGCAGTGGGTGCTGAGGGTCCCTGGAGCCACCTTGAAGGGCATCCAAGCCAAGGCTGCCTCATGCCACCCTCAGAGATGCCCAGAAAAGTTTTCTGCCTTAGGAGATCGGCCCTGCTCCCAGAAATTGCTCAGGAGACACAAACAAACCCCTGGGATGAATCCAAAGGGAAGCACGTGGCCAGGCCGGGGCACTCGGGGGGTTTCCTTCCCAGGCTCATCCCTGGGATTCCCCTGGAGCCCGTGGCTTCTGCTGTGATTCATGGGTGACAACTGGAGCCCGACACTGCCCAGCTGCCGTTCCCTTCAGGATGTGCTGTTGGATCCATAAACATTCCTTGTTACCCAGGCTGGAGCCAAATATTCCCTGTGGGCTCTTCCAGCCTGTGGAGTTTTGGAAGGCTGAGCTGCTTTGGGATGAGAGGGGAAGTGTAGGGCCAGCCAAGCCATCATTCCCAGAAATAGCCACTCCTAAATAAAACCTGAGCCTGCAAATATTTCTTAATGGAGCCACTGATATTCATGGCTGGTAAATGAAATCCTGCTTCATTCCCACTCTTCATCCTTCAGCAGGGAAGCAGAACAAGGATGTTTTACCTGTACATCTTCTCCTTCCATATCCTGCAGTATTTCCCACCTTTTGCAACGACAGCCATCCCTGAATTATATTTAATATCCCATGGAAACCCTGCTCTGGGGAGGGACTTTCCATGTCACAAAGTCTGACCTTTTGCTATTGCTAGAAAATATTTGATTTATCAAACTTGATTTCTGCTTTTTCTCCTCTTCTTCTCTTATCCATCCACAGGCATTTGAAGTTTTCCTATTGTTTCTATCCTAAAATTATTCAACTTGTTTATTATTGATTCAATAACTTGTTTATTCCATTTCTTGGACCAGCTAGGATTTTTTTATTATTATTATTATTATTTTTTTGTGCACTGAGCAGAAAATTAAGTATTTCAGTAAATTAATTCAGTTTTGAGCTGATGGATGGAAGGTGGGTTTAAAACCTTGGAGCAAGGACACAGCCTCTGGGATATTAGAATGGGAAAGACAAAATTCCTGAAAAATTTCGTTGTTTTCTTAAGTCAATGTGTTTGCCAAAAAGTCTTGGAAGAATAATTTGGTTTGGTTATTAAAATGAATTAAACCAGGCAAAAAAAGCAGGAGAGGCCAAGTGGCACTAAATAAAATTGACTTTTAGATAAAGTAAAACTCAAACAGAACAAAATGCTCTGGGTTGGATCAGGGGCCAAACAAGTGCAAATATTTTGAGGAATAAGGAAATAAAGAAGTTATTCAAATATTGTGTCATTTAAACTTCAGTCTGAAATAATGCCCTTTCATGTGGCTAAACATTATGCTTCCATGATAGCTGATAAATAATATTTGATTTATTTTATCTGTGTATTTTAGGCCAGATTTAATGCCCATAAAGTTTTCTGCCAGGCTGCCTTAATTAGGGAAAGTATTTCAGTAGTCTTTAAATTACCAAGCAATTAAAAACATGAAATTACATTTTAGATTATTGAAGTTTTCTGTAAACTTTAATAGATATTAAGCCTGTATTAAGATAAATGATATTTTGCTCAAGTGGCAAGAAATAAGTGTGTGTGGGGTTGTTAAAACCATCAATTTGACCATTATTTAATGGTCAGTTTTAACTGACCACTGGTTTTATATAAATAGAAATGGATGTCTTCCAAAGGAACCAAATCCTGCAGTGCTTTTCTGCTGATCCATCCCACAGCTCTGTCAAAATGATGACTGGGATTAGCAGGGAAGAGCTGAAATCCTCAAACCCCACCTGATTTCATTTCCATCCTGTGGCAGCAGCTCTTGGATTTTGAATTCCTGCACTTTTGAACTCCTGGAAACTGCCAGGAATGCAGGGATTGCACCAGGAGTCGCCCTCAGCATTCCTCTCTGCTGCAGAAATTGTTAAAGTTATTATCCAAACAGCTGCCAAGAAACCTTCCCTGTATCCACACCCTGCTGGAAGCCTGGATGGATAAAGCCACACGTGGAACAGGAAGTACAAAAGCAGCTGAACATTAAAATCAAGTAAAAAGAGGAATCTCCAGGTTTTTTCACCGTGGTTTTTTAATATGATTAAACACAGCTATAAATCCAATTAATGTAGTAGCATTAGAAAATCCTGTTGAGCACAGAGCATGGATTTTGGAGCACAGTTCAGAACCCGAGCATGGGTTCACAAAGCCTGACTAACCCCCTGAGGCAGTTTTTCCTCCACATTCCTTCCTGGGGGCAAGAGGAAGAGCATTTCAGCTTCTTTAAACTCTGTCAAAGCAGCGAGTTGAGTGCTTTGGTCATGGATTGATTTGTGATTTTCTGGTTGCCACCCGCAGGCTCTACAGGACGTTCAAGGACAGCAAGTACCTGTACATGCTGATGGAGGCCTGCCTGGGAGGAGAGCTCTGGACAATTCTCAGGGACAGGTGAGCTGGGACTCGTCCTGCAGCGTGGGATGCTTTCAATGGCAGAATTCCAGCTGGAAGGGTTGGAAGGACCTCAAAGCCCATCCAGTGCCACCCCTGCCATGGAAGGGACACCTTCCACTGTCCCAGGCTGCTCCAAGCCCCAAAGTCCAACCTGGCCTTGGGCACTGCCAGGGATCCAGGGGCAGCCACAGCTGCTCTGGGCACCCTGTGCCAGGGCCTGCCCACCCTCCCAGGGAACAATTCCTGCCCAATATCCCATCCAGCCCTGCCCTCTGGCAGTGGGAAGCCATTCCCTGTGTCCTGGCCCTCCATCCCTTGTCCCCAGTCCCTCTCCAGCTCTCCTGGAGCCCCTTCAGGCCCTGGCAGAGGCTCTGAGCTCTCCCTGGAGCCTTCTCTTCTGCAGGTGAGCACTCCCAGCTCTGCCAGCCTGGCTCCAGAGCAGAGGGGCTCCAGCCCTTGGAGCAGCTCCAAGGCTCCTTTAGATCTGCTCCAGCACCTCCAGCTCCTTTTGATGTCACGGTTTTGAAATCACCATTTCCCATCTCAGAGTTTTTCCCACCCTGGTACTTGCAGCCCTCCCTCTGTGAGTGTGAAGATCAACTTTCAGCTCTGCCACATGGACACTGATAAATAACACCCATCAGTATTTCCCAGTGGTTATGGCCCAGCCAGGACTGAGAGCAATGAGCAGGAGGAAATCAAGAGCTGAGCAGGGTCTGTTGGCCCAGATATCCCCTATGACACCAGGGCTGCTGACTCAAGTGGGAATCAAACTTCACACCCTGCCAGGAGCGCTGTTCCATCAGGATGCAGCAGCAACGCGGACAAAAGTTAGTTAGGAGAGCAGGTGATGGCCAAAAGCCCACAGTCCCTGCCTTGGGAGGGTTGGCCTGGAGTGTTTGGGGCTGCTGGGTGCACTGGGATGTGCCCACGGAGCAGGAAGAGATGGAGGGACTTGTAGCTCAGGAACAGCCTCATCACTGGAACAGAATTCTGTTACATTTGGAAAGATTGATTGGAAAGCCAAGATTAAATAGTCTTTTAATTCCCCAGAACGATTATTTTACTGTAGTTTTTCCTATTCCCAGCAGCCTTTTTCTCACTGAAATGGGAACTGGAGCAAAGTTAGAAGGTGCTGGGTGGGATTTCTCCTGATCTTTTGTGGGAGCCTGATAATTCCATCTTTAATTCTCTGGGACTTAAACTGAGGTTTTGCTGCCATCTAGCTTGGACACCCTCCTGGTCTCAGCCAGCCCCCTGCAGGCAGGGGGATGTGGCCTTCTTTGGAAAACTGTGGAAACAAGGATCCAAAGGTGCACTTTGGAATTTCCATTTACTCTTCAAGTTCCAGCAGCTGTCATCCTTCTGCCTTTTGTCTCAGTTAGGGACATTAACACAGAGCTTATCTGCACACCTCAAAGGAGTTTTAGCACTCCAAGACCAAAGTTGCAGTTGGAAAATAATACTTTTTTGCTTACAAGACAAGGATTTCAAAGTTTTATTTCTACATTATAGAATAAACCTTAAAATAGTTCCAGATATTGGAGTTTTAGCACTCCAAGACCAAAGCTGCAATTGGAAAATAACACCTTTCTTCTTACAAGACAAGGATTTCAAAGTTTTATTTCTACATTATAGAATAAACGTTAAAATAGTTCCAGATGTTGGAGGCAAAGAGGCTTCTTCAAAAATGGAAATTTAATTCGGTTGTGATATAAAGGCTAATTCAGCAACAGGGACTTTCCAGGTGTTAAAAAGTGGTTTTCCTGCAGTGATCAAGGTTTTAACAGCAGAATGAATTCCACGGGGAAGGAAACCACTTCCCAGGGATTCATCTAATGGCTTAACCCCCTTTTCCCTCCCTCCCTCCTTCCCACAGGGGTTCGTTCGAGGATTCCACCACCAGGTTTTACACGGCCTGCGTGGTGGAAGCCTTCGCCTACTTGCATTCCAAAGGGATCATTTACAGGGACCTCAAGCCAGAGAACCTCATTCTGGATCACCGAGGTTATGCCAAGCTGGTGAGTGCCCAAAAATGAATCCCCCCAGCTCCCACACAGCTTTGGCCAGAGAGGGTCAGGAGCAAAGGCCCCCCAGAGGGTCCCTCAGGGGGTGCTGAGAGGAGATCAGGGCTGGGTGTTGTCATCACCTTGGGGGTGTTTTCCCGACTTCCAGCAGGGCTCAGGGTGTGGCTGGACTGAGAAACGCCGATTCTGGCTGGGGATTCAGATCCATGCTCCTGGGATGCTGAGGAAAGGGCATCAGGAGAAAGCCACCTGGCTGTCTTGGGCAAAAAATGACCCATTTGGCTCAGAACTCAGGAAAGGCACCCTGCTTTTTAGGGGTACACAAAACAGCCTGGTGGGAGCATGGGGAGGGGCAGGAGAGAAGAAGCAGTTCCCTGGGTGGGAGGTGCTGCAGCATGTGGGCCCTTGGGAAGCCACCAGTGAAGGACAGCAGCCCTAAAAGGAGTTGGTCCAGGAGGGGCTCCTGGGAGCCACGGGGGGCCAAGGGCTCTGTGTCGTGGTCTGGGGGCTCTTTGGGCTGGGAGCAGCTGGGGACAGTAACTCGGGCCATCATCACAGCCCGGTGGCAGCCTCCACGTGACACCTACTGAGTGACATGGGGATTCCCTCTGCAGCATCTCCCTGAGGCTGCGGCTCCTCTGAGCTGTAGGGTAGTGGAGGAGCTGCAAGACTGTCCTTCTCCCAGCCCAGGAGGGTCTGGGACTGGGTCTCTGCTGGTCCCTCACCAGCTGCCAGCTCCTCAGGCGTGTCCCTGGGCACGAGTGTCCCCAGGCACGAGTGTCCCCAGGCACGAGTGTCCCCGTTCCCCCGCGGGCTGTGACCGAGGGGCTCCCTGGCCAGCCTCAGAGGACTCCACTTCCCAGATAATCTGATTTCCCACGCTTGCCACTGCTGTGGGGACAGTGCCACAGGGCCACAGGGAGGCTGCTGAGCAAAGCACGTCCCAACAGCCAAACTGGGAGGACACTTGTGCTGCTTCACTCCTTATGGTGGGAGAGAAAACCAAACTTGGCAGGAGCTGCCTAAATCACAGAATCCTGGAATGGTTTGGATGGGAAGAGACCTTAAAGCCCATCCAGTGCCACCCCTGCCATGGGCAGGGACACCTTCCGCTGTCCCAGGCTGCTCCAAGCCCCATCCAACCTTGGGCACTTCCAGAGCTCCAGGGGCCGCCCCAGCTGCTCTGGGCACCCTGTGCCAGGGCCTGCCCACCCTCCCAGGGAACAGTTCCTTCCCAATATCCCATCCATCCCTGCCCTCTCACATCTTAAAACCATTCCTTGCCCATGTTAATTTAAACTTAAAAGAAAGAAAGCAAAATAAATCAACCTGAGCTGTGAGTGATGGAAAGTTCTGACCCCCAAGAAACCCTTGGTGGTGATGTTTGTTTCCCTCATGGGAATTTTCCCAAGGATAAACCAGCAAAAAGGTCACTGTGGTTCCCTGGTCCTGGAACGACCCTCGATGCTTTAATTAGGAGAAAATTCCCACGAGGAATCCTCCTTTCTGCCCTGCTTCACTTCAAGAGGAGCAGAGCCCATGGCTGACATTCCTTCTGATGCCCTGCCCTGACGCTCTCCTGCCCCTTCCCCCAGGTCGATTTTGGCTTTGCAAAGAAAATAGGATTTGGAAAGAAAACATGGACTTTTTGTGGCACCCCCGAGTACGTGGCCCCCGAGATCATCCTGAACAAAGGTCACGACATTTCGGCAGACTACTGGTCCCTGGGAATCCTGATGTATGAGCTCCTGACTGGCAGGTATGGGCATTGAAATTCATCCCAAGGTTTCTGCCCTTGTCACCCTGATGAGGCCAGGGCAGGGGCAGGGCTGGGCCAGGGAGCTCCACGGTGGCTTTTCCACTCAAAGCATCATTTTTTGGCTCTGAGCGGGCTGAGCACGATGGGAAGAGAGGAAGAGTTTGGCCCTGAATTGTCTGAAAATTATGGGAAAAGGGTTTTCACTCAGCTGGGGAGGTTTGGTCCTGAATGAGCTGAACATGGTGGGGAAAGGGGAAGAGTTTGGCCCTGAATGGTCTGGAAATGATGGGAAAAGAGGAAGGGTTTGCACTCAGCTGGACAGGTTCCTCACTGCTGGAAAGGAGGAGGCAGATGGGGCACCATGCACCCCTTCCTGGATTTAATTTGGGATATCACTGCTGCTCGTGGCAATGGTGGTGGCTTCCTGGAGCTTCCTCACCTCGTGCCCCCAGCGCTCACCCCCAGGAGCTGGGGAAGGATCCATGGCCTCCATCCTTGGGGGCTGGACACACCCTCTGTCCATGGAAAGGCAATTAATCCCCACTGGAATCAGATCCCATCACGCAAAGATAAGCCAGGGAATGCTGCTCTGAGCCTTGGGCTGTCGGGGTGCCACGGGAAGGAGAGGTTGAGCATGGCAAACTTCTTTTTGGTACTTCCCTGCAGCCAACATCCCTGAATTCCAGAGCTCCTTCAGAAATGAGAAACAAAGCATTCCTGCTTGACTTCTGCCTTTTCTCATCTGGGTATACTTCATCAGACTTCAGTGCTGTTTTAAAGACAAATTTGTATGACAGACAAATTTTTAATCTTTTTTTCCTTCCCTGTGCCCTCTGAAGTCCCCCTTTCTCAGGCCCAGACCCCATGAAGACCTATAACATCATATTAAGGGGAATAGACATGATCGAATTTCCAAAGAAGATTGCCAAAAATGCTGCTAATTTAATTAAAAAACTATGCAGGTAAGCGGATGAAAGAATAAAACAAAAGGCCTTGATGGTGTTTGCAAAGAAATGAGCTGGGCAGAGGGATTTAGGCTTTGTTATTCCTTTTACAGGGACAATCCATCAGAAAGATTAGGGAACTTGAAAAACGGAGTGAAAGATATCCAAAAGCACAAGTAAGTGTCTTCTCCAGCAGCCAGCAGCTCCAACCCCCAGAAAGAGGCATTTCAAACACCCCAATTCTCCCCTAAAAACCACTTCCTGTCCATAATGTAAATTCATCCTCCCTTTTGGTCCCACGGGAGCAGTTACACGTCTGAGGAGGTTGTTGGGATAGGAAGAGCTGAGAGACCCATTCCAGGAACAATTTCTCTCACAATTCTGTGCTGGATCTTCTCTTGTCCCACCCCCAAAGCAGCAGGAGTGGATTGGATGGATATTTTTGTGGGAAAGCTCAGGGTTTATCCACCCACCTCGAGCAAACCTGGGGAAAACCACAAGTGGGACGTCCTTGAGCGTGAAGTTAGGAGTTAACCCAATTCCATAGGGGAAATAAAGGGCATTATGGGTCTCCTGGGGGAGGGATCTACCCTCTGAAAGGGAAGGAGCAGCTTCCAGAACACCTGCAGCAAGGAATGCTTCCCATCTGAGTGCTGGCAGTTTCCACTTGTGTGGTGTCACCGCGGGGTCGCTGCACACTCTTCACTCTCGGTCCCCAAAAAAGATGACTGGAAGAATTCCCCAGGGATTTGAAGGCGAAGTCTGTGGGAGACAAAACCTCTTGTTTAAGCAATTTTCTTTTCTTTTTGTGCTACACCTGTCTAACTGTTGGATTCTTCCCTCCCTTCAGGTGGTTTGAAGGCTTTAACTGGGAAGGCTTACGGAAAGGGACGCTGACACCTCCCATAATCCCAAGTGTAAGTTTTCCTACCGGTATTTTCTCCTCCATGGCCAGTTCCTCAGGGGTGCTGTGAGCTTTGGGCAGTGGCACCTTGGGTTAAGTGGGAATAATGTGCTTTATTTCTTCTGGAGATGCTTGAAAGCCACTTTAGGCACCCCCCCAGCTAAGCTTGCTCCCCAGGCAGGCTCTTCCCTGGGAAGGCAGCTTGAGGAGGGCACAGCTGTGGAGAAATCCACTTTGTAGCAGGGGATCGAGGCAGGGTCACTCATTCTAGCCCATTTCTCTCTTCTCTCACCTGCTCCCCTTGTTTCTCCTTCTTTTCCCATTTCCGTGGAGGGCTGCCACTTCCCCCCTTTCTCTCAGCTGTGTCTTCTTCCCTTCTCCTTGATTCTCGTTTCCTTTGGAAAGGCAAGTGGGATTTGGATGCCGTCTCCCTTTTCTTTCACATGAACCTTCCCTTCTGTGCTGCCTTTTGTGCCTGTGGCCCTCTTTCCCCTGCCTCCACGTCCTACATGAAAAGCGCTGTTGATGTTTAACCGAGAGCGGGACAGCTCCGCTCGTCTTCCTTTGGAGCAAAGCCCTTCCTTTGATGTCTTTGTGAGCTCTCTGCCCTCAAAGCCCCGCTGCAAAGGGAAACCAAACAGGATTAGCTGACAGAAATTACCTCGGCCCCTTCTGTCCTGCAGCCTCCCCTCCTTGTTCCAGCTTAATCCCTCGGGATCACCGGGAGAATGCCATTAATGGGCCTTTAATTGCACCCCGTTGCTCCATCCTGCAGCTCCTGCGCCGGGGGCAGGCCCGGCTCCAGGGCTGACTCTGCCATCCCAAAGTTTGCTTAGGGAAAGAGCAGGAGGGTTTCCCATCCCCCCCTTTTGCCCTGTGGGATGCAGGAGCTCCTGGAGCCAGTGGGAGAAAGCAGCACTTGGCAAACCTCTCCCGTAACAACTCAGCAATGTTTTAGAGATCAAAGCTGGGCTTGGCTGGGGTCTTTTTCTGTTAAGCTCAAGCTGCAATCCTGGGATGGTTCGGGTTGGAAGGGACCTTTAAACCCATCCAGTTTCATCACCCTCCATGGGCAGGGACACCTTCCACTATCCCAGGTTGCTCCAAGCCCTGTCCAACAGGCCCTTGGCCTGTTTTTAATGCCTATTCATTCATCAGCAGGACCACATTTCAAGTCAGGCAATAAAGCCAAGCTTGCTTCTTCACATCCAGTTGCAATTCCTGGTTTGGGAATGCAGGATGTCCATGTAGCCTGAAAAAAAACCCAAACAGGATATCTTCCTAACTGGTTTTGGTGGATTTTTAGTTTAGTAGGAGCATTTCCAATGCTGCTCTTACCTCACACAGCAAGGCTGGCTGGAATAGATGGGAGTATCCTTCCCTCTTCCAGCACAGCTCCAGGCTGGCCCTAATCCTGCTCAACCCAGCTCATCCTTTCCCTGAGCTCTTGGGAGCAACAGCTCCTCCAGACCTACTCCTGAGATCCTCTCCAAGTGCAGGAACTTTGAATTTTGTCAACCCCAGAGCTGTCAATCCTGCTCCAGCTCGTTTTCCACAGGTTTTTTTTGCAAAGTCTCAACTGCCACTCTCAAAAGGGACCCAAAATACAGCTCTGGAGGCAGACATCCATTTTTCCTTCAATCCACCTCTCCTGGTTAGCTCGGAAAGAGCCAGCAGGACCAAACATACAGATTAGTCCCTTTTTCTTTGAAGAAAAAAGGCTTTTCCCAGCTCTTTAACTCCCATTTCTTACATGGCACTGCCAGTGAGGCAATCAAAGAGCTCTTATTCGATGGGATTTTTGGAAAGATCCCAATTTACAACCTGCTGCTAGGACACTGCTGAGCCTTGATACCACAGCTAGAATCTGTGATTTTACCTCTCCTTAAAAGCTCAGGACTCTTCCAAAGATGAACTGAGGAAGCAGAGGGTGAAGGAGCCCCAACAAAATCAACAGATCCAGAGAATCGGAAAGAAATTAAAACCACTAGGATTTTGTAGGGTGGGTTTCTTTTTCCAGAGTGAGTCAGGTATTCCATAACCCTGATTTCCCCCAAAACGTGTTCAGCAGGAGGAAAATGCTGATGCAGGTGGGCAGCACATTGAATGTAGAGCTGGAGTTGGAGCTCCTGTCTTTTCCCAAGGCTTGCAGCATCATCAACATCAAATGGGAATCTCAGGAGGGTTAACAAGGCCAAGTGGGTTGGGGCAACCCCTGAGATCAGTCCAGGCTGGATACTGGGAGAAAAATATTCCTGTGAGGGCAGGCCCTGGCACAGGGTGCCCAGAGCAGCTGTGGCTGCCCCTGCATCCCTGGCAGTGTCCAAGGCCAGGTTGGACATTGGGACTTGGAGCAGCCTGGGATAGTGGAAGGTGTGGCAGAGGGGGACTGGATGGGCTTTAAGGTCATCCAAAAGCCTTCCAGAATTCTGGGATTTAAAATGACTGTCAGTTGGCTCCTGGCTCAGGCTCTTCCCAAATGAAATGACTGAAGACTGCAGCAAGCGTTTTCCTGCTCTGGGTAAAGCCTGAAGTATTCATTCTAGGAAGACTCTCATTGTTTTGGGCTGGAGAGTTTCTGGTTTCCTCTTAGATTGTTGTTCTTTTTTTTTTTTTTTTTATTGTCTTGATTTTATCAAGTCCTCACTCTAAGAAAGTTTGCCTCACTGTCACAAAGCAGGTGCACCATAAATTCTACTGCCAGGGTAGATTTCAAATGCCGTGATTTCCAAAAAAGAAGTGGGCTTGGCCTTCATCCTGGGAGGATGGGTTTCTCTGGAAGGATCTAGAGGCTGAGCAATGTCAGGAATCTTAAAGGCAGCAGGGCTCAGCTCAGGCTCCTGGAGTCATGGATGGGGAATCCTGGGCTCTGAGGAGGCTTTTCCCAAGTCTGCTGCCATAACCTTGTGGCAACGGGGAGGAAAACTCAGGAGAGTAGGGGAGCTGGGGGAAATCCCCCAGCAGAAAGCTATGGATGCAGCGCTTCCCTGGCTTGCTGGGAATTCTCTGGGGTGCCCGTGGCTGTGGGGTGAAGAGGGAATGTCAGCACTGGGATGAACATCCCCTCCTTGTCGCTCTTCCCCCCGCAGGTCGCGTCTCCCACGGACACAAGCAACTTCGACAGCTTCCCAGAGGACAGTGACGAGCCACCCCCTGACGACAACTCAGGATGGGACATAGATTTTTAATCTTGTTTCTCTTACCTGCTTCTGCCTTGCTGATGACAGCTTTTCCTGGGACGTGGCTGCCAGCGGAACGGGAAGACCAGAATTGGGAAGGATTCGTGCTCGGGGTCACCATGATGCCTTGATTGATGCTGCTCCAGTAACTCCAGTGGCATTAGGACTTCTTGCTTAGTGACAATAGTGCTCTCCATGTTTTCTGTTGGAACGTGACCTGGCGTGGGCACGGTGGTCCTGACACAGAGCCTTTCTCCGGCACAGAACTCCTCTTCTGTCGCCACAGAGATCCTGGCACACTCTTGATTGGCAGAGTGAGAGGTCCGTAGAGCAAGAGGCACTTAATTCCAGCTGCTTTTTCCGTAGGATCAGTAGTAACTTATGAAGTGCTGCAGCTACTCCAGTGCAGGATTTGGGCTATTCCCACCCTCCGAGCTCCGCGGGGCCGCGCCGGAGCCCAGGAGGAGCACGGGCAAAGCACTCCCGTCAGAGCAGTGGGGAATGTGTCCTTTCCCTTTCCTAGAAGTATTCCCAGCAAGACTGAATGTTCCCTTTCGTCTTTGTTTCGGAAACGTTTTGGCTCAGTCTGGTCAAACAAAAGCACAAGTGCTGCAGATGCTGTCAAGGCAGAGTTGGGTTGCTTCCCTCACGTGGCAGCACCACCTTGGGGCTTCAGTTCTCCTTTCCCTTGGTACCAATACATGCATGGAAAGAGAAAGTAATGGAACAAATCCATTGTACTTGTATTGATCCATTTCACATCCATGGATCCATTTCACATCCATGGATCCATTTCACATCTATGGATCCATTTCACATCCATGGATCCATTTCACATCCATTGATCCATTTCACATCTATGGATCCATTTCACATCCATGGATCCATTTCACATCCATGGATCCATTTCACATCTATGGATCCATTTCACATCTATGGATCCATTTCACCGGGCTTCAGTCACGGTCCGGAACAAAGCAACAGCAGCCCGTCAAGTCTGATTAGGGATAAAATTAAGGATAACTTTGACCTTTTTGGGCCCAAAGGGAAAAGCATGACACCTGTGATGTCCTTTCGAGATGCTACATCCATCCCTCACCTGGGAAGAAACCTGTCCCTGGACCATCCTGGCAGGAATATGTAGCAGAGGCTCCATCCTCCCTTTTGAGGATTCCATGTCTCCATGTCTGCATCTCTTCCGTGTTTAAAGAATCTCATTAAAACAGAAACCCTGGGCCAGTCTGCTGGCTCTGATGGAACATTGCCAGTAATTCTGATGCCTCTCCAGGCTAAGGAGCTCCCCAGGAAAGTCAGTGGGATTCAATGGGAAATGGATATTGGAAGACCCCTGTGAGGTCTCCAGCGTGCCAGGTCCACGTGATTGTGTTTAACACAGGGATGGCCAAATCCATATGGAAAAAAGAACTGGGGGAAGCAATCTTATCAGGATATGGTTTTCCCTCACTTCTACTGCTTTTCCTCTGCTTGAATTCCCTCCTCTGGTTTATAGGATGCAGCAGAGGGATCCTGTCCTGGGTGCCCGTTTGTTCCATATACGGAGGCCTAAAAGTTTATCCCATTACCCAACAGGAAACGTCAGCTTTTGGTCTCCCTGAGAGACCTAGCCCCCAAAAATGACAGAATCATGAAATGATTGAATGATTTGGGCTGGAAGGGCCCTTGAAGGTCCTCTCATTCCAGCCCCTGCCGTGGGTGAGCGGGTGCTGCCTCCTTTGATCTCAGCCGCCAAGAGCTGACCGTGGAAAGATCAAGTCTTGCTGACGAGGACTTTTCCCACATATTCTATGGAAAAGGCCTGTTTGAGCAGTAAAAAATTCCTTCCCTCACGCTAAGTCCCAAGTCTTTTGCATGTTTGTCATTAAAGGATGTAATCAAAGGGTGTTTTGACAGCGTGGGCCATGTCTGCGGTTTAACGTGATCTGCGTCGTGTGACACCTTTGGGACCAGTCTGTGGCTCTGGAATTCCCTCTGTTTTCCAAAGGGCGAGGCCACACCTCTGGCACAGTCACTTCTGCTGTTCTTTAACCATTAAAACTTCATTTGCCTTCAAAAATCACAGGGAAAAGGCAGCACCTGCTGGCTTCTCCACCTTTCTCCAAGGGATGGACAGCACTGAGAGCCAAGGCTGAGCACGAGGGCTAAAACATTCACCAGGCATCTTAAACAGGCCTAGCAGCCAAATGCTTCCCTCACATCCCCCTGGATTTTCACTCCAGGGGGACAGCTATCTGTAGGAGTTTGTCCCAGGGTGGTGACGCCTGATGCACTTGGCAGGCAGGGAGGAGAAAACACCGCAAGGATTTGGGGATCAACCTGAAAACCTGACAGGGAGGAGGGTCTAGAATGGGCTGAGGAGTTGGGTTTCTTTTTCCTGTCCCTTTTTCCCTTGTGCCAGGCATGGGAATGGACACCTGCAGCGTGCACTGTGCTGAATCTGAGTTTATTTTGATACCAAACTCCTCACTCAACTTTCATGGCTTCTCCTGAGCATTAACACTTTGCATATGTATATGATAAGCCTTCAGTTATAATAATATATTTAAGTTGCTTTATATATATCTCTATATATCCACAACAAGGGATTGCCTCTGTGTTTCCACCTCCTGTCCTTATTTCTTTGTCTCCTTTCCTGATCTATGGGACGACAGCATTTTTAGGGAAGGGGGAATCGGCTCCCATGTTTCCAGAGGGGGCTTTGATTTGTGGCTTCTCCTCTGGAGCTGCATTGCCCACAGCAAACTCTCCTTCAACAACAGGACCACAAGCAGATATTCCTGTAAATAGGTATTTTCGTGTCGATGTTTTGTGGGTCACACAGAACTTTCTGTTCTTTTCTAGTCCCATGGCATTATTCCTTCATTTCCTTATTTGTAATGTAATGTTTTTAGGTCGAGGTAGACTTGAATTAATGTCATATTTGTCAGTATGATTAAACTTTCTGCCAGCTGTCCTGGTCACCCACCTGTCCCATAGTTCTAGAACGTCACTGGCTATCTGGCATTGTTGCAAGTGCCTTAAATCCATGGCATCTTATTAAAAAAAAAAAAAAGACAAATTTGGTGTTATGCTGCATGACAGAGACAAACACACCTCAAACTGTTGTCCTTTCTTAGCTTGCTGCGTTTTACAGTTCTTTCTGCTACCGATTTCTAAGCCTTTATTATCTGATCTTGATGAATTACAGAAATGATGACGTCGTTCTCTGATTTCTGTTCAATGTACCAGAGCTGTGTATCTGTTAATGAGATACAGAGTCATTTCTGTGAAATGTATAAATGTGATGTGCGGGTCAAATTAATCTCTGACATCCTAGCAGTCCGTAGACAGGTATTCCTGTTTTGCTAAGCTCTGCAGATCCCACCCATCCATGCTGTCCCACACAGGAATTCCCCAGTGTCCCTCGGGAATCTCCCACCTGGGAAAAATCCACCCCGCCGCCGGCGTTCTCCTGACCTAAAACCCTGGTGCAAAGACGAGGCTCATTTGCACCACTCAACCAAACAGGATCTGTACTTTTCCCTGCCCTGTTCCCTGCATCCACGGGGACGAGCCCTGGAAGCTCCTACACGGCTCCCTGGCCCTGACACCGAGACTTGGGCACCTCTTAGGGCTTTCTCAGAAAAAGGGGAAATTCCCATTTGGAGTTGCCTCTCCCTCCGAGTCCCGATTTATGCTGGTTTTACCCCAGCCCTTTGTTTTCTACTCTGATTTTCTCCCCTTCCGTGGCAGAGGTTTTGTTTGTCGGGCAGGTGTCGGTCACACCCCGGCCGTCGGCCGCTTGCACTCTTTGGCTGTTGACTGAGGAACTTTGGGGTTTTTTTTCATAAACTTCCATGGCTTTTGTTTCGCTCTGTACTCCCCCTGCAGCTGTAATTGCCGAGTGCCTGTTGTATACTTTATAGAGTTGAAATAAAAACAATTACTTTTGAACGGCTGTCAGTGGGTTTCTTCCAGAGCAGGAGCCCAGTTTGGCAGAGATCTTCTGGATGGTGGTGAAATGTGGGATTAGGGCGGTTCTGCTCCCAGAACTGGTTGCCCAGAGCAGCTGTGTGGATCCCTGGCAGTGTCCAAGGCCAGGCTGGACGTGGCTTGGAACGCCCTGGGATCATGGAAGATGTCCCTGCACACGGCAGGGGTGGCACTAGATGGGCTCTAAGGTCCCTTCCCACTCCACATCGTTCTATGATTTGATGATGACACAGAGGTGAGCAAAAGCTGGGGGAAAGGAGCAACAAAACATCCTCTCAGGAGGGAAATAAATGTGGCAACAGCCCAAGGAGGAGCTGGGAATCGTCGCCAATGATTTTGCGGGATGCAGCAATCACAGGTCGAAGTTAATAACGCAATAAAAACCCCAGGGTGACGTGGCCCTCACCTGAAACTGCCAGGGGAACACCGAGATTTCGGGGCGAGGCGTGGCGCTCATTATTCCAGGCTAAAAATAGGAAAGGCAGGAGGGGTGGCCGGGCTGTGCCGGGGATGTCGCCCGGCCGTGACTCAGCCGCTGCTGACGGCACCGGCCCGCCGTGCACCCGAAACCTTCCCAGGCAATTATTAGCCCGGCTTGGGCCGCTCGGGGCTGGAGCAGCTGACAGTGGATACCGGAGCAGCGATACCGGGAGCGGGGGGGCGTTAATTGCAGGAATTAATTGCAGCGTCCGGAATCCCCCGCCCCGGGGATTTTGGGGCGCGCTGTTCCGGCTCTTCGTATTCTCGTTTAAACCTAGCTGAGAGAAGAAACAAAGAAGCCGGCTTAATTAACGGGGGTTAAGTTAATTACCGGACCCGGGAGGCAGAGCGGGCCGCGAAGGGGCGGCGGGGCCGCCAGGGGGCGCCCTGCGGCCGCGCTGCTCCGACGGGGGAGGAGGGGGG
>WAAE01025195.1:68210-89641 GCA_013400495.1 Nicator chloris | reverse complement strand
ATGGGGGGAATGGGGGAAATGGGAGAATGGGGGGAATGGGGAGGGAATAGAAAGAGAATGGGGGGGTATAGGGAAAGGCGTAGGCGGGGGGGGCAACGCCTTTGATCTCCCCTCATCAAAGGGCCCGGAGCTCCCCCCCACCGGCGCTGCCCCCCTGCCCCGGCTGGGGTCAGCGGAGTAGAGGGAGGACACCGAGAATGCCGCCGTGTGTCCCCCCCGTGTCCCCGCACACCGCCCGGCGCGGGGGGATGCGGAGCAGCCCCTCTCCTTTCCTGCAAGGCTGCGCTGGCGCCAGGAAGGACGCGGGGGAGGCGGCGGGGGGGGAGACTTAGAGGAGACCAAAGGACCGACTCTGCCGTCGGGGGAGGGCGGGGGGGGGGCTCTCTGCACCCACAGCGGCTCCCACCCACTGTGGGGGGGTGCACAAGGCGGAGTGTCCCCCCTTCCCTCTTCCCGGTCCCCTCCGTCGGGCGCGCCCGGCTGGAGACAGCGGCGGCGTCGGGGCGTGCGGAGCATCTGGCCGGGAACCGGGGCGGGGGGACGCTGGCTTGGGGGGCTCTGCCCTCGCCCTTGCGAAACCCCCTCCCGACCAATGTGGGAGCCCTCGGGGCGGGGTGGGGGCGGTTTTGGGGGCTCATGGGCGCAGCCCCCCCCGCCCCCCCGGGAACGCTTTGAAATCCCAGCCGGCGGGCCCCCCGCCCCGAGGGGGCGGGCAGGAGGCAGCCCCGGGGGTATAAAGGCGGCGGAGGAGCGCAGGAGCCGCTGCTCGCGGCTCGGTGCTGCTGCTCGGGGACACAGCGGGCACGGGAGGGCACGGGAGGCACCAGGATGCGGGGGCTGGTGGCGCTGCTGGCGGCGCTGAGCTGCGCGGCCCCGGCGGGGCGGGCGGCGGCTCCCGGGGGTGCCCTCAGCTCCAACGCCATCAAGGGACCCCCCCCGGGGGGGGCAGCCGAGGCCAGCGCCGCCCCCGCACCCCCTTTCGACGGCAGCAACAAGGCACCGCCGGCCGCCACCCGGCAGGTAGGAGAGAGCACGGACGGAGCGGCGGGACACCGGGAGGGGAGGGGGACACACAACGGGACATACCGGGGACATACATGGGGACATACCGGGAGTGGAGGGGGACACACAACGGGAGTGGAGATGGGCACACACCGGGGATGGACATGGGGACACACACCGGGAGCGGAGATGGGGACACACCGGGAGTGGAGATGGGGACACACACCGGGGATGGACATGGGGACACATGGGGAATGGAGGGGAACACACACCGGGAATGGAGATGCGAACACACGCCGGGAGTGGAGGTGAGGGACACACTTGAGATGTAGGATGGGACGTCGGGGATGAGGACACACACACCGGGAGGCGGAGTAGGGGGACACGAGCGATGGAGGGAACACCGGGCATGGAAGGGAAAGAAGANCCCTTCCCTCTTCCCGGTCCCCTCCGTCGGGCGCGCCCGGCTGGAGACAGCGGCGGCGTCGGGGCGTGCGGAGCATCTGGCCGGGAACCGGGGCGGGGGGACGCTGGCTTGGGGGGCTCTGCCCTCGCCCTTGCGAAACCCCCTCCCGACCAATGTGGGAGCCCTCGGGGCGGGGTGGGGGCGGTTTTGGGGGCTCATGGGCGCAGCCCCCCCCGCCCCCCCGGGAACGCTTTGAAATCCCAGCCGGCGGGCCCCCCGCCCCGAGGGGGCGGGCAGGAGGCAGCCCCGGGGGTATAAAGGCGGCGGAGGAGCGCAGGAGCCGCTGCTCGCGGCTCGGTGCTGCTGCTCGGGGACACAGCGGGCACGGGAGGGCACGGGAGGCACCAGGATGCGGGGGCTGGTGGCGCTGCTGGCGGCGCTGAGCTGCGCGGCCCCGGCGGGGCGGGCGGCGGCTCCCGGGGGTGCCCTCAGCTCCAACGCCATCAAGGGACCCCCCCCGGGGGGGGCAGCCGAGGCCAGCGCCGCCCCCGCACCCCCTTTCGACGGCAGCAACAAGGCACCGCCGGCCGCCACCCGGCAGGTAGGAGAGAGCACGGACGGAGCGGCGGGACACCGGGAGTGGAGGGGGACACACAACGGGACATACCGGGGACATACATGGGGACATACCGGGAGTGGAGGGGGACACACAACGGGAGTGGAGATGGGCACACACCGGGAGTGGACATGGGGACACACACCGGGAGCGGAGATGGGGACACACCGGGAGTGGAGATGGGGACACACACCGGGGATGGACATGGGGACACATGGGGAATGGAGGGGAACACACACCGGGAATGGAGATGCGAACACACGCCGGGAGTGGAGGTGAGGGACACACTTGAGATGTAGGGTGGGACGTCGGGGATGAGGACACACACACCGGGAGGCGGAGTAGGGGGACACGAGCGATGGAGGGAACACCGGGCATGGAAGGGAAAGAAGACGGGGACACAGCGTAGACGGATGGAGGGGCTGCCCAGGGCATGGAGGGACACTCCGGGGATGGAGAGGGGGACACTGGCGATGGAGGAGAGGACGCGCCCGGTGATGGGGACACAGACACACCGGGTGGAGTGAGGGACACCCCAGGGATGGAGAGGACACCGGGGACGGGAGGACATCCTGGGGTGGAGGCGGGAAGGGACACACGGGAGATGGATGGAGCGGACGCGCCGGGGGTTGGAGGGGGAACCTACCGGGGCTGGACGGGGAGGACACTCGGGGATGGGAGCGTCGGCCCCGCTGATCCCCCCGCCTCCTTTGTGCCCTCCAGCCTTTCCCGTGCGCCGAGGACGAGGACTGCGGCCCCGAGGAGTTCTGCGGGGGGGCTGCCCGCGGCGGGGGGGCCCCGCTGTGCCTCGGCTGCCGGCGGCGCCGCAAGCGCTGCCTGCGCGATGCCATGTGCTGCCCCGGCATGACCTGCAGCAACGGTGAGGGCAGGGGACACCTGGGGCTGGGGGCCGCGGGTGGGGCCAGGGTCCCACGCGTGGCTGACAGCCGCCCCGCTGCCCCCGCAGGTCTCTGCACGCCCCTGGAGCCGCCCCACGGAGCGGCCGAGCTGGAGGAGACGGGCACTGAGGCGCTGCCCCGACGGACGCCCGCTCCCGCCTGGCTTCCCACCGCCAAAGGTGAGGACTCCCTCCCGGCTGCTGTCACCCCGCTGCCCCGCCATCCTTCCCTGCTGTCCCCTGGGCACCAGTCCAGGCTGCCCCTCTGCCCTGCTGCCCCCTGGGATCTGTCTGGGATGCCCATTCTGCATCTCTGTCCCTCGTGACATCAGTCGGGAAGCCCTCTCTTGTCTCGGTGTCCCTCACGGGGTCCGTCCGGGATGCCCCTTCTCGCTCCGCCATCCCCCACGGGCTCGGTCGGGTTGCCCCTCCAGCCCCACTGACTCCAGAAGACAAACCCGGGATAAAGCGCTCTGCCCCGCTGTCCCCTGTGGGATCCATCAGTCTGGCGTGCCCGCCCTGCCCCGCCGTCCCCACTGCCCTCGGTGTCCCCCGCCGCCCGGCTGAGCATCCCCTCGCTGTCCCCACGCAGGAGAGGAGGGCGACTTCTGCCTGCGCTCGTCGGACTGCGCGGCCGGGCTGTGCTGCGCCCGCCACTTCTGGTCCAAGATCTGCAAGCCGGTGCTGCGGGAGGGGCAGGTGTGCACCCGGCACCGGCGGAAAGGCGCGCACGGCCTGGAGATCTTCCAGCGCTGCCCGTGCGCCGAGGGGCTGGCGTGTCGCCTGCAGCGGGAGCACGGCCCCGCCGACGCGTCCCGCCTGCACACCTGCCAGCGGCACTGAGCCACGGACGGACGGACGCGCCGGGACGGGACGGGACGGACGGACGCGACAGACTCCGGCGCCGCCGGAGCGAAGGCTGTTTCTCAAGGGAACTACTCCTAAAGCGACTTCTTGCAGTACGTTACTGTGTTGTGAATACTCGAGCTGGCACTTAGCTGTACATAACGCCGGGACTTTGGATGACTTCGAATGGGTTATTTTGTGTTTCTCTGAGGGCGCTGCCCGGCGCCCTTAAGAGCCGTGACTGTGACTTTGTACACACTGGGTTTTTCATTCTGGCTCGAAGGGATGCCACCGTCTGCGTGCGAGCGAATAAACTCTTGAAATTCACCCTGCGCTGCCTCCACGTCCCTGCCCTGCGGGAGGGGAGGATGTGCCCGGGGGGAAGAGACAGGGGCGGGGGGTTCCCCCCCAGCATCCCATGGGAAAGGCTGCTGGGTTGGCACTGTTTATTCAGCTGCTTTTTAGGAATTCCGCGGGCGCCACCGATGCCCTCCGGCCACCAAACCGAGGAGAGGGAGCGTGGCTGGGGCTCTGGGAAGGGCACCTGGCGGCAGAATCCCTCTCCCCTGGCTTTTGGGAGGGAGGAAGGAGAGAGGGATCATCGGAGGGGCCGTGCTGGACCAGCCACGGGTGCTGCCGCTCTCGACCGCTCGCTCCTTACTCGGTGCACAATAAAGATTTACTTTTCCCTTCACTTTGCAGCTTGTTCCTGCGGCTCTTTTGGGAGGGCTTGGAGGGAGAGAAAGCTGCGAGCGCACAATTTCCCCACTCTTTCAGCTCCACACCCTCCTTATTTCAGGTGGCTGTGAGTGGGGAGCGTGGGGCTGCTGGGCTGCAGGTGCAGGGCCGGCTCCTGCCAGGCTCTCTGCAACCTGGGGAAGGGGCTTGGGGTGCAAAACCACGGTGGAGCCTTTCCTGTACACCCCAAAAGTGGGTGTTTGCACCGCAGCCCAGGTGCAGCACATCCCTGGGGGGCTCCGAGGGCACCGTGTAGGCGAGCGTCCCTTTAATGCTGCCTGCCCGTGGGTTTTGGTGCCTTTGGGGTTGGTGCTGCTTCCTTGGGGGGTTTAATTCCCGGGAGAACACGGGATTGTGGAATACCAGCCCCAGTGCAGCTCTGCCAGGAGCCTGGCAGTTCTGAACCAAGGCCACAGGTGCAGAAAATGTAGAGGAGGGAGAGCAGCCCGAGGGAGAGGCAAACGTCCCAAAGATCACTGCCAGCTTCCTTCCAGCTCTGGAACTGGCTGAGAGCAGCCAAAACTCCCCCAAACTGGAGGGTAAAACACTGTCGGTCCTTAAATCACCTAAACCCACCCTTTAGGTCTCTCTGGAGCAGGTTTTACTGGAGCCACAGCAAGAGCTGGGGGTTGAAGCAGCCCCTGAAAGAGTTCCTGACTCAGAGGCCAGAGTTTAGTGCTTGAATCATCATCCAAGGCTGTAATTTTTTTTTTTAAATCCAGTTTAAAGTACTTTTAAAAGCCACACTTAAAAAAAAAAAAAGTTGCATGCACAACATACATGATAATATAATTATTTTATTGCCATAATAATGTTATGTCCACTAAGAGTCAATGGCACTGGGGCAACAAAGGCACCTGGCTATGAAAAACTGAAGGGGTCTGGCTAAGAAAAGCATCAGGAACTGTTCAGATGGGTTCAGATCTGTCATGAACAGACAGAATATTACATAAAATTACATAAAATATTGCAGTGTAATATTTTATCCCTAGGGCATTCAAACCACTGTCATTAGGGGCAGGGCTTTTTCTCCAGAGAGTGGAAGGGACCAGCACAGCTTTGACACCTCTGCAGGCAGGGAAAAATACCCTTGTGGGCCATTAAATACCATTCCTTGTCCTCTTTGGTACATCTTTGTCCTCCACCCTCTTTTGTTTTGCTCAGGTTGGCCGTCTCCACACCTATGCGTGCATTAACCAAAAATGCTACTCGTGCCTTGACATTCTTCACTTTCCCAGCCTGGAGGAGGAAAAAAAGAGCATTTTTAGCAGCCATCCTGAAGCAGGAGGAGCTCAGGTCAGCACTGGTTGCATCTGTGTCCCGTGGTCTGTACCCAGCAGGATAGATGCTGCCACAGACACCTCCAGAAAAAATAATTTCATGGATAGATTCCACAAAAACAATGGGTTTGATGGGTTTTATCCCCTCCTCTCCTCCCCTACCACATCTGCAGTCAGAATCTTTTCCCATTTCTGCCTATTTTGGGTTTTCAGGGTTTGTTCTTTAGGGAAATCCAAGATGCTGGATTTAGTAAATCCAAGAAATTTGATTTAGTAATACCCCTTAGGGAAAAAAAAATATAAGAATATGACCCTGTGTCTGTTAAGATTAAACAAAAGCTGTTTTGAAGGGAGGGATTTTGAGTCCCCACCGTTCTCCTCCTCCTCTCTAAGGGAATTTTTCCCTCCAAAAAGTCAGGAGAACCCTAAGCAAGAGGAGAGTCAACAAAAGAAGCGGGTTTTGGTGGATGAAGAGTTTTAGCACCTCTGGTGTGCTCGCTGCTACAGCTTTTAGGGCTGGAAGAGCTTCAACAAAGCTCTGTGAAGTTCAATATTAACATTTATAATCATAGAAAACTGTAAAGCAGCGTCCCACAATGGCTTCTGCTGGAAAGGGACACCTGCCACTGTCCCAGGCTGCTCCAAGCCCCAATGTCCAACCTGGCCTTGGGCACTGCCAGGGATCCAGGGGCAGCCACAGCTGCTCTGGGCACCCTGTGCCAGGGCCTGCCCACCCTCCCAGGGAAGGATTCCTGCCCAATATCCCAATATCCCAGCCAGCTGTCAGTTTGAAACCATTCCCACTTCTGCTGCCACTCCGAAGTCCCTCTCCAGCTCTCCTGGAGCCCCTTCAGGCACTGGAAGGGGCTCTGGGGTCTTTCAGCCCTTTCTGGACTCTTCCTCTGCCCTTCTCAGCTAAAGATACTAAAGCAGCATCCCAGACCCCCACCCTAGCCCTGGGCTTCCAGTGGCTGGATAAACACGGATGGTCTCAAGGGAAAATGGAATCCCTCCCTGGTTTTCCTGAAATGATTTTCCTGCACTGTGGGTGCAGATTCCAGGGAGGTGGATCATCAGAAATCTCCTCTCTGCTGTGCTTGGAGACAGTCGTGGCATAAAGGAATTAAACTTCCCAGGAGGGAGGACGGGATACACCCCAGTTTTTGCTGTCGTTTGGGGAGATTTCAGAAAAGCAAACCCTATTTTCTCCTCGTGCTCTTCCTGAGTTCTTTCAGAAACCGCTTCCCCTCCAAGCTGTTGCACAGAAACACGCCTTTTATTTTTTAATAACTGTTTAAAGCCGATGCTCACACCCTCCTCCTCTCTTCCATTGATCTTCACATCGCATTTAAAACTTAAACGCTCGTGCGAGGGGAAAAAAAAACCTCACACAGCACAAGAAAGGCTTACGAAACCCCTCAAAACTACCCGTAGGCATTAAAAGGGAAAAGTCCTTGTTGTTTTTGGTTTTTTTTATCCTCACCTCCCCTGACACAGCGCAGAACCCTGCCCCTTTCGGCTTGGGGAGATGAAACAGAGGGAGCAGGTGAAAACCTTGGTGGCTGTCACAGGACACGCGAAGCTTTGGGGTGGTTTTGGGGTTTGTTTGCCCGCTTTTTCTCGGGGTGACGGTGAGGGGGGGATTTCACCCAGCTGCTGGAGCTGCTCTTTGTCCCCAGCCTTCCAGCTGCGGGCTCGGCCGAGCGAACCTTGATCTCCCTCGGGAGGGGAAGCGGAGCATCCAGGTGGTCCAGGTGGAAGAAGCCCATGACCCGCGCTCCTTCAAATGCATCCCTGCTAATCCACGGGGATGTTTATTCCCTTTTTTTCCGTTTTTTTTTTTTTCCTTTTCATTTTCCCCCCCTCTCTTAAGTCGCTTTGTTTCCCCTGCCCCAGCGCCTGACTTGTGTCTCTAATTAACACCTTAAGAGGGGGTGAGGATAACCAGGATGCTTTAAGGAGGGCACTTCTGGGCAGAGCTTCTAATCCAGCCGCGGCGGAGGGAGGGGACCCATTAGCAGGTGATTTTAGGGAGAATTAATGCCATCAGCATTTAAATGGGCACGGCCTGATGAAAGGCTTGGCTCGGCTGCCGGGGCATGTTAAGCACCGGGAGGGTTTTTCCCCCATTCCGTTAGCTGCGGGATGAGGAGGATGAGGAAAGGGGAGCAGTTGTAGGGGAACGGGTGGGCAGAGAGTCCGAGTGGGTTTTCCGTGAGGAAAGCCCCCAAAGCTTTCTCCCTTTTTTTTTTTTTCTCTTTTTTTTTGACATAATTGGGTGCAAGCCATGGGAGCGCAGGGTTGTTGCTGCGGTGGAAGGAGGGAATGATGAGTCCTACAAGGACGGGCGCTGGCATTTGGGCTTTGCAGCTTTAACCACCTTTTATTTCGCTGTGTGCTATTAAATCCATAGAGGCAGAGTCGAGATAGAGAAATCTGGGCGAAAAAAAAAATAATAATCACGGAGTTGTTAAGGCTGGAAAAACCTCTAGGAGCACCCAATCCAACCCAAATCCTGGTAGGCGACTCGGAAAAATGTTGCAACTCCAGAAGCACGGAGCTGTGGAAAACAGGAGGGTGGGGAGGTGGGAGCGTGTTCCCGGGAAAATCCGGCAGCTCCCGGGTGCCAAAGGGAGGGCAGGAGAGGTCTGGAAGGCTGTAAACAATGCTCAGGACGTGACTGAGGGGTTATTTTTGCTCTTCCCAATGCAAGGAGGAGCTGGAGTGTCCAGCTCAGAACAAACCCAGCGCTCTCCAGGTTGGGCAACTGGGGGCCACCAATAAATCTCCCGACTGGAGCCACCTGAGGACAAGGGCAGTTCATGGAAAATGGAGACTGGGGGGCAATTACTGGCTCGGGAATCTCTAAATGCCGATTATGGGCACTGGGAAGGATCATTCTGGAAGGGTCTGGAGTTGGAGGAGGGTTTATTTAGCTATTAATTTAGTTTTTCTTGGATGCTGGCTCCTTAAGGCCTTGTGGAGAGGGTGATCCAGGGCTGCTGTCAGATCCACAAGGAAGTATTGGCCCTTATTTATTTCTTTATAAATTTAAACTAAACCCTCCTCTGAAACACGTCATTGGTTGAAGATGCTGGTTTTGAGAGGAATAGGGATTTTTCTGGTGGGAAGTGTCCCTGCCCGTGGCAGAGGTTGGGATGAGGTGAGCTCTCAGGTCCATCTTCCCGTGGCAGGACAGGTTCTCAAGCCACTCTTGTCTTAAAGTAATTAAAAAAACCCCAACAAAATCAAAAATTGAAATATCTGATTTTTATTGTGCCTGGCTTAGTATTTCTGGGGCTTGTGGAATTGGCCTTAAAATACACCAATGCCCCCATCAATCAGTAAAGAATTAGATGATTTTTAAGGTTTTCTCCATCCCAAGGTATGGATTTGTACGGCATTAACAGAAGGGCAAAGTGTTGAAGGACACATTCCAAAATTGGCTCCCTTTCTCTGTCTTTTTTTTTTAAATTAATCTTGAGAGCCACAAATGAAAATATTTCTATACAGTATTGAACTTTAGTTCTCTATTTTCCATTTATTTACAGGGGGTGTTTGTAGCTTCACTGCCAATCCAGGTGGCCCTTGAAAATGCCAACTTCCCAATTTGGGGAGAAGTTGGACAACCCTGGAAGTCCCGGACCTCACACAAAGAACAATATATCCCAAACCATAATGATTTTGATTTCATTTGTTTTAGCATCGCTCCATTGAGAGGGGATGGTTTCAAAGCTTGGAGTAGCCCCGAGGTGTGTGAGCAGGTCCCTGCAGGTTTGGGGCACCCCAAGCTGTGTGAGGGTGTCCCTGCAGGTGTGGGGTGGCCCCAAGGTGTGTGAAGAGGTCCCTGGTGTTTTGGGGTGGCCACAAGCTGTGTGAGCAGGTCCTTACCAATTTGGGATGACCCCAAGAGGTGTAAGCAGGTCCCTGGTGTTTTGGGGTGGCCCCCAAGTGTGTGAGGCAGTCTATGCAGGTTTGGGGCACCCCAAGCTGTGTGAGCAGGTCCCTGCTGGTGTTTTGGGGTGACCCCAAGCTGTGTGAGGATGTCCCTGCAGGTGTGGGGTGGCCCCAAGCTGCCCACCCTCCCAGAGGGTGAGCCCACCCTTCCCTATCCCAGTGGCTCTGCCATCCCCAGAGGGTGAGCCCACCCTTCCCTCTCCCGGTGGCTCTGCCATCCCCAGAGGATGAGCCCACCCTTCCCTCTCCCGGTGGCTTTGCCATCCCCAGAGGATGAGCCCACCCTTCCCTCTCCCAGTGGCTCTGCCATCCCCAAAGGATGAGCCCACCCTTCCCTCTCCCGGTGGCTCTGCCATCCCAGCCCTCTCCCGTCAGTGGGTTTGGGGCCGTGCCAGCAGCGCTGCCTGCCCATAAACGACATTCCCAGGAATGCAGCTGCTGCTGGATGCAGCCCAGCCTGGGCAGGGATGAGGAATGGCCACGGAGGCAGCCAGCCCAGATCATGCCCCTATTAGGAGCCCTGCTCCTTGCACACCACAGCCCTGGGGATGCTCTTGGAGGGGAGGTGAGGGAAGAGCCTGGAGCTGTTTCCTGCCAGGGCTTTACTCCACTCCTGTCCACAGGGACCACTTGAGCTCCTGGAATTCGAGTTTTCAGCTGGAACCACAGATCCTTTCTGCAGAGAACAGCTTTTCGGTTTTAAACCTGTCAGGGGTTTTGGGGTGTACCCTGCTTTTGCTCAGGCAGAATTCCTTCCTGGGAAGGGTGGTCAGTCTTTGGAAGGGATGTGGTGGAGTGCCCATGCCTGGAGGTGTCCAAGGAAGGGCTGGAGGCGGCACTGAGTGCTCTGGGCTGGGGACAAGGTGGGCACTGGGCACAGCTGGGACTCCATGGTCCTGGAAGTCTTTTCCAACCTGATTTTAACGATCCTGGCTGAGCCCAACCTCTCTGTCCCCAAGCTTGGTGGGACCAACATCTCCACTCCTGGGCAACGCTGCTGCTCAACCCCAGCACTGTCCTGGAGCATTTGTGGGGATTTTAGAGGAGGTTTATTCGTGCAAGATGATTTTCCCCTGTCAAGGCAAGGCGCTGTTAGGGGAAAATGGAAGTATTTTGTCCCCTCGTGTTATCTCCCAGCTCCTCCTTGACGAGGCAGACGGGGACTTGGGACACCATGAAACCTGTCCCCAGTGGTCTCCTCTCCTCCCAGGTAATGCTGTTCCAAAGCTGGATTCTGTGCCCGAGCAAACATTAATTCCATCAGAAAGCCGGCAGCGCTCACTGCCTGTCCGAGCCACCAGGAAGCTGCAGGAATGCCAAAGGGAAGCCTTTGTACCCAAATTCTTGCTCCATTTTAACCCCTGCTGCAGGATTTTCTGCTGCCCTGGGAACTCAGGAGCTGAGGACAGCACCAGTTCCACGCCACTAAAAGCTGGCAGGGGCTGCAGGGGTCCCACTGAGATAAGAGGAGACGCTGGCATGGAGAGGTGGGATGGGTTCCTGGAAAAACCCATTCAGCAATTCCCTGGGTTTATTTTGAAACCAAAATCAGCCAGAGTGATCAACAGGGAGGGAAATCCCTTTTTTTCAGTTCATGTCCCATGCATTTAAAGTTTTCTCTTACAGTGATTTTGGTTTGGAGATCACGTTCATTAAAAAACAAACGAAACCATTTACTTGTTGGCCAAAGCATTGCATTGGGAAAAGAGGCTTCCAGCTGACCTGTTTGGATCCCTGTAAAAATCCATCAGGGTTGTTCTGGGTTTAGTTTTTGGGGCGTTTTTGACAACTGGGAGGAAGGAACCATCATGGAAGGGTTTGGGTTGGAAGGGACCTTCAAGCCATCCAGTCCCCACCCCTCATATGGGCAGGGACACCTTCCACCACCCCCAGATTGCTCCAAGCCCCATCCAACCTGGCCTTGGGCATTTCCAGGGATCCAGGGAAGGAATTCTCGTGGGGTTCCTATTATCCTATTGCCACTTCCATGGGTTTATTTGTATCCTGTTGGGTTTATGGCTCCTCACGGTACCACAGCCGTATTTTAAAATGCCCCAAGAGCACCCAGCTGCGCTGAAGAACATCAGTTCCCTCTGCTGACGTTCTCCCAGGTTTCACTGCTCCTTAAAAGCTGACTTCCATGTGGGATGTGCAGCTGGGTGCTCCCCTGGAGGTCCCTGTCTGTGACTCAAGGGGCACCAAGGGAACGGTGACCGCCCCAAACGCCGGAGCTGCCTGGAGCCAGGCTCTGTGCTGTTGAGCAGCCCCAGGTACTGCCTGGATTTCTGCCCATTTTTGCTGCCTGCAGATCACGTCTCTGCACTTCTGAACTTCCTGGCCTTGGGAGAAGGCCAAGTTCTGCCCCTTGAAGCTCCTGATGGAGCACAGAGCGCCGTTCACGTGGCCTGGGGGTGGCGTCCTGCCCGTGGCCAGGCAACCCCAGCATCTCCCAGCTCCCAGGAGGGTTTTGGTACCCCCTGGAGACGGGCTCGTGCTCCTGACGGTGAATTTCAACTTCCTGTCTAGAAATGGCTGAGAAAACCAGGCCCTTCTTGCCTTCTTGTCTTGAGCCTTCCTTAGCTCCGACTCTCTTAAGTTGTAGATGTAATTAAGTAAATAATTAGTAAAGCAAGAGTCTTCCAAAGCTGGAGTTTTCTGTGTTGCCATGAACCCTCAGACCTGAGCACCTTCTCCAGCCTGACTCAGAACCTTCACTGTCATTAAAATGGGAAGGCTGCAGCCCACATCAGCTTCGATAAGACAAATGTATTTTCCAGCAGTGTTTGGGTAACTCAAGCTCAATTTTTCAGTTTATCCTTTAAATCCCGTTGAGCCAGAGACCATCACTTTTGCACATATTTCAGTTTTATTTCCTCCTTGTCGATACAGCTTTAATCACTTTCAAATCAACACGGGGCACTTCACATCTAATCCTGTGAAACAAGATAAGGACCACGTGTTTCTCCACTCAGGAGAAGTTCTGAGCTGGATCTTTCCAGGTCTGTGTTTTAGGAAAGGCTCTAGGTTTGGTTTAGCACTGACTTTATGTTTTTCAGGGCTGCTGAAATAGGATAAATCAGTGTGGGAATTTTTAAAATAAAATTTATAGCTTCTGACTGGCACGAACCCCTTCTGGGGTGAGAAACTGGAACGTAAGCAAAATTCCTGAAGGAAAATAAAAACCCCGCTATTTTCCTCCCAGCGTGACATGGTGAGCTGTTCCCCAGGTTTAGATAAAATAGAGATTAATAAGAAAAGTCAGATTTTGCCAAGAACGAGGAGAGCATGGGATCCTGCCTGGCCTTTGTTTTTGTTTACTTCCCTGGGGTGTTTGAAGGAAAGAAGATGATGAGGTCACTGGGAGCACTGGTGGTACAGACAGAGCTTTTTAAGGCACAAGCTGCCCCCTTATCTCCCTCCTTATCTTTACTAGGATGGCTGGGGTGGGGTTTAGTCAGAGCCAGAGCTTCTGTCGCAACCTCGGAGCTCTTGGGCTCTCCCTCCCTCATCCTTCAGGCTGAGCTTCACGTTTGGAATCTGCTCCTCTCTGCTCTGCATCCCTTGGGGTTGTGGCATTCCCTGCTCTGCCCTGCCGACCTGTCTCGGCCCTTGTATGGTCACAGAACCATGGAAGGGGCACACAGGGATCCTCCAGTCCACAGGCACCCCAACAATCACACCCTGGGCACTCCTGGGAATGTTGTCCAAGCACTCCTGGAGCTCTGGCAGCCTCAGGGCCGTGCCCATTCCCTGGGGAGCCTGGGCAGTGCCCAGCACCCTCTGGGGGAAGAACCTTTCCCTGATCTCCAACCTAAACCCTCCTGGCACAGCTCCAGCTGTTCCCTGGCTCCTGTCCCTGTCACAGGGAGCAGAGATCAGAGCTGCCCACAGGAGGATGTTGAAGACCCCAAAGGGGTCTCCCCTCAGTCTCCTCTTCTCCAGGCTGAACAAACCAAGGCACCACTTGAAAAGAGGTTGGAAAAGTTATTTTCTTCTATTTTTAATGGAATTTTGCTCCTTGTCCTTCTTTTTCCTTCCGCCCTTCTCGGCCCGTCGAGCACAGACAAAAATTTCTTCACTTGCAGGATTCTGAGGTTGTCTCATCCCCGTCCCACCAGTCTTTAGAGCCCAGACATTGAAAACTCCTGATAAATAACCATTTTCTCTCCTTCCCCTTGCTGGAAGCCTCCCAGAAACTCCAACCTCATGACTTTGTTGTTGCCCTTGGAATCACTTCTTAAATTCCTGGGATCATTCTCAACCCCCCTTCCCTCCCCAAACTGCCCTGGGAAGAGGGGAGGCTGCTCAGGGCTGACTCACAGCACCTTCTCCAGTTTTTTTTTAAATTTTCTGTTACTCCTTTATTTGCTCCAGCACAACCAGAACCTCTTGTCACTGCTCTGTACGTAGCAGAGGATGAAGAAAACATCGGAGGTGAAAATAAACGACAGTAAAAGAGCAGGGGAAATGCTTGGGAATCTCAGGTTGAATGAGCACATTTCAGGCGTGGTTTTGGGGTGGAAAGGACGTGTCCTGATGGGAGAAGGGGACAGCGAGAGACACAGAGCAGTCTAGACCTGACCTCTACCACCCACCCACGTATATTTGGTAAAAAAAAAACAGCTCTGCCTGCTGGATTTTATTTTTCTCACTGAGGTACACACGGCTCCTAAATAAACATGATTATACCCTACGTGGGGCTGCAGCTCGGGCCAAGCACCAAAAATAGCGGGCAGAAGGGAGAGACTTCAATTAGATGCAGAGTGCTCAACAATTTAACTTCTAATTGGCTTGTGGTTATCCCCCAACGAGGAACCAGCCCTGGTGTGCTGAAAGGATTCGCAGTCTGGCAAAACAGGCACTCAAGCTGAGCGTTTCTTTTAAAGGGGGCTGACCAAAAAAAGAGGCCAGGGTGTTTGTTGCATGTCGAGGAACTCGTGTGTCTGTGTGACGTTCGCCTTCAGCTCAGGGGTGAGGTCTCGCCTCGGGGCTTGGGCAGGTGGGCTCAGCTCCACATCCTCTCCTCGACTCCAGTTCGGTGGCCCCACGAGGTTTTTTGGGTTGGGTTTGGTTCCTTCTTCAGCTCACGGTGCACAACTTCAGGACCAGTGGTTGGGGGCACCCCAAGAACCCCTTGATTTCCACCCTCTGCTCCAGTCCAAACTCTGTTTTCCTTCCAGCTCCGAGCAAGCCTGTCCCATCATCCTTCCCTTAATTTTCCCCTGCTTTTAACTGTTCCTGTTGCCTCAGCCTGGGAGCAGCAGCACTCAGTGGCCTCCTCAAGGTCATGGAGCTCATCCATCAGACTCTGGGATGATCTCCCGTTCCCTGGAGCCGGGTGTGGAGTGGGAGGAGGGTGGAAGCAGGGGCTCGATTTTGGGGAGAAGGGCAACCCCCAGCCACTGCCTGGACGCCATTCCAAGCTCCCAATCCAACCCTGCCCTGGCACACAGCAAGCAAAACTCCTCCAAGGCTTTGCTGGGATGGAAGGGTGGATCACAAGGATTCATTGGTAAAAATTTACAGAGTTGTCTAGCAAGAAGAGAGAAGCCCTCTCCTCTGTCTGCATCCACTTATTTTTTTTTTCCCCTCAGGACATGGGACTAGGATATGGGAATGTGGGAATCCTGCCCTTATTTCCAAGCCACCTTTTCCCACCCAACTCAAGACCCCCAGAAAACATCCCCATGATCGCCAGGGCTTGGTTTTGCACATGTGGCTGCTGCTAAACATGGCAATTTAGGGGGGCGAAAATCTCAATATTTCGAAGTAAAAGTAGCAAGCACATTCCAGTGCAATCCATGCGTCGTCGGAAGGGACATTCCAGGTGTTTCTCCCCATTTCCCCAACGCCTCAGGAGCTGTCTAGGGAAGCTTTGCCACCCTTGCTCTGGGGAAGAGACCACACAAACTGCAGTGCCTTTGGTGTGCTGAGGCTGAAATGAAATGAACAGGAGATCATCCCATGTCCCTGCAGCCAGCCCTTCCTCGTCTCCCTCCAGCCAGGAGCGTCCCAGGAACCACTGTGGGCTGGACGGTTTCAATCCTGAATTTTTCCGGTGGAATTGGCTCCTGTCGTTGCCTGACTCCTTGCCAGCCATGCCCGCTTGCCCAAGGCTCTCCCACGGTGACAGCCACGGGCTTTTGGCTGTGTCTGAACACCCAAAGTGAAATTTGGCTCTGTGGCTGGTGGAGGGGAAAGGGAAGGGTTTGGAATTGTGCTTGGATTTAGCCAAGGGCTGCTCCCAGACTGGGTGGTGGTGGAGTCACCGTGAGAGGAGGAGGACAGAGAATCCTCCTGCGAGGCACAGCTCACACCTCTGGCAGCTCTGGGTGAGAAGGAAGGTGGTCAAGGATTCGAGGCAGAGTTTGATTCATAAAATCATGGAATGTTGTGAGATGGAAAGGATCTTAAAGTTCATTCCAGCTCTCTGACTGGTTGCTCCACCACCCCAGGGTGCTCCAAGCCCCATCCAGCCTGGCCTTGGACACTGCCAGGGATCCAGGGGCAGCCACAGCTGCTCTGGGCACCCTGTGCCAGGGCCTGCCCACCCTGCCAGGGAACAATTCCTTCCAATATTCAGCCTAAATTTCCCCTCTGTCAGTCTGAAGCTATTCCCCCTTGTCCTGCCACTCCAGTTCCTGGTGATTTGTCCCTCCCCATCTTCCCTGTAGCCCCTTCAGACCCTGGAAGGAGCTGTGAGGTCTCCTCACAACCTTCTCTTCTGCGGGCTGAGCAGCCCCAACTTTATCTATTAATATAGTTTATTTATTGCCAATAAAACCCCATTTTTAGTAACGTAGGACATGCATTTTTTCACTCCTAGGCCTACTCTCTCTTTATTTACTGTGTCAGGTGTTCCACCACAATTAATTAAAAAAAAATCCTGCCCCCAAAATCAAAAGTTGTGTTTTGCTGCCTTTTTGTTTTGTTTTGTTTTGTTTTTTGGTGAAATAGGGTTTCTCCAGCTCTTCAGGCAGAAAACTGAGTGAAAGCAGAGAAGTGAAATGATGATTACATTAAATCCACCTTGATGAGCAGCCAAGGAATGCTTTGAGTCCCAAAAGGTGATGACTGTGGCATCATCAAGCAGCAGGGCTGACACCTGGGGAGCCTCCCATGGGAAATCCTGCTCTTGCCCAGTCTTGCATGCCTGGGCTTGTTGGTTTGTCCCCAACTCCTGGAATTTCAGGCAAGAAATGTCCTCTTCTTCCCCCAATCCACCCACAAGGCATCACTGCCCAGAATTTGGGAAAAATTTCTCCATGGAAAGAGAGGTCAAACAATGGAACTGGGCTGCCCAGGAGAGAGGTGGATTAATGATCCTCAGAAGTGTTCCAGAAATGAGTAGGTGTGGCCCTTCATGGTTTAGTGGGCGTGGGGGGGATTGATCAGAGCTTGGATTGATGATCTGGGAGTTCTTTTCCAACCTTACTGACTCCACGAGTCCCTGATCACCATTTTTTTGGTTTTTTTTGCAAGGTGGGAAAAAAATGCAAATTATTTTGTTGCACACAATAGGACCAAGATTGATGTCCAGAAATGTAGATGAACATTCTTTTTTGGTTTTTTTTTTGGATGGCGGAAATCTTGGTAAAGAAGGCTTTTGCTCCATCTAATATGAATTGGATGCCCGAGGGAAGGGCTGGAAAGGACTGGAAGGACGAGCCCATCCATCCCTCTCCTGGAGTTCCCAGCAGCAGCAGGGCGCAGCATGGATCCTCATCCTGTTCTCCTGCAGGATTTCCAGCCCAGAAGGTGTCTCCTGCTGCAATCCTGCTGCATTAACTCCTCTGACAAGCGCCAAAGTAACTGGATAATGGGAACAAGAAATCCCTACCCCAGCTTTGCCACCCAAGCTCCAGCCCACTCCAATCATTCTCAATCCCAATTTACTAAAAACTGGGATCTGGAGTTAAACACAGCAGGAGGCAAACGACACAGTGCAGGAGCTGGCTCAGGTTGATCCCTATTTTGGTTTGGAATCACTTTCCCTGTTCATTTGGGAATTGCAGAAGGAATTCTGGGGGCTGAGCGAGCTCCTGGGAATTGCTCGCCATTTTCCAGGATCAGCTCCTTGGTGGTGGGTTCCCAGTCCTGCAGGGTGCACACAGAATATTTAGGGATGCATGGGAATGAGAGGTCACGGATGAACAGATTCCCCTCGGGATCCTTTCATCAAAGCCTGGATGGGCACGCTCCCAGACTGAATCCTGTCATGGAATTTGAGCTGTCTGGGTCCCAACCCTGTTTTTGGGGATCCCCAGGGGGAAAGACTTGGCCAGTGCTCCAAAACATTTCAGTCCTGCCCGGATGGGTCACGGAGCATCCCAAAGACTCGTGCTTTTGTTGGCTCCTTGTGCTTTCCTAGGTGAGTCTGGAGGTGTAAGGAGGAGATTTGGGGCTGCCAGAGTGAATCCCAGGATCACGGAGTGGTTTATGTGGGAAAGCACCTTAAACCCATCCCATTCCCACTCCCTGCCACGGGCAGGGACACCTTCCACTACCCCAGGCTGCTCCAAGCCCCAACGTCCCACAGACACTTCCAGGGATCCAGGGGCAGCCATAGCTTCTCTGGGCAACGGTGGTTGGGGTTTAAGCTACGAAATTCTCTGGATTAGGCTTACTGCCTTTTTTTTCCTCCCCCAATTTCTCCCATGCTGCACCACCACCTGACACAGGTAATTTGCCTTAAGAGACACCATCCAAGCTCATTTTGGTTCGGGGCACATGGAGGTGGGGGAAGGGGTGGCCATTCCAAGGTGGGGTTTGGGATATCTGGCCTCGCCCCTGGATCTGTGGTGTTCTTGCACCTTCCAAATGAGGGATAGGTGAGAAAGGCTTTTTAAAGAAGATTCTATGGCAGGAGAGTAGGGCACAGGCACCCCAAGTATTCTTGGACAATGAACCCCATGGATTTGATCAAATTCTCAACTCAAAATGTAGTTTTCCTAATATGGTGGGATGCTGCCTCAGGTAGTGAAAAATCCTCCATCTGCTGCCAGAAATACCAATTAAACTCCCAAAGGAGATGTCAAACCCTCAGATCAGTCCCAAGCTCCCAATCTTTATGGAGACCAGCTTAAATGTCCCACCACAAGCACCAAAACCTCATTCCCCACAAGATTCCCACTTCTTTATTTATTATTGTTTTATTGTGTGATGTGGCCTAAGACGTTCACTGCCCTAATATTTCAGGTGGTGCCTTTTTTTTCTGACCATTCCAGGATTTTTCCTGAGACCCAACAGCCGGTAAAATATGTTTGGGTTTGGTTTATTTTCTGTTCTTTCCATAAATATCCTCTGTGCATGGCTCCTGATGTGATGAAGTGATGGATGTGAAACTCGTTGGCATTTGCAAAGTCACGCTCCAGATTCCTGCTTCAATCTGACCCCAAACAGATCGTGGGGATGAGCTGAGCTCTGCTCTTAAGCCTCACTCCACTGCTGCTTGAGCTGCTGAACTCATTTATAAATTTGTCACCAATTTCCAAAACTAGAGGAGTCAGAAAATGATGGACAGCTTTGAGGAAGGCAGGGAGAAAAGGCAACCCGGGGCTATTTAGTGCCCAAATTCCCATCACAGCTGCTGCAATTTGTTTGTTCCCGGAGCAAAAAGCACCTGTGAATTTCCGTGTAGAGAATAAAAGATGAAAAAGTAAATCAGGCAGCCTCCTGGCTGTGATTTAGGCAGTGACCAGCAAAAATAAAAGTCATATTTGAGTAAAGGAAACTGGAAGGGGGAACACGCAGTGGGTCAGGACAGTGCTGGGCGCTGTGAGTAGGAATAAAATGATGTTAATAATAAACAGCTCCGCCGCTCTCTTAGAGGACTTATTTCTCCAACACATGCAGAAAGTTAAAGTTACAACTCTGTGAAATTTCTGCTGGCTGCCTCATCTGTTTATCATTGACTCCCTGGATGCTGGTGGTAAGAATTCCGGCTTTTGGAATAACGTTGGTGGTAGGTGGTCCCTTCAAAGCTGCTCCCTCGCACTGAGCCAGCTCGGTTTGCCAGGCGAGGCTTTTGCTCGTGCAAAGTTTCCCTTCAACTGCGTCCAGCGCCGTGATGAGCCAGTGCAAGAGAAACTACTGTGCTGTGATTCCCCTCTCAAGCCACTCAGACCCTTTGAAGCGGAATTTTTCCTTGATTTTTGGGGCCAGAGAAGTTGTTGGGGTTTTTTCCCCTCCCTCCCCTCTCCTCCATTCCCAAGGGAAAAAAAAGAAAACATTTATACGCACGCTGGTGCTCTATATTTATCAACATGAAATCTAAATATAGCATTGTTTTTACACCCACTGCTGGGGCTAACCCAGCCATGAAATAAACACGCTTTCTGCTTTCTAAAATTACGTTTTAAAGAAAGGCTTGCAATTATTACGGCCATTATTATGGCATCAAGACAGAAATGGAACTGCTTTTCACTCTGTGTGTTCATCTAAAGGAGGGAGCTTCACATTCTCTTCAGTAAACTGCATGGACACTTTCCACCCAGAAGGGATAGGATTACAAAAAAAAAACAAAAACAGGAATTTAATCTTTTTTAAAAATAAAGATTAATGTCATAAATCAGCACAGCCACCATCCCACGAGCAGACACTGATGTGAGGTGTAGCTGAGCTCACGCTGTGGAAGACTTGAGTGCAAGCCTAAAAAGCCAGACAAAATCTTTGAAAAGTTACTCAATCAGTTTAGAAACCTTTTTCACAATAGTAAAAGAAAAGAGGGAAAAACCAACAGGTCTGTTTTGGTTAATGTTGCTCTAGAGGCAAAAAATGCTCACAAATAAAACACACGTGGGGACCTCTGTGTTTATTTAGCTTTTGCTAAATTCTAGAAATCCACGAGACTCCAGGCAGTTGGCTAATTCTAAAAGTCCATGAGACTCCAGGCAGTGCATATTCCAGGAGAGGCTAAAAAAGAAGAAGATGGGAAGGAAAAAATTCCAGGGTGAAAAGGGGCAGAAAAAATGCAAGGGAGAAGATGGGCAGGAAAAACCTAAGGGGAAGATGAGAAGCAAAAATGCCAGGGGATAAAAACCTAAAAACAAAGACAGGGTTTCTCTTGAGATCTGTTGCTCCCAAAATTGATGAGCAGCTGGAAGAGATGTTGCTGGAGAGCAGTGACTCCTTGTCTACAAACCAATGGGTGCTGTAGGTGATGGATCCAATGTTTTAAATGCTGATTTTTAACAAGTGTTGCTCCTATATTGATTTCTAAATTATTTTAATATTGTTTTTCCGTGTCTTTGGTTAAACCCCCCCGGAGCCAGCAGCCCATTCTGGAGCTCCCGTGAGCAGCAGCTCCTTCCCAACTGCCCATCCTGGAAAAGCACTGGCAGGAGAGTTTGGATGTCCTTGGAGAGCCTTTGTGTGCTCCAGAGAGCCCAGAGATGGAGCCCCTAAGTCAGGCCATAAGTCAGGCCATAAGTCAGGCCCTAAATCAGCCCCTAAGTCAGCCCTAAATCAGGCCTCTAAACCAGCCTCTCAATCAGGCCCTAAATCAGCCCCTAAATCAGGCCTTAAACCAGCCTCTAAATCAGCCCCTAAATCAGCCTTGAATCAGCCCCTAAATCAACCCTAAATCAGCCCTAAATCAGCCTCAAATCAGCCCCTAAATCAGCCCCTAAATCAGGCCTTAGACCAGCCTTAAATCAGGGCCTTAAACCAGCCTCTAAATCACCCTCG
>WAAE01025195.1:0-64211 GCA_013400495.1 Nicator chloris | reverse complement strand
TTAATTTATTTTATTTTATTTTATTTTATTTTATTTTATTTTATTTTGTTGTCCCCAGCCTCCAGGGGAGGTGATGTGGGGCTGGGTGGGTGGGGTGAGATCTCTCCTCATTCCTCTCCTCTGCTTTTGCCCTGGATGCTCTCCTGATATTGGAGATTAGGTTCCAACCCCTCCAGGCAAGGAGGAACTTCAACGTGCATCTCCCACATCCTAAAAGGATGCTTTAATCACTGGGATATTGCATAAGGAGAGGGAGGGAGAGGGAAGATAGGCCCTTTTATTTTGCTTTTGTTAGGGCAAAACCCAGCAGCGGTTTCAAGACCTCCTGAGCCCTCCAGGTGACGAAACTGCCTGAAAAGACACCTTGATTTCCCTGGACTTGGCAAAATTTTCTGACTTCCAGGGATTTCCATCTATTCCTCTCCACATCCCCTGTCTTGGACCGGGCTTCCTGGCTGAGGAAGATCCAACTCCCCAAACATCCCTCGCAGTGCCCAAGGCCAGGCTGGAAGGGGCTTGGAGCAGCCTGGGACAGTGGAAGGTGTCCCTGCCCGTGGCAGAGGGTGGGAATGGAATGGGCTTTAAGGTCCCTTCCAACCCAAACCATCCTGGGATTCTATGATCATCTGATTCCCTATATAAATACAAATAAATTTATGGGATGGACAGAAGCAGATTTACAATAAGCCACATTCCCTGTGTGATTTCTGATGTCACTTAGTGTTCTCTGAGCTCGTTGCACGTGAACCCAGCGCTTCCCCACAGCGCTGCTGCTCACGGGGACGTGCTGCACCGCGTGTCCAAGGAGAAATTAGAACAGTGCTTTAATTAGAATCTGATTTGATGGGGGAAAGGCTCTGTGTGTGTCCACCGACCTGCCCAGCTGCGGGCTTGGTGCGTCCTGCAGAACAAGCCCGGTCCGTGGCTCTGGAGGGCATTTTTGGGGAATCCCAAGGGATACCCCTTCCATCCTGGTCGATATTACCGTTGGGTATTAAATATCCTTTAAAACCATGGATGCATTTGCACTCACCAGCCTTGGGATGATTTTTCTGCTTTTATTAGAAACTCAGACGGGCAGTGTGGGGAAAAAAAAAAAAAAATCAAACTGCTGCGTGTCATCTCCATCCTGTCAGAGAAAACATTCCCTCTCCCGGTGATGATTTTTGGGGTGATGCCCGGAGCCTTGCATCGCGGTGGTTTAACCATTAAGCCGAGCTCAAGGCGGGGCGCGCTCCGTGCCTAAGGTGAGGGCACGAAGAAAGGAACGCGAGGGCTTTGATCCGGGCCAGGTGTTAATTGGGGAGATTTGGGAGCTGTTAGGAAGCCGGGGCAGCGCATCCCGCGGGTTTATCAGCGCCGGGATTACCTAGGCTGAGGACAAACAGCCTCAGCCGGGACAAACAAGGCAGCTGCCACATGAAAGTGCCACCCGAGCTGGGCGTCGCTTAATGGGGGCACCGGTTTTAATGGGGACTTTCATCTCGGCGCTCCTGAAAGCAACGGGGGCTGGGAAAAAAAAAAAAAAAAAAAAAAAAAAAAAAAAAAAAAAAAAAAAAAAAAAAAAAAAAAAAAAGAAAAAACCCAAAAAAAACCCCAGGAGGAAAAAGCGGATTTGGAGCTGGGAGAAGTCACCTGCTGCTCGAGCAAACACCGGGGATGGGCCCTTGGGGTTGTGCCGGGGGATAAAACACGGCGTTTATTTCCAAAGGGTGGGAGGAGAGAAGCCGTGAGGAGGGAGCAGGGGAAGGAAAAGAAAAATATGAGAAGGGGAGGCAATTTTCCCAATACCTATTTATCCAAATCCCAGATTCTCCAGGAGATGCTGATCCCTCTCCTACACACCTGACTCCTTCTACCCTTGAAGAACTCTGTGGTTGCATCCACCGCTACTAAACCTGGAAAATGCCACCACATAAGAACTGCGTTCAAAAATTGCATTTTGAAATAACTGCCCTGTTTGTTTGAGGGGTTGTGGGATGTCATTTCCACAATGGATGAAAATGCTGGTCCCTGAGGGCAGGATTAATATTGGGATCTGTGAGTTTAACACCTCACGGTTTGTCTCCCTGACGTGATTTTAAACAACAGGTATTTTTTTTGTTGTTTAAATTAATTGAAGAGAAAAGATGACTTGAAAACCCTTTAAAAATAAGCATAACCCATATTTCGCCTTTCTTGTGTTGAGGACAAACACAAGAACCAACAGAATCACTGCTGGTCGCACATTTTCAATCAAACAGCATCCAAATAATAAATACTGAGGAGGAATTCCCTCAGCAGCTATGTTTAAGAAGCCACCACCAAAGACCTGACACCGACATTTTCTTGCTTGTGGAAGCACCCATAGGGCACAAAACTTCTCGCAGCCCAAAGATTTCTCCAGCCAAGCCAAGATGATTTTTGTTTTCCTTCAGCACCAATCGTTTTATCTCCATCCCGCACCGCTGGATTGCGACAGGCTGGGGAGTGGGAGGAGTGTCACCGTGAATGTGACACTTCCCAGAGCTGCCAGGTGAGGTGGGGGTGCTGGTGGCTCCCGAGGCCACCTCCGTGCCAGGTGCAGTGGGAAGGAACACCTCTGCCCTCTCCTGGGGCAGCACAGCCTGACGTGGCCTCCACAAGGGTTCCCAACCCCCTGGGCGTTCAGAAGCCACCCCTCGTGGTGGCTGGAGCAGTGAGGAAGCCACAAAGGTGTGGAAATGAGATTGTGCAGCTCCAAACCCGGGCACTGAACCTCACCGGGGCTTGGGGCTCGTTGGCTTTGCCGTGGGGAATCCCAAGAAGGGAATCTGGGGCAATTTGGAAGCTCCTCTAAACCAGCACATCCCTCCCTTTGGCTCGTCCTTCCCTTTGGCTCATCCTCATCTCGCTCTCACTTGTGGTCCAGGCTCCCTTCTTTCCTTTTTCTGGCTGCCTCTAATTTGTGGCCGCCCAGCGACCGCTGCTCAAGGCCTGCTGGGCTCGGCCCCCTCGACAGGAGCTGCTCCCTGCAACCACAGCCAGCCCAGGAAAATCGGGATGGGGATGGAATATTTGCCCCTGGGTTGCTCAGCAGCATCTGAGAATTCCAGCAATTCCCATAAGATCCCGAGGAATGCGGGGCGAGAGGAGGAAGAGCCGTGCCGGAACCGACTCCTTCTTGGTTTCTTTTGGGCTGTGGAAAGTGGAGCCAAGGAAAAGCCGGGATAACGAAGGCCACGGTGGTTTTAATTAGCCTGGAATGTGTGGGCTGATTGTATTTGTTTAATGATGAATAAATACGGAATGGCGTGGGTGGGTGGGTGCAGGGGATGATCCAGGAGCCTCTAATGCACAGGGAATATAGGGAATGTCGCCGCAGCACAGTCACATCCCTGCTGGGCTCTTCCCAAGGGATAGCTCTCTGTGGAAGGCTTAGGTCTGGCTCCTTGGCCTTGTTCTCAGTGTGCCAGGGAAGGAGATTCCTTGGAAGACAGCCCTGGCTGTGGCTGTGCTTGCAGGGGGTCACACCTGGAGGAGGATCAGGTGCTTTGCCTGGAGAGATGCTGCACAGAGCTCCGTCAGGGAAAGAAATTGGTGCTGGGAACCCCCTCCTTCCATATCCCAGCTGCTCCCTGCTGGTCGTTACAAGGCTCTTGACTCAAAGGGTTATAAGTCATGGCTTTTTGGTGGTGTTTTCATCCCAAATTAGCATGGGCAGGAAAGGTCCTGTCCATCTCTCACTGTTGCTACAGAGGTGGGCAAAGCCCAAGCAGCCCAGAGCAAAGGATGGAAACATCTGGGGTCAGTCCATTTCTGTTTCCAGATATCTGGGGTGTGATCAGCAATAACCAAACCTTTTGAGCTGTCCTGGGGGACCATTCCCTTCCCTCCCTGCCGTGTGGGGCACAGTCAGGCCGTGTCCCTTTCCCCCAGACCACCACGGAGAGTGGCTAATGGCTTGGTTTAAGGACGTGTTAGAGCTGGGGTTCTGCCCTGGGGTGTTTCTAGGGCCTGTTGGAGGTGGAGGAAGGTTTCTCTGTGATTGTGCTGCAGCTGATGAGTGGTTGGTCAGCGGGGGAACACACCCAGCGTGGAATCCTGCACCCGGAATTTCAGCAGGAGGAGCAACAGGAGCCTTGCTGGTCATGCTGCCCTCTCTGCCCAGCTGCTCTGGCCTCAAAACATCTCAGCCCCCTTGGACACACCAGTGGGGAGGCAGGGATTGCATGACTTGATTGGGAGCCACCTCCAAAGAATTCCTGGTACAGCTCTGATGCAAGGAGCCATGATGGAGAGTCATGAAAATACACTGGAAGACATGCCATGTGGGATTTGGAGTGCAGAAGCGCTTTGAACTGAAATAAAATGTGCTGAAATATGTCCAGAGAAGGGTAATGAAGCTGGGGAAGGGGCTGGAGCCCCAGAAGTGGCTGAAGGAGCCATGAAAGGGGCTCAGCCTGGAGAAAAGGAGGCTCAGGGGGGACCCTGTGGCTCTGCACAACTCCCTGCCAGGAGCTGTAGTAAGGTAGGGATAAGTCTCACCTCCCAGGGAACAAACTGAGAGGAAACAGCCTCAAGCAGTGCCCAGGGAGGTTCAGATTAGATATTAGGGATCACCAAAAGGATTGTCAAGCACTGGAATGGGCTGGTCACGGCAGTGTTGGCGTCACCATCCCTGGAAGAGTTCAAAAGGGGTGTGGCACTTGGGGACATGGTTCAGTGGCGCTGAGTGAGCAGCTGGGCTTGATGATCTTGAGGGCCTTTTCCAGCATTGGATGTTGGGTGAAAATGTTTTTCACACACAAACGCACCCCAGGTTTAGGGCAGGTTTCTAAAGCTCGGTTGCTGACTGCAGGTTCTTTTACCTGCCACAGGACAGAGCCACAGTTTGCATAAAACAGACCTAAAACCTCGACCTCCCTCTTCCCACCCCAGCCTGTTTTATCCTCAGGACATCCACACGGAGAAACTGCATCTCCTGTGACCAGGAATGGTCCGAGCTCCCTACCAGGAGTCAGCACGTGTCGTCAGCACGTGGGATGGGAACCGGGAGCGCCAGACAGGCCCTGGAAGCTGCAAATCCCCCCTTGCTGAGGTCACCCCCAGGGATTTCCATCAGCCTTGCAGCTTGAGGAGCCGGGAGCAGCCGGAGCTCCCATCTTGCTGGAAGATGCAACAACCGTGGCTGCAGCTCCAGCATCCCTTCCCTCGCTGGCTCTGGGCTGATCCGAGCCCCCGGGCTGCAGCCCCAGCCGCGGGGAGCTGCTCCTTTATTACCCTTTTCCTTTCTGGCGCAGCAGCCGAGGACAAGCCGGGGCGGCGTCCACCGCCGGGCCTCTCGGGAAGCCCCGGCATCTGGAGCTGCAGCTCGTGGCCTCCTTTCAAGAGCGCAGCCTCGAGGCAGCTGCCGAGCACATGTCAGGAGGGAAGGCGCTGCCTCTTGCTTTCCAGGGGGTGCTCTAATGAAGCCTCTCACCCCGGGCAGGTCGCTCCTGGCCGGGGCGGCTTCCTGGGGCCTCGGGGAGCTGCAAGTTCAGGGCTCAGAGAGGAGGCCGCTCCCAGGCCAGGGGTGAGCCTCGCAGGGGAGTTTTGTTCTCTTTAAAAGTCACGGGAAGATGGAGGTGTTTCCGTCGGGGGGTTGTGCTCCAAAGAGTTCAAAATCACGGAGTCAAAGCGTGGTTTGGGCTGGAAGTGCCCATCCAGTGCCACCCCCTGCCATGAGCAGGGACACCTCCCACTGTCCCAGGCTGCTCCAAGCCCCAATGTCCGACCTGGCCTTGGGCACTGCCAGGGATCCAGGGGCAGCCACAGCTGCTCTGGGCACCCTGTGCCAGGGCCTGCCCACCCTCCCAGGGAAAAATTCCTTCCCAGTATCCCATCTATCCCTGCTCTCTGTCACTCTGAACCCATTTTCCTTTGTCCTGGCACGATATTCCCTTATAAAAAGTCCCGCTCCATCTCTCTTCTAGGCCTCCTTCAGGTACTGAAAGGCTGCAAAAATGCTTTGAACGCCTGCAAAACATCAGGACTGAACTTTCCTTGCAGAGAGTCCACTCTCAGCCTCCTAGGAAATCATTTAGCAGCCTCTGCTTGTTGGGAGACCCGCACCAGTGGACCTCCATTTGCTAGGAGGGCACGTTATTTTTATTTCTTCGCCCCCTGCATTTTCTCCTTACAGCTTGGGGCGTTTTTTTGGCACATAAAGAGTTTGGTCCCGAAGAAAAGTTAAGATCTTTCCGGAGATGGAATTGTGATGCGGCACAAAAATGATCTCTTCCTATCATCACTGATTTAGGGCAGGAGGCCACCCCCGTCCCCCAAAACAGCACCCAGAGATGTGTCACATCCTCCATCCACTCCCTCCCATCAGGCATAAATTAAATTCTGCCTCTGGGAGAAGCTCTGGAGTGGAGAATTCTGGTGGGAAAGCAAGGTGTGCTTCAGAGGGAGGTTTGGATTTGCTGAGGTGTGAGCTTTGCACGTTTAGCAGGGCTGGGAACGCATCGATGTGCATTTTTCCCTTTCCTCGGTCATTTTTCCCTGCCTCCTGCTTTCCCTCTTCCCCAGCCCTGGAAGGACAGAACCCGGTGTGGGAGGTGGAGCAGGTGAACAGCTGCCCTAGGGGCAGAAATTCCCTGTTTTCCTCCCACACGTGCCCACGCTCAGCGGTCATTCCCCAGAATTTACATCCAACTTCCAGCCCTGCAGAGGGCCAGCATGGCCCAGACTCGGGGTGATGGCAAAACACATTGCCTCTGGCTCTGCATCCTGCCAAGGGAGAGGTGGAACTAATCCATGTTTTCCCTGGGAGCAAAGCTGTGTTTTCCCTGGGGAAAAAGCCATGTTTTCCCTCGGGAGCAGCGGGGAGATTTTGCAGAACGCAGCTAAGCCCGCGCAGCAGCAACTGCAGGATGTGGGGCTTGCCCTGCCAAGAAAAATGAAATAATAAATAGGAGGAGGGAAAGCCTGCAGCCTGCTCTCACTTTCACTGATTTAATTCCAGCAGTGCTAATTTTGGGAACGCCAGCCCTGCCTTGCACGGGTTCCTCCCTGGATCCCAGTCCCTCACCGACTGGCAGACAGCTCTCTGTTCTCCTGCCCTTCCATCTTCCCTGGACTGGGGGGGAAAAAACAACACCCCCATTCCCAAATTTTTAGCACCCCAAGCCAGCAAGAATGGAAGAAGTGCTAGAATGGATGTAAACAGGGAATTACACCCTTCCAGCTGCACGTGGGGTTATAATTACCCGGGAATGCAGCTCAGCCGCTGGTGCATCAGATGCGCCACGCTGTCGCCAAATTTGCAGATGTTCAGCCTTACTTTTATTAAGCATGACAATGCCCAGCAGGATCTATTTTCCCTGATTATCCTCAAATGGAGAGGAATATTAAAAGGCAGGATAATTAAAAATAGATGCCTAAACAAAAGGATGTGTCTACAATTCTTTTTCGTAGCGCTTTGAAATAGTTCGAATTTCTCGGCTGGCTCATGTGTACAGGGAAGCCAAAGGATGTCTTAAATTCAGACATATGTCTTCATTCTGTTTAATGTGCCAGAACAAAAACAGAGCTGGAGACCACCATGAATTGATTTGGAAGCGACGGCTCCTCGTCCCGCTCTGCCAGACTCCAGGGCAGATTTTGCTGCAAGGATATAATAATTTCCTACAAGATAAGGGGGAAGAAAAAAAAATAGATATATGGAGCCTATCTGCTGAATTTGGTGTTGTGGATGTTGCTTGGGGAGTCTCCCCAGAAATAAACTCTGTATTCCTTTTTAAAGCCCACGTGCAGGGGTGTTTTCCAGAAAGGCTTTGCAAGAGGAATTTCCTTAAATCTCTCTGTCATTTGGTTTCTTTGGAGGATGAGGATCCAAGGAGAGCAAACAACCTGGTTTGGAGGAGATCCAGCCAGGCAGATGGCAAATTAAGGGCCCTGGCACAGGGTGCCCAGAGAAGCTGTGGCTGCCCCATTCCCTGGGAGTGTCCAAGGCCAGGCTGGATGGGACTTGGAGCAGCCTGGGATAGTGGAAGGGGGTGGAATGAGATGAGCTTTAAGGTCCCCTCAAATCCAAACTGTGCCATGATTCTGTGATTCTGACACAGCACAACTGAGAGCTGGAAAATTCAGGAATTAGTCGTGGGAAAAAGGAAACTCAGGCCAGGAAATGGATCTTATGCACAAAAAAGGGCAAAAGGCACAGGTTAAACTTTGCAAATGTGCACAGCTCCAGGATGAAGTAAGGAAAGGCACAGGGTGGGAGGCTGGGACTGACGGGTGTAGGTCAGGAGTGGTGCCTTCAGACCCACAGATGTGGCAGGGATAGCTGGGAAGGTGAGGAATGAGGCTCCAGAGGATGGGATTTGGGAGAGCTGGGGCTCAGTGGGTGGTGCTGGATGCTGCCTGTGGAGAGAGAGGCAAAGCTGTGACTCGTGTAAATCCACCTCCGCTCTGAGAACGGCCATCCCATCCAAACCCAAAGCCAAAGCCAAGAATTCAACCTCTGTTCCATCTCTACACACTTCCCAGGGTCTGGACACCAAGCCACAGCTTCTAATTGGATGTTTTGGGGCAAGGAGAGAAGGAAAGTTGAGAGAGTGAAGAGGAAAAACCCCAATCCTAAAGCCACAGATCCAGCACAGCCTTGCCGGCATTGGGGGTGCCTGGCAGCATCCCAAAGGTCAGGCTGGAGTGGGCTAAGCTCAGCCTGGAGAAGGCTCAGCCATCATTGCCTGGGCTGTAGGATAGGATGGTTTCCTGGGAAGAGATGGAACTGTGATTTCCCCCCTAAATGCAGCGTTGCAAAACTAGACAAAGGTTTTCAAATCCTCTTTCAAGTTTCAGGTTCTTTTTCCATCCAACTTTGTGTGGATGAGCTGATGTGTCCCACGGTTCCTCCGCCCCAGAGAAGCTGAGGGCTGCAGCACCGGCTGCAAGAAGTTAAAACCAGCTCAAAAATGCATCTTGGTGCCTAAAGCTGAACCCCAAACACTGGAAATCTGGATCTGGAAAACCCCAAGCCTCCTGACTGGTCTAAAGGGATCTAAATCTTCCAGGCACCTTGGCTGGGCTGTGGTCTGAAACCCCTCCAGCCACCAGGACTTAGGCTCATGGTCTGACTTGCATCCAGAAACTGATGACAAACATTCCAGAGGCCCTCAGGGAAGGCACTGAGATGATCCTGTCCCCCAAAACTACCCCAGAATTGCCGAGTTTAGCCAAGCACTTGACTTGCTTTCCACTCCTGCCTGCAAAGTGGGTTTTGTGTGGTGGGTTTTAGGCGGGGCAGTTTCCCAAGGAGGCAAAACCTGGGTGAGCAGAGGCAGCAGTGCAGCCTCAAATCCCAGTTTTTCCTCTGGCAGTGCTCACTGCTGTCACCCCTGGAGGACAGCCTGGAGTGCCTGTGGACACCAGTGCCTGTGGGCTGTGTTTTCTGGCTGTGTTTCAACCCGGGAGAGTGCAGCAGCTCCCATATCAGTGGGGTTGTATTAATCTCAGTTTGTGGTTGCCAGTGTTTTCAGGAGTCCTCCAAAACATCCCAGCAGCAATGGGATTTGAAAGCAGCTTAATGACCTCCTGCTGGCTGGAAATGTCCAGGCTCCTGCTGACTCCTTGGGCTGGGGATGCCCAAAAATGGATCTGCAAATGCATCCACTGTTTGTTTTCCCTCTTCTCCCCGCACGGAAATAACTGCTGCTCACCCTTGCAGATGCTTTGGGGCAATTGGAAGATCCCCTAAAAGCAGGAAGGGAGGCTTGGGAAGCTGGGAGGTGGCCAGGAAGGTGATGCTGCTCCCGAGGGGAGCGAGATGGCCACCTGAGCTCCAGCAGCACCAACTGGAACTGCTCCTGCTTCTCCCGTGGCAGAGCTGTGTGGGATGATTAGGGCTCCCCCTGCCCCAGGCACAGAGGAAGCGAGGAGAACAAAAAAAATCAGTTACTCCAGGAGGAAATATAGATCAAGGAGCCAGATTTCCTCTCCATAAATCTCATTCAAACACGAGTTCTGCCTTCCCAACACTGCTCTCTCTCTGAGCAGTTTCCTGGGATCGTAAGGGGCTTCTCCAAGACGCTCCCAGGCTCTTCTGGATGGAGGTGCTGGGTTTCAGGGAATTATCCTTGCCCTCTCCCGTGTCTGGGTGTCCAGCAGCTCTCCCGGTTTGGCCTGCTGGTGAAGCCCTGGGAGTGCAGGGGTGGGTCCAGCCTCTCAATTCACAAATGATCCCTGACTTTCTGGGACACCTCGGTCCCACAGGTGTCCCTTAAGGACCAGGTGAGTGCAAAGTGCTGGTTAAAAAAGCTCAATTTTCAGGTCTCCTTTTAGGATCTCTGGCACCTCATTGTCAAGGTTTGGAGAGTTGTTCCCTCCACCCTCCCCCTCGTGCCTCTTGCAACCCACATGTAAATAAATTGGATAAGATGCGACTGTCCCAAAGTGTCAGGGATGGGGGTCATCCTCCCACCCCCACAGGACCTGGCAGTCCCCTCAGACCGGTCCTATTTGGCTCGAAGAAAAACCCATGGATCTCCTGTAAATTTTTTTTTAGTCACTCTGTTTGTACACACTCAATAAAAGAGATCAAGGAGAGAAAATAACCCCCAGCCCAAACCAGAGACAGCCCTTCAAGCTTTGTTTTCTCCCACACTCGTTAAGCGCTGAACCAACATCTGGATGCTCTATAAATGTGTTATTTAAGGAGAGAGATTTCCCCAGAAGTGTTTATTTGCAGTGTCCTCGTCCCTGTGGCAGAGGGGCTTTGTGACGTGGGGCTCGGTGGCAGCTCCTTGCATTGAAGTGATTCTTTTGTAGTCTCAGTGTCTGTGCCACTGCCAGGGCCAGCAATTACCACAATTAAAAATACTTGCCAGCCTCATTAGGGAGCTCTGTCTTGCAGCACCCGTCGGGGAGCTCCCTTGGAGCCTGATTTGAAGGCAGGATTGCCTTGCTCAGACAGGGAGGATGCCCGTGGGATCACCAACACCGTCATCCCTCTCCCTGTCCCTTCGGTGGCCAGGATGGATTCGCTCCACGAGGAGGGAGGGATGCCTGAGACATCCTTGGCTCTGCTGCTGGCACAGCTGGGCTGAAATGCTGTGGCTGCTCCAGCAGTGGCCAGCACGCTGCAGGGCTGGGCTTTGTGGTGGCATCTCTTTGTCACAACACGGTGGCGTCCCTCTGGGGACCCTCACGTCTCACCACCATCACAGCACCGGTGTGGGATGAGGAGATGCAGGGCATGGCCCTGCGGGAGGGGTGTGAAGTTGTGTCCACCAGAAAGGTCTGGAAAAACCCTGGAGTAGCTCTGCTTGGTGCAGGGGACCTGCTAGACCCATCCTGTGTAAAATTCCATTCCCGTGGCAGCCATGAAAACCCCTGGAGGATCTCCCAGCTGAAGGCTGAGTGATGGGATCCATGTAGAAAATAAGGAATGAATCCCAGAATCTCAGGATGATTTGGGATGGAAGGCACCTTAAAGCCCATTCCATTTCACCCCTGCCATGGGCAGGGACACCTTCCACTATCCCAGGCTGCTCCAAGCCCCAAAGTCCCAAAGACACTTTCAGGGATCCAGGGGCAGCCACAGCTGCTCTGGACATCCACCTCAAAGGTCCCCAACCCATCTCCAGAAAGCTCCAGAAGAATGGACTGCACTGCTTGTTTATTTGCAGGAAGAGCAGGAAACCCAATCCCAGGGTGGGGAAAACACCTGTCAGAAGGTGCTAAAACACCCCAAAGCTGGGGTGGCACCCCAGGACCCTGAACACCAGGCTCGGTGCTGGATCCAGGATGGGTGATCTCCTTTCATTTCCTGTCTGGTATCTGCTTTTTGCTCTTCCCACTTTTCTTTTACTGTTTTGTCCTAGTTATTTTCAGAAAATATGGACAAAAATGACACCAATTTCCACGTTGAGCATGCAGTCTGTGATAAAACCTTGTGACTTCTCTTTCTGCACCCTCTTGGCTTTTGCTGTGCTTTCTCCACCACGGGCATCTACAAATCTCCCCTGTGGGAGTGGGACCCCACAGCCATTAGATAAATTGTAATCTAACAGCTTCCCTTCTGTGTCCTGTTCTCCTTCATCACCTTTTGGAGGAGGGGAAAGCAAATCTGGGAAATAGAAATTTGGTGGAATTTGAGGCTCATAAGAGAGTTCATTAGAAAGAAAGCGACAGCGATTTGCAAGGCAAGAATTCTCCTGGACGTCCTACAAAACACACCAACAAGCTCAAGGAAACAGTGAGAAAACATTCCAGTTCTCCTGGAATGCTGGAGCAATGTCGTTCTTCAGGGAACACCACCACAGACTGCTGGGGAGGGCAGGAAAGCATTCAGGGGGATCAAACCAAACCCAATCCCATGGTCGGGAGCGTGGCTCCAGCTTGGATTTTACATGGAACTGGAAATACATGGCTAGATTTTCGAATAGGGAGTTTCAAACTAACTACAACCACGTCAGCTTCATGATGCTGGAGCTGGGTGGCAGAGGAAAATCTGGATGGAAACAGTGCTGGGGGTTTGCAGGAGATGCTGCCGTTCCTGGTCAGTGATATTTTGTTGAAAACCCTACAGGGGAAGGAAGTAAAGCAATGGCCAGACTGCAAAATCATGAAAGAATTTGAAAGGACTGGCTCATTGAAGGAAAGAGTTGGAAGGAAGAGTTGAAAGCAGCAGGTTTTTTCTGGCTTTTAATGCAAAGGTGCCACTTGTACAGTAAGCACAACTGGTCCTGTAAATAACAATTAGGATAAAAAATAACTCCTCTTTAATTAGCCTTAGGCCATGGGAAGAAGTTGCACAGCATCATGGCCTCATGCTTTTAATTATCTCCTGCTTATGCCATCTCCAAGGTCAGGTGAGAAATTAGGAAAGGGAGGAATTTTGTGTGATTGGATTTTATTTTGCTTCTTGGCCTTTTATTCCGCCCCCCCAACATATGGGAAAGAACAGAATTCTGCAATACCACTCTCATGTGTTAGGAAGAGCTCTGGCTACAGCCAGATGTGCTGCAGGAAGGGATTTCTGTGCTCTTCTCCCTTGGGATTGAGAATTGGGATTGTTCAGCCTGGAGAGGAGAAGCTTTGGGATGACCTCATTGTGGCCTTCCAGGGCCTGAAGGAGCTGCAAGAAACATGGAGAGAGGCTCTTTCCAAGGGATGGAGGGCCAGGACACAGGGAATGGCTTCCCAGTGCCAGAGGGCAGGGATGGATGGGATATTGGGCAGGAATTGTTCCCTGGCAGGGTGGGCAGGCCCTGGCACAGGGGGCCCAGAGCAGCTGTGGCTGCCCCTGGATCCCTGGCAGTGCCCAAGGCCAGGCTGGACATTGGGGCTTGGATCACCCTGGGACAGTGGGAGGTGTCCCTGCCCGTGGAAGGGCTTTAAGGTCCCTCCAAACCCAACCATTCCATGATCCCATAATAATCCTGACTGTCAAGTATCCCCCTGCCATTTCCCTTTCCAGCAGCTCTTGGCTTATCTGCAGAGCCAGCACTAAAAAACCCCAGGGAACGTGAGCTTGGGTGAGGAGACGGCGAGGTTCGAGCACGGCTGCTAAAGCAGGAATTTAATTAATTAATTAACCAACTAAATGAATTAATTTGGGAGCGGTGGTGATGTCACATCTCCCTGTGTGCCCCTCACAGCGTGGCGCGGCTGCTCCCAAACTGGACCCTAAGGAGCGGCTTCCCTTCTCTTCCCAGCAGCCGCTCCAAGGTTCGCTCCCGATGAATGCCCGGAGGAAGGGCACGGGTTTCTGGGGCAGCTCGGCAAGACGAAGCGCCTGGGAGAGGGAAAACCAGCCGCGGGTTGATGATTTTTCTGCTCCCATCCCCGGGCTGGGGCTTGGCAGGCAGGACAGGAGGGAAGGGGAGACGCTCCCTGGAGAGGACCCGCCGTCCCCAGGGATCGCGGATGATAAATGGCTTGCAGAGCCGGCTGGGGAAACAGCGGCGCCTCAGGAAAGCTGGGAATCATCCCCCTGTCTCCCTCGGCTTCCACTGGAGCGGCTTCCCCTCTGGAAAAACGTGGCGATCCCTTTGATTCGAGGCGCTGCGAGGAAACGTGTCGGTCCTGGCAACCCCTGGGACAGGCTGGGATCGTCTCCGCTGTGGAATTCCAGTGAAAAAGTGTCTTGATCCTTGGTTCAGTTCTGCCTCCCAGAGCCTGAAATTCCCTGATTTTTTTCTGAGAAGGGAAAAAAAAAAAAAAAAAAAAAAAGAAGCCAGGCTGGACAGGGCTTGGATAAATCTGGGATAGTGGAAGCTGTCCCATGGCAGGGGTGGCACTGGATGAGCTTTAAGGTCCCTTCCACCCCAAAACGTTCGGGGATTCTGGGATTCCAGGGTTCTGTCACATTTACCTCGATTTTTGGTTGGTCCTGACTGTCACTGATGCCAGTGCTGGGACCAGGGACTGGTTTTAGAGTCACCCCATTTGTCTCCAGGGCTTGTGGTGGAGAAATCCCTGAAGGAAAGCCCCTAAGGGTAACTGAGGCAGCTTTGAATCTTCAGTGGAATCGTGGGATCACACAAGCCCAGAATGGTTTGGGTTGGAAGGGACCTTAAAGCTCACCCAGTGCCACCCCTGCCATGAGCAGGGACACCTTCTACTGTCCCAGGCTGCTCCAAGCCCCATCCAACCTGGCCTTGGGCACTGCCAGGGATCCAGGGGCAGCTTCTCAGTGGATGCACTAAGTAAAAAAAATTATCCCTAATGGCTTATGCATTTTTCTTTTTTTCCAATTTGCTTTGTAAGATGCAGCTTCCATGTACCTGAGCTCCATTTAATGTAGCTGGGATGCCTGGGGGACTAAACAGTGGATTTGCCCAGTTTTACTTAGTTACAGGAATCAAAACACAGATGACTTGGAGCTTCACTTAAATTGTGACAAACAAGAGGGAGGGAATGTGAGGAGTAAACCTGGAGAGAGGATGGAGTGAAAAACATGCCCTTGAGAAGGTGTGGGGGAACTATATATACAGAGGTCAATAAATAGAGCTCCTGTTTGGGCTCTGTCAGAGGTGTCCTGAGCTCCCCAGGGCAGCAAAATATGTTTGTTTTGTGTAACCCCTTGGACAAAAACAATACCATCTGAAACGGTGCTGAAATGCACTTTTCCGCCCTAAATTAGCAGGCAAACCCTGTGACCCCAAAGCAGGCTTTGCCAAGGTCACAAAACCTCAAACACCTCAGGCCTGAGCTGCAGGACCACTGAAGGGGCTCTCCGATGGCACAGCCTGAGCCCAAGGTCGGGGAGGGTATCAGAAAGGTGGGGTTTTATTGAATGCATCAGATGGAGAGAATCAGGGGGAGTTTTCGGTGTTTCAAAAAGAGTCCAGCAGAGCACTGGGCTGTTGACAGAGTTTTGGCTGAGCTTGCTGGCTCTGGAAGTGTGAAAATCCTACAAGCCCCTCAGGAACAGAGTTTAGGTTTAGACCTAGCTCAGGCTTAAGCAAATCCCAGCCTTAGCAGGACACCTGTAAAACCCACCCAGCCCTGAACCAAAGGGACAGAAAACTGCAGACACTGCAAGCCATTACCACTGTACAGATATAACAGCTGTAACTATTAGTTGTAGCTGCTAGCAGTTGTAACTAGGAAGCTTCTCCCTCTCTTGTTTGGTGAGGGTCCAGTCACACCTCATGCAAGGGAGAGTAAATCCCAATTTCCTCTCCCTCCCAGCACTTTTTCCTTCTTGCTTTCCCAAGGCACAATGAAATACTTTTTGATATTCTGTGAACCCGTTGGTGGAAGTCAATCCAGACTTTATTTCTCCCTTTATTTCCCTGGAGGAAGATCCAAAAGGACTGGAAAGATTTGCTCATCCCAGACTGATTCCCCTGCAGTTTTACACAGCTGAAGGAGTTGAATTTGCTGGTTTGGAATGAATGAGAGGCTGGGCTTGGGTTGGTTGAAAACAAATTGATGGGAATGAGAATTCTAGCCCGGGAGTCACTATTTAACATTATCTTTTTAATCATGGAATCATGGAATGGTTTGGATTGGCAGAAACCTTCAAGATCCATCTCATCCCACCCCTGCCATGGACACCTTCCACTGTCCCAGGCTGCTCCAAGCCCCAGAGTCCAGCCTGGCCTTGGGCACTGCCAGAGATCCAGGGGCAGCCACAGCTGCTCTGGGCACCCTGTGCCAGGGCCTGCCCACCCTCCCAGGGAACAATTCCTTCCCAATATCCCATCCATGCCTGCCCTCTGGCAGTGGGAAGCCATTCCCTGTGTCCTGGCCCTCCATCCCTTGGAAATTCTCTCTCTCCACCTTTCTTGTAGCTCCCTTAATGTCTGTTATAACTTGTCCTTGGAGCTGGCACTGAGTAGAAAACCCATTTTGGAATAAAAAGTGAAGCATTTAAAAAAAAGGAAAAATGTAGGAGAGATCTTGCATTTGCCTGTCCTATTCAGTGACCATAAATTGTTTGGATAAACTAAAAAATATATTTTTCATGGGATAAAAGGTTCCCACCACAGTATTTTTTTTTTAAAGGTTTATAATGCTTCTTCCAGCATCCCCTTAAGCCCTTCTTGCCTGCCTGAAGCTGAAGGCAGGGATTTGGCCTCTGGATATGACATTTTATCTGAGCCAGCCTGAAAGTGTACTGATAAAATGTCTGTGGAGTCACTGAGCCACTCTCTAAAATCAGTGGGGAAAGTCTACAGGTACCTAAACTATAACCCAAGCTGCAAAATTATCATTCCTACAAGAAAATGGAATGATCACTGCAGAGCATCATGGGTCAAACACCCATTTCAGCCTTCTGATAAAAAAAAATATCTTTTCTCCTTAGAAAGGTTCTGTGGACAAGAGCCACGGGCAGGGACTGAGCCCAGCAATTGCCCTGCACAGGAGGCACAACTTCTGCCCTGGGCACTGCCCAGCCCTGAGCACATTGTCCACACAGCCTCGGGTCTCTCCTCCCTGGGGCTCTGGCAGAGCTGTGTGCACACAGTGCTGTGCCCTGTGCTCTGGGATGGCCCTGCTGGAGCAGGGAGGTGGCACCAGGTGCCAATGGAGCTCCCCTCAGCATCAGCCATCCTGGGATTCCACCAAATTTCCCAGCAGGAAGAGATAGAAGGCTGGATGAGGCTTTCTCTCCTATTCTGAACATGAAAGTGAATCACTGCTGGATTCCAGCGATTCCCTTTCCTCTTTTGGAGAATGGGGCCCTCTCACCAGGACACTCTTTAGCCATTTCCCAAAAGTGTTCCTAAAATTTTGACTCTTCCAGTGGCACAGAACTGGTGCTGGAGGAGGTGGGAGGGAGGCACAAAACTCTCCAGGGGAAGGCACACAAAATCTGACCTGACTTTAACAGGAATAAACACGGACACCGATTTTGCTGCTTCGGTGGAATTCGAAGTTCGTCCCGTAATCCAAGGCTCCACTCCTGAAGCTGTAATTGCCGAAATCGTGGCTCATTAATACCTGATAGCTGCACAATTACAGCCTGAGACCTCAGCCTGCACTCTTAGCAGGAGATTTTGTGTCGCAGGCCGAGAATTCAGGTGAAAGCTCTCTTTCCATGACCTGTCATAAACGAGGGAGCCTTGCAAAACATCCCGCAGCCTGGCTTTCCACAGACTGCCAGGATCAAGCCTCTTAATTCCTATTGATGCTGAGGGATTTCTGTGGAAGTCTAATCAAAGGGTTGCTGCTTCTAATAAGCTTTAGAAAAGCAGCAAGAAACAAAAACAAGCCTGCCTAAGTGGATTTCTCCTACTCTTCATGTTTGCCCCAGCCTTGGATTATTAATTGCTGTGACTGTGATGTGCTTTGATTCATTTAAATCAAAGCAGGCTTCTTTGGCTCTCAGTTTAACTTTAAATAGACATTGATACAAGACTTAGTGATATAAAGAGCAGCTGGTTTTGATAAATGACATCCGGAGATGCAGGGGACTACTAAACACAGAAATTCCCAAATCTCTGCAGGTTACTGTGCATCCCAACACGCACGTTTATTCTGCTCACAACACCCAGAGCAAAAAGGAAAAATAACAGGGAAATTTGCATGCGAGCACCTGGACATTGTCAGGAAGTCTCTTGTAAAGGTTTATTAAAGGTGGGAGATGGAGTCTCACACCTATGGAGCTGCCAGGTGCTGCTCTGACCCTGAAAAAAATCGTTAATTGATTAAGTAATGATGGCTATTCTGTGTTGATTCTTCACCCTGAATTTCCTACGGTTAAATGCAAGCCCCAAGGCCACAAGACTGTGCTTTATTTGTGCCTCGAGCTGCACCAGGGGAGGCTCAGGTTGGACTCCAGGACGAATTTCTCCACGGAAGGGCTGGGCCTGAGCTGTGGCAGACAGTGGGAGGCAGGTGAGGCAGGACAGGCTGCTCTGAAGGCAGGACTGGGGCTGGGATTTCGGTGCTGCCTTCATCCACTTGTTTCTTTTGCTGGTGATGCTGGAGGGGAGTCTGGGCTGAATGAGGACTTCTGGCCACGCATCCAGAAATGCGGAATCATTGGGCTTGGGAAAGGCCTCCAGCATGATTGAGTCCAACCACTAATCCATGTCCACAAGCACCACATTTCCATGGTTTTTTACCTTTTCCAGGCATGGGGATTCCACAAGGACAGTGATTCCACTGCAGGCTTTAGTTCCAGTGTTAGAAATATTTCTTACCTATGCGTGTTGCAAAGTACTAACCAAACTCACAAAACTTTGATGAAATACAGACAAAGAATTTATACTTAGTGCTCCTGATGTTCCTCTCAAATCCATCTGTTGTTTCTTATATCAAGCCACAGGCTCCCCAGGGAATGGTCACAGAACCAAGGCTGCCACAGCTCCAGGAGTGTTTGGACAACACTCTCAGGGACAGGGTGGGATGGTTGGGGTGTCTGGGCAGGGCCAGGACATGAAATTTAAGAACCTTGGGAGTCTCTTTCAGCTCAGGATATTCCATGATTTCAAGCAACTGGTTTAGAGGAAAATCATCCAACAGCCCAGTGAATGTTTCTGTGGGATGGGCTTGAGACACTTCAGAAGGTGGTGGTAGAAGAGCAGAATGTGGCACCACGATTACAGAATCCCCGGATCCCTGAGGCTGGAAAAGCCCTCCCAGCCCATGGAGTCCCAGCTGTGCCCCATGCCCACCTTGTTCCCAGCCCAGAGCACTCAGTGCCACCTCCAGGCCTTCCTTGGACACCTCCAGCCATGGGCACTGCAAACCTCCCTGGGCAGCCCCTGCCAAGGCCTGAGCACCCTTTCCATGGAGAAATTCCTGCTGCTGTCCAAGCTGAGCCTCCCCTGGCACAGCTGGAGGCCCTTTGCCCTTGTCCTGTCCCTGTTCCCTGGCAGCACAGCCCGAACCCCCTGGCTGTCCCCTCCTGGCAGGGACTTGTGCAGAGCCACCAGGTCCCCCCTGAGCCTCCTTTTCTCCAGGCTGAGCCCCTTTCCCAGCTCCCTCAGCCCTCCTGGGGCTCCAGCCCCTTCCCCAGCTCTGTTCCCTTCCCTGGACACGCTCCAGCCCCTCCAGGGCTCTCTGGCCGGGAGGGCCCAGAACTGGACACAGCCCTGGAGGTCCCTCAGCAGGGCCAGCCCAGGGGGTTGGGAGCTTCCCTGGCCAAGCCAGGATGCAGCACTGGGTGTTCCTGGTGCTCCCTGCACCTCAGGCAAGCACAGCTCCCTGGACTAAAGGAGCAGTGTCAATCTCATAGCGGGTTCCAGCTGGGAGCCCCAGCTTCCTAGGAATTCTGGAATAGACAGGTCACGGACTGGCCACAAGGAAGGGATCTCAGAGTCCCCAGAGGAGCTGACTTGTGCCCCAGAGGCTCCACCATACAATGAGTTATCAAAAGGAGAAAGGCCCTGTGCTCTTTATTGACAGACCCTGCTTGTTTTAGGAAACCACGGAAAGTGGAAATCAAATCCAAGCTGCCAAAGCAGCCACAGAGAGATTCTGGAGAAATTCAGGTGGACTCAGGATCAAGGGACAGACCTGATCATTGGGGTCATGGCACTGTACTGAGTGGTCAAATCTCCTGGAAGGAAGGAGAGAGGAGGTGGGACACGTCCATGTTTATGGAATTTGGCTTTCCGAGCAACCAGGCACCAGTGAGACCAGGAAAAAAATTCCAACTGCTCCCGTCGCTCCAACCACTCTGTCCAACACGTGTAGCTGCACAAATCTGTGCCTTGGCTGTAAATCTTTGGGATCAGCCATCCGTGTTCATCCAACCCGTGCAATTCCCAGCACTGCCCAAAACTGCCCCGTGGGTAAACACAAGCACAGCAGCTGTATTTCCACAGGGAAAACTCCCCGTGGGAAAAAAGAGGCTGAGGCAGGTGGATCTTAACCGAGAGGGAATTTTGATTGCACCTTTTATTTGATCTTTATTTCTTTTAAGCACAACGCCTTTTTGGTTTTTTCTGGCTTTCAGGCTCTGATCTGTCCCTCTGAGCAGGTGTCAAGCAGGTGCTTTTCAACCTCACAGCAGGTTTGCAGTCCTGACACCCTACAGCTCCATCCTAACATTGGATATGGAGCCTCCAGAAATCCTGGCAGTTCCCAGGCAAGGAAACTCAAGGAAAAGGTGGGGATGAGCACCTGTGTCTGTGTTGATCAGCCCAGGGCATTGTGTGTTATCAGCCAGGCAAGTGTCTGACAACTTCTGTAGCTCTTTTTGGGAGGATCTGAAAGCCATGGGATGGGAGAAGGGTCAGTGTCAGGGAATACAGGGATGGGTGTAACTCTGTGTATCCTTCATTCCTAGAAGTGCTCTGGAGCTGCAGCACCTGCACAGGCACCCTAAAACTGATGGTCACCTCTTCTGCTGTGACAAACCCGGAGCAGGGCTCTGGTTTGGCTGCACATTTATTAAATGATGGCAAAAATACGGTTTTCTTGCCATCTGGCAGCATCCATCTGAACCAGCCCTCAGGATCCAGCGGGAATCAGGGAATTCTTGTGGCTCATGGCTCCCTCTGACTGAAATTTGGGGTTGGGGAGGTGCCTGGGGCTCACAGGCAGCTATAGATGAAATATCCACTGGGAAGGTGGGCAGGGGAGGGAATGAGGAGGGGCAGTGAGCCCAAGTCCACCCAGGAAAAGGCAGGCAGGAGAAGGGGAATGGCTCCTTCAGGTGAGGAACATTGGGAACGCTGTGTAATCCCTGAGGGTGGCTGGGACTGGTGTCAGGGGAGCAGATGAGACTCTGCAAGAGCCAGGTGAATTTGCTGGATGTTCCCTTAGGAGCTGGGTGAAGGCTTTGCCATGGGATGCCTTCATCCTGCCTGGATTAAGGGACTTCCTCTGCCTCAGGAGGGAATAAAAGGGTGGAATCTCCCCAGAACAGAGGGTCTCTGCACCAGTTTGGGCTGAAGGTTTGCACTGGTGAGCGACAGGGTAAAAGGCAGGGAGAGGAGGCCCAGTGTGGAGAAACATCAGCAGTGGGTTCAAGTAGAGCAGCAGCAGCAGGTCCAAGGAGGGGCAGATGAATTTGGGACCATGAGATCTCCCTGGATCCCAGGGATGGACCTCAACCACGGCCAGTCCCCTGCTCTGGCCATAAAGAGGAGCCCCAGTGGCAGCACCCTGGGTGTGAGCACAGCATTTTCTCCTGTCTCAAAGAGCAACTCTCCCTCAGCCTCAGGAATCAGGGATGATTTTTAGCGTCCTGAGATAAAAAATCAATTAATCTGTCTTTTTCTGACCACAGAAAAGATTAACCACATCATGCTTCTGGGCAGAAAAAAAAAAAAAAAAAAAAAAGGGGAGTTTCCTTGTGTGCTTCAAATTCCCTGAGTTTGGAGAAAGGTTTCCTCCTAAAATCCCCTTAATTCTTTGTTTCTTATTCATGATGTGTGCACAATAGCAGAACACAGACACGAGGCATCAGGTTTAACACAAAGCAAGATTTTAAGGCCCTTATCAGCCATATATAACCCATTATACAGGTTAACATAATATAATACAATAAATATAATAAAGATCATATCATAACATAAATATAATAAATAAAATAAAATAAATAAAATAAATAAAATTAAAAAATAAAATAAAATAATATTATATAATATAATACAATACAATACAATATAATACAATACAATACAATACAATATAATATAATACAATACAATACAATATAATATAATCTACACATAAAAGGAATGGCAGCTAGAACAGCTGTGAATTAGCTTAAGAACCCTAATTATTAACGAAGAATGAGAATTATCAATTCCTCCTCTTTGCTTTCACCCTTTTGTGCAGTACTTTTTAGTAATAACCTCCCAATTAAATAGAAGGAAGGTTTTTTTTCAGGATTATTGTAACAAGGGCGGGCTTCTGGACACCCTGCAGCACCCAAAACCCTTTAAAAGGGAGACGTTTCCCATAACAGCGGGATCAGTTTCTTACTGCACACGGCTTTACCCACGTTCAGCCTGGGGCTGCAAGGGTGTCCCAGCTTGCCAAAACCAAGGGAGGAATACTGGGATCCGAGTCAAGCTGTCCTGCAGGGCTCTGTCAACTCGTGTTTATGCAGACACACAAGTGAGTCCTCGCTTTGAGGGTAGAGTTTCTCCAGCTCCGTGGCTTTAGATTTCTACACGTACAAACACGGAGTGAAAAAAATCAAACACTTGGCACAGGGCTTTTCTTCGTGCTGCTTAATCAACAAAAAACCATTAACTCTTCAAAGGCAAGCACAGGCTGATCCCTGCTGCCCTTTGCATCGGGAGCAATGTTTCTCTGTCTCCCAACTTCCATGGAAGGCACGATGGTTCCTCAGTCTTTAAGTCACACCGAGGAAGAAAGAGTTCAAAGAATGATTTCATGGGATCATTGAAAAAAAAAAAAAAAAAAAAAAATTTCATAGGATGACTTTATGGAATCATTCCATAGAATGATTTCATGGAATGATTTCACAGAATCATTTCATGGAATGATTTTACAGAATGATTTTATGGAATAGTTTCGTGGAGCCATAGAATTATTTCACAGAATGATGTTACAGAATGATTTCATGGAATCATTTCAGGGAATGATTTCATAGAATCCTTTCATGGAACCATTTCATGGAATCATTTCACAGAATGATTTCATAGGATGCCTTTATGGAATCATTCCATAGCATGATTTCATGGAATGATTTCACAGAATCATTTCATGGAATGATTTCTCAGAATGATTTTATGGGATCGTTTCATAGAATGATTTCACAGAATCCTTTCATGGAACCATTTTATCAAATCATTCACAGAATTATTTCATAGAATCATTTCATGGAATGATTTCACAGAATGATTTTATGGGATCGTTTCATAGAATGATTTCATGAGTCATAGAATTATTTCACAGAATGATGTTACAGAATGATTTCATGGAATCATTTCAGGGAATAATTTCATAGAATCCTTTCAAGGAACCATTTCATGGAACCATTTCACAGAATGATTTCATAGAATCAATAAGATTGGAGAAGACCTTCAAGGCCATCAAGTCCAACCATCAGCTCAGCACCACCACCATGATTCTTGTGTGGTTTCTGGTGCTGCTGTTGATGGCAGCGGAATCAGCCAGAGAGCAGCAGCCAAAAGGTTCCCCAAAAGGGATGAAGGAGCTGCCAGGTGTGGGGGACAGGACATCCTCAGACCTGGTGACCTGCCAGAGATGTCCCACCGGGTCAAACGTAGTGAGTTGGGAAGGAGGAAACGTCCAGGGTTTGTCTCCCAGCTCCTCCACCAACAACAGTGCCTCCCTCACTGCCCCAGTGAAACATTTGCCACTGTACAAGATTCCCGCAGTATTGATGAGGCCAAAATCCCAGGACAGGCCCTCTGATGGGGGAAAAGTCTTGGCTACAAGGGTTTTCTTTGGAGAGTTGGGTCATCATAACATTTCTGCTCCCCGAAGCTGCTGTTGTACTCCACCACTCTTACAGTGACAGACACAGTGTTGGGGACGAGGGATTTTCTGTGAGTGCCACCTGAGATTCTGCACATGGAAATGAGTGTCAGGGAAAGAGGCTGGATCCATGGAATAGCCTGATTTCCCTCGGGCTCCTCTTCGTGCTTGCTTTCCTTTGGCCTGTAGGCAAAGGAACAGAGCAGACAGACAGAGCAAGCAGACAGAGCAAGCGATCCAAAAACAGGGATGAGAGCAAAGGGAGACGAGGAGCACTTAGTGCTCCGAGCCTCCTCCAAGGGAATTCAGTGTGGGCTTTCCTGGATCAAAGTTGCTCCCCCTCAATCCATTGTAATTTATGTGTGCTGGAGCCATAGAATAATGCTGAGCTCATGCGGTTTGGTACTTAAGTAAACATGTTTGTGGAGTTCCTAATGCATGACAGAAAGGCTGGATCGAAGATTTTCCTGGACTAGGAGGAGAAAGGGAAACAGCCATGTGTAAGGAGCAATGTGTCCCACTGAGGAATGCAAGAGAAAGGCTGGGAATCAGGATTTTAGTCCTGGATGAGGAGCTATTTCTTGTGATTTTGGAGCTAAGGACCAAGTATCCTGGCTTGGGCTCATTCCATTATTCCCGAGCTCATCCCATTATTCATGAGTTCATCCCATTATATCCAGGCAGCTCTGGAGCTGCTTCTTTGAAATTCTTCTCCTCTTTCTTAAAGTCATGTGCTGTCTTATGGCTATGAGATACACACACCCCAAACGATTCCCAAATGAGGGAAAAACACAGCAAAGAGTTCGCCTTAGCTGGAAGAATAAAGGGGAAAAAGTGACCTGTCCTGTTGTGGGGAGGATGCAAATTAAATATTATGACTCTTTTTCTGTCTAGCGGAGTCTCATTTATTAAATCGGACTGTGCAGCTGGATAATACCTCATTAAACGAAAATAACAAGGCGGTTTTAATTTTAAAAGATAATTTTATAAGGGGGTTTTTTTTGAGTCCTGTTTGGGCAGGGGGATTTATTTAATTTCGAGGCAACACCGGCAGAAATCCTGAGCCCTGGTCACCGGTGGCGTTGGCAGAACGAGCGGGGCAACCACCGTGATGGGTTTGTTTGATGTGTTTTATTGCACGTTCTAAAGGATCCTGCCTGATGAAGCATCCTGAGAAATGGGCCTTCCCCAGCATTTCCTACCCCAGCAGATGGATTTGATCTCCAAAGCCAACCACAAGAAGCAAACCACGTGTTAACAGCGTGGGAACACCAGGGAGAGGGACCTTTCTGGCTGTCTCCGGGACACGAGGAGGTTTCAGGGTAGTTCTGCCCCACTGATGTCTCTGTCATCGGGGAGACAGATCCCAGAGCTTTTTGGGGATAGCAAGAGCAACTGGAAGCAGGAAAATGAGAGGCTCTGTGTGTGTGTGTGTCAGCTGGCATGTGCCGGGAAGCTTTGCAGATATTTCACACGTTGTGAGATGGAGTAGCTGGAGACTGAAGTGCTGATGAATCCCACAAATTTCCAAGGAGAAACCAAAACTTCCACAGAGTTAGGACAGACACTGGATTACATCTAGGATCCACACATCCAGATGCAGACAGCACCCCAAGCACTTGGTCTGGAGCAATGCTGTGATCCTGCCATCATCCACTCGTGCCAGAACTACTCAAGTGAGGGTTTCCTGCAGGAACGAGGATTCCTGACAAGGAAAATAAATTCCCAGGGGGGTAGGAAGTGACAGAGTGTTCTGGGACAGCTTGGATGGCAGGGAGAGGAGGAATGGGGGCTGGAATCTGCTGTGCATGCCAGGCATGAGACACAGAACCAGGAGCAGCAAGGTTAAAACAAGCCAAGGAGATGGTTTGCTATACCCCATCCCAAAAAACTCCGAGCTGGGAGAGGATGCTGGAGCTCTGCAGGCATTCAAAAGCCTCAGGCTGTTTCAAATACAAAACCACCTGGTGGAAAAATAACATTCCACCCTCACATCAGCAGGAGAAGGGAAGAGCATCTTGGTGAACTCTCACTGTGTGCTCAGTCTGAGTTTACATGCTGATGAGGGCAGGAGGAGTGGACTTGGCAGACCTGAAGGACCTGGGTTTAGGCTTGGTTTTGTCTTTTCTTCTCAGCATAACTGTGAATTCAAGACACAGCTCAGGTTTTGCAGGTAAAGGTGAAGGAAAAGACAGCTGGTGATGGCCCAGACAGTGTCCCCCCACTGCCATTCCGGTGCCAGCTGGGACAGGGGGCACCTTGTGACGAGACCAAACCCCACAGTTACAGAAGAGGAAAGTGGGGCTTCCCAAACACACACACACACAAAATACGATCCACTCGTGCAGTTGATGCAATTGCTCAATCCTACTGCTATTGATGGGGCTGAATTCAACAAGCTATCATGGAATTTGGAATTTCCTGAGCTGGCAGGGATCCACAGGGATCATCCAGTCCAACCCCTGGCCCTGCCCAGACCCCCAAACAATCCTACCCTGAGCACCCCTGGGAGTGGTGTCCAAGCACTCCGGGAGCTCTGGCAGCCTCGGGGCTGTGCCCATTCCCTGAGAGCCTGGGCAGTGCCCCAGCAGCCCCTTTTCCCAATATCCACCCTCTTCTGACACAACCATTCCCTGGGTCCTGTCCCTGTCACAGGGAGCAGAGATCAGTTCCGCTACAAGAAATAAAAGATCTCAATTTAAGCTCATGCTGATGGCTGTTAAGGCACTTAAAAGGAGATCTGTGCTCCAGAGCTGCTGCTTGTGCTGAGCGTTGGGCTTAGGCTGCTCTCCTGAGCTGGGACTGCCCTGATAGTCAGACATGGAACCGGAGAAAAGAGGAGCAAAACCCAAAATAGATGCACGCACACACAAAAATGCAGAAAGAGCGTTTCTTTTTATGTCTGTCTGCCGAGCTTAGTGGGCTTTCTTGGCTAAGTCTGAGCTAAATATTGCTGAAAATAGCACAGTGCTGTAGCTATTTCAAAGCTCTGTCTGTATTTGTTCTGTGCACTGGGTGGGCAGGATGCTCCATTTCATAAATCACTTTCAACGAGACAGTAGGCTATAAAAAGGGAGGGTTTTTTTCCCTTTAGTGTTTTTACTTCTGAGTGTTCTGAAGTGGCACAGGCTGCACACTGGGGAGAGTTCAAAAAATGCGTTCCTTGCTGCTCCACAGAGCTTCTCTCACACATGAGAGACCCAGGGAGACACTGGCCAGACAGTCCTGTGCTCGTAGGTTGACCAGGTCATGCTTAGACTGGGCTAAAATATTCAAAAAATGTTAGAGAAGGGCAGATTTAGATGAAATATTGGGAAGGAACTCTTCCCTGTGAGGGTGGTGACACAGGAAAGCTGTGGCTTCCATCCCTGGAAGTGTCCAAGGCCAGGCTGGACGGGGCTTGGAGCAGCCTGGGATGGTGGAAGTCGTCCCTGCCCATGGCAGGGGGTGGCACTGGATGGGCTTTAAGGCCATTCCAGACCAAACCATTTCTTGATTTTTCAGCCTCTTCTCATCCCCAGCCCTGTGCAAAGCCCTCCACAAGCAGTTTCCAAGGGCACTTCCAGCCTCAGGAGCTCCCATGGTGGAACAATTACCCAGGAAAGGAAACAGGCGTTTCCTCCAGTTTTCAGGAGGGTCTCCGGGGACATTTCTGGGCACAGCCAGGTAAGGACGTGCCTCAGGCGGAAGCTGTGAGGAAGAGGGGAGAAGCAGGTAGGATAACCTACTTAATCCAGGAATTCTGCTAAGAAGATCCTTAAAATTTTAGGATTGAGCTCTGCCCTCCAAAAGGATTCAGCTGCAGGGTAGGTTGCTCCCGGTGGTGGATTTTAGGAACAATAGGATGGGACAGAGGCAGGGAGTCAATGCCCTCTGCAAGGAAAAGCTGCTGTCTGCTTCAGCGGATGGAATCACGGCTTTTCCCACTAATACCACCAAAAAAATGGGGATCTGCACATCAGGATGGAAAATTTTGGGATTTTGGCACTGGGCAGATAAAACACCACACAGGAATAAATGTGCCTGAGGGAGGAGATTTTTCCTCTGGGAAAACTCACACAAACAGGGAAGCACGGGAAGGTCACACCTGATAAAAGTCAGGAACAGTTAAGCCCACAGAGCCCTCTGGAATCAGCTGCTCCAGCTCTCAAAGCCTCAATAAATCCAACCAGCAATTCCAGCTCCAGCCTTTCCCTGGGCTGCCCTCCCAGCCTTTGCACTCCACAGCTTAGCATCTTCCTAGGTCTGGAAAAGTTTTTGTGCTTCCCATCCCTGGAAGTGTCCCAGGCCAAGGTCGAGCAACCTGGGATAGTGGAAGGTGCCCTGCAGACCTGGATGGGCTTTAAATCCCTTCTAGCCCAAACCAGTCTGGGATTTTCTCCATTCTCCTCCCTCCTGACACCACCCCAGCACGTCAGAGATCCTGGGGAGAGTTCATGGTGGTGGAGCTCAGGGTTCAGGTTTACATTAGTGCTCCACAGAGGAGTAATTCTTCAAACAACCCAAACAAACCCAACTCCACCCAAGATCAGCAGCTCCCGAGCCTTTCCCAACTCTGTGGCTCAGATTTCAAGCCCTTGTGTTAATTGATCCTGACTTAGGGGAGACCATCCAGTGCTGGGAAGGCAGATTAAATCTTTTCGTTTTCCATGGCAAATATTAGGATGAATCACTGAACCCAGGCTGCGCTCTCTGAGCCTGCAGCATCCCATGCTCAGCGTTCCCTCTCTGCTTTCAGCTCCCTGCATTTGTCACGGGACCTCCGTGGATCTGCTGAGTGCTGAAGTTTGCTTCTGAATTCCCTCCCAGTGACGGAAACCACACAATAAGCAGAGCCATTGTAGTGTGATTTGCAGAAAATGAGCTAGCTGGAAACGAATCCTGGTGGTTCCGCGTTGGCTCGGCTCGCGGTGTGTGGCTTTGATCAGAAATAAAGCAAAATCTTGGAAAATTAAAGTCAGAAAAGTTCGCCCCAAACCGAGAGTCTGACGTGTAAAAGCGTCGACTGAAGCTGAGTGGGAAACAGCAGAAATCCTCTGGTTTTGCACAGTGCTGTGAACAGTTCAAGGGTGGTGCAGCTATTGTTAATTATTCCATGCCGTAATTTGAGATGTATCTATGCATTTATTTAAATAAATAGATAGATAGGTATATTTCCCATTTAAAACAAGCCTCTGCACATCACACAACACCATTTCACCCCTTCCCTCTCTTAGACATGGATTTCAGACCCCCCAAAACAGATAGATCATATTTTCCACAGCCAATGTGGAAGACCTGGTGAGTGGGATGTACAGCCACTTCTACACCACCTCCCCAGCACGCTGGAATCGTGGATTTACAGCCAGAATTTCCCCATATCAGTAAATTCAGGTATTTACTGCACCTCCAAGGCTGAGCTGGGATGTGATATGATGTCCTGACTGGGGCACCTCCCCTCTGGAGCCAGGCTGGGAGATCTGGGAATGTTCAGACTGGACAAGAGAAGGTTGTCTGGAGACCTCACAGCTCCCTGAAGGGATACAGGGAGGCTGGAGAGGGACCCTACAACAGGAACTGGAGCGGGTTCAAACAGAAAGAGGAGAAATTTAGGTTGGATATTGGGAAGGAAAACATCTGTGAGGATGAGGACGTCCTGGCACAGGGTGCCCAGGAAGCTGTGGCTGCACCTGGATCCTTGGCAGTGTCCAAGGCCAGGCTGGACAGGGTTTGGAGCAGCCTGGGATAGTGGAAGGTGTCCCTGCCCATGGCAGGGGGTGGAATTGGATGAACTTTTAGGCCCTTCCCACACAATCCAGTGTGGGATTCCATGAAAAGCAGTATCGGTGATGATGCCTTGCAAGGCACGTTGGTCTGAGATGCTCTTCCTCAAATCTTGTCCAGCAGCAGTTTTTGCTGCTCAAATTACCTGCCTTTTAAAAAGTAATAAACAAACCAGAGATCTGTAAATCCTCTCCCATCCCTGGCTCACCAGCAGCAACAGCACCTGCAAAACCTAAAATTTTAGCTAAAAAAGCCCCTAAAACTTTTGAGAATTAACTCAGGGCATCCTATGAGAGGAACAAGCTGTCAGGGCTTCATCCAGACCCTTGCTGGAGACAAGGATTGAGGCTGGAAGGTCGCAGATGGATGCAAACCAATAAACTTGGGGACTGGGAACTTGAAATTAGTCTTGGCTAGAACTTGGGTGAGAGATGAAGGATGCAAGCAGCCCTGCACACCAAGTGTGCACATGTTCCACCCAGGAAAGGGGGCTGGAGGATAAAGCCCCTCCTGGCAGGGCAGGGCAGAGGATTTCAGCTTCTCCCCACGTTCTCTGCCCAGGAAAGGCAGAAGGAAGCTGCAGCTTTTTTATGAGCAGCTCTGAAATGAGGAGAGAAGCTCCTGGGATATGGCTTCAGGAAAACCTCACCTCTCCAAGGCAGATTCCGAAGGGTTTGTGTTTACAAGCTGAGCTCCCCTCTGGCTTAGAGGAGTGGGAATGCACAGCAAAAGGAGATGCAATGTCCTGCCTCCAGAGTCCTGTCCTGCCTTTTTTAGGCCATGTTGATCACACCAGGCAGAAAGGTCTGGCTGGAGGGCCTTGGTCACCTTTCAATCTCTCTTTTACAGCTGGCTTCTACCTTAAAATTTTAGAAACTCTTTCTCTGCTTGATGTGATTTTCTCGCTGAAAGTTAGACTTAAAAAGGTAGGAGAAAGTTCCTCCTAATTCACCCACCACATAACTCCTCTGGAAATGCAGGACTGCTCCAGAAATCTGCACCTTTTGAGCCCAGTGACCCTTTCCCTTGTTTTGGGGCCCAGCTCGGGATGCTTAGCCTGGTGCTCCATCCCAGGAAGATCTCAGAAAAAATCGATTTTGATTCCAATCCCGTTTACATTGCTGAGTAGCTGATATTTGGTAGTTACAACCCAGTTATTAGTTAATACTCAGAGCAGCTGTGGCTGCCCCCGGATTCCCTGGAAGTGCCCAGGGCCAGGCTGGACAGGACTTGGAGCAGCCTGGGATAGTGGAAGGTGTCCCTGCCCAGGGCAGGATGAGTTTAAGGTCCCTTCCCACCCAAAACATTCTGGGATTTTATGATTTTTTTTTTTTCCTTAAGCTCTTGGAAGGATTTGGCTCCCAATTCCCACTAGAAATTGTTAGAAGGCTTGGTTTTGAAAAGCTTTGGTGGAAGTTTATTTCCAGCACAGACATCCCGTGTACATATGAGCGTTGAATTAAGATCCTCTCATTTGGAAGGTGAGGGTGATTAGGGGTGTCAAGTTTTTAGGGGGAGAGGTATTATTTGATGTATCACACAGTCATGGCATGGTTTGGGTTGGAAAGGACCTGAAGGATCCTCTCATTTCTCCCCCTGCCACGGGCTGGGATGCCACTCACTCCACCAAACCATCATCCAAATAAGTGTTTATTCCCTTTTCCCCATTTTTCCTGCACTGAATGACCAACAAACCTCAAAATATTTCACAGCTTGGCCTGGCCATGCTGTGTATTTGTATTTCAAGCGGGACTAAGAGGTAGGGTGAGGAGATGATAACCTTGCCTCCTGCAGGCATTTCCTTCCAATCCAAAACACCCGTGGAAGGAGCTCGGGAAAGAGGTAAAGCAAATTTAAAGCTGCTGATGCTGTTGGAAGCTGATGGGAGGAGGGTGGGAGAGCCCAGGAAGGTGAAGGTGATGGAGAGATGGGAGAAGCATGAGACAACACATCCTGGGAAGCACTTCCTGGTGAGCCTGGCTGCAGGCTATAATCAGGCATCTGCTGCTCGTTTGCTGGGTGTTTTTTTAACTCCCATCCCAATCCCCCGAGCCTCCCCTCCTGCTTTGCCTTTCTTTTTTTTTTTTTGCTGGTGAGCGCTGTCTGTTTGTGTAAGGGGTGTCAGGGGCCTGAAATTGTGATCCCAACCAGCAATTTGGGTGTGTGGGTGAAAATGAACCGTTGTAGTTGGTTATTTTATGGGCCCAAAATACGGCTGTTAAAAACCCCAACATTCCCCATCTGAGCTTTCTGCATCCAGCCCATAAAATGTCTGGGATGCAGAGATGGGATCCGAGGCGACTTCCTGCCGTGAAATTGTGCTTCACTAATGATCACTGCAGCCTGTTTGCTAAACTTGGAGCCCTCTTGTTTTCCCCAAGGGAGATTATGTTGTTTGTCTTGGGGAAAAAGAAAAAAAAAATAAAAATAAAGTGTTTGTGTGCTGCAGTCGTGAGGTTTATAGAGCTTCAAAAATTCACCTGACATGGGACTGAGCCAGCAGGGCAGCCTGGGTACAGAAAGAAAGAAAAAAAAACATTGGAAAGCTGTAAGAAAGGACAAGGATAAGGGATTATTAACAATTTAATTGTCTATCAACTCCCATATTTGAAACCAGTGCTGGAAGTTTATTTGTGGGTGGGGTTGTCTCTCTTGCCCTCTCTTGCCCCCAGGTTTTGCTCCTCATTTCCCAGACACTGCTTTTCTTATCATATTTTTAAATCGAATAAACGCTGGTTTTTACCTTAGGACAGGTTTTGAGTGAGGAGCTGTCAAACTTCAGGCTTCTAAAACTGCACCTCTGATGCCTTACAACAGAGAGATCCCAGTTCAGGGTGGGAAAAAAACCCCAATACAGAAAGGAAGACTAAGCTGAGATGAGATGGCAAAATCAAGAATTTAAAGCCAACTGAGAAAAGGGGCTTTTTCCTTCACCATCACCCCAGTTAGGAACAGTTTTTTTAAGCTGCTTTGAAGAAGAGTAGTCTTTTTTAGGTGCCAGTGGAAGACTGATAAAGATGGATTGGAAAGCAGACAGGGGCCAGATGAGCCCCTTCATCCCAAGTACCTCAAAGCTGTTGTTTTAGGGCTCCCTAAAAGCCACCCAACCTCTTAATCCTTTGGATAAATCAGGACTTCTCTCCAGCAGGGGAAGAAAATACAGCTCCTGTTTGGCCTTCAGCTCAGGGAGGGTCTGGAGGATCAAAGCTGGGATTTTTGGGATCCTTTTGAACCGCCAGCCGGGGTGATTGGTGTCACACATGCCTGTGACATCCCAAATATCCTGACTGGAGGGCACAGTGACAGCAGCCACAGCTGCAGAAAGAAGGAATCCTCTGGATCTGCTCCCTGTAATCCCAATATTGAATTAAATATTTAAATATTAAATATTTAATTGAATATCCCAATACTTAATGGGATAAATATTAAACATCCCAATATTTGATGTCGCTATTTGAGTGACCCTGCCTCATGGGATGGGATGTGGGATGTGGGGTGTGGGATGTGGGATGTGGGGTGTGGGATGTGGGATGTGGGGTGTGGGATGTGGGGTGTGGGATGTGTCAGCCCCACACACAGGCTCTGGCTAAGAGAATTACCTGCTTCCCAGGCCACCAAACATTTCAGGAACAAAAACTTTCGCTGGCAACACGAAATTCCAGAGGCACTTTAGGTGGGATTTTTAATTTGGTCACTCCCTCTACTGGAGGTTTTTTGCTTTGGCCTTATGCAGATGGTGATCTCATTAACAACTGATTAATCAGGCTTCACACTATGGGGGTTTTAGCCATTTATTTTAAAAATAACTGCATTTAACTATTTTTTGTTGTTGTTGTTGCTGCTGCTTCCAGAGTGCAGGGCTGTCCATGTGATAAAAATCCCTTGGGATACACACTCAGGCCAGGAGAATTCCCTGGAGTTTGGGGCCATTTTTCCCTGCAGCAGCCTTTAAACAGCACCTTGTTTTTAGCTGTAAGGATGTTAATTCAATTTACTACCCAGATTTTGAAAGCAAACTCCCCCCTCCACGTGGCAATGGAGAAAAGGGCCGGTAGACTGCAGCTTAAGGAGCAGATGGGATGGGATCACTGTGGATTTCAGGAACCTATCCCACTTCCAGTGCCTAAACCCAGCAGACCCAAGCATTACCTCGAAGGCCTTTCAGCACTCTCCTAATATTTAGTTTGGAGGTGGCTCTGTGTAAATGGGAAGAGCCTGGAAAAGGGTAAGTAAATGTGATTCCAGCACGCCTGGCTGAGGAGGATTAATAAAAAGCAGCAATAAAAAGCTCGGTAGAATTAATTCTTAACTTCCCTCAGCATCTTTGGAGTAGCAGGAAGAGACTGATGCAGGAATTTTTCCTGAAATTAAAACGTAAAGATGTCATAAAAAGGTTTGATGGGCGATGTTTGACTCCCATCAATCCAAACCCTCGGCAGCACCAAAGCGAGTCCACGCAGCCCCAGCTTTGTGCTGTTGGGCTGTGTTTAAATTCCTCCTCCTCTGGTGGCTCTGCCTCCAACCTCAGCCCAGCTCAGCAATTGCAGGTCCCCAGCACCGCAGGCTTTTCTTAGCCGGGTTTGGTTAGGCCAGGGTGGTGTTTAAGGCAGAGCCCAGGCCCTGTTTGACAAGGCCGTGCATTCCAAGCCCTCATGTTTTCACATTCCCAGCGGGAATTGCCCGGACACCTCCCCTGTCTGGGTTTGCTGCTGAGAGGCCTGGCACCATTCTTTTAAGATGGAGGTTTGAGATTGGGACAAAAAAAATTCCCTGGAAGTGTGGGGAGGCCCTGGCACGGGCTGGCTGTGCAGTCCCCATCCCTGGCAGTGTCCCAGGCCAGGTTGGATGGGGCTTGGAGCAGCCTGGGACAGTGGAAGGTGTCCCTGCCCGTGGCACAGGGTGGCACTGGGTGGGCTTTAAGGTCCCTTCCAACCCAAACCATTCTGGGATTCTCTGATTTTTCAGCCTCTTCTCATTCCCAGCCCTGTGCAAAGCCCTCCACAAGCACTTTCCAAGGGCACTTCCAGCCTCAGGAATCCCTGTGGAGGAATCATTGCCCCGGAAAGAAAGCAGGTGAGTCAGGGGAGTCTCCTGGGATGTTTTTGGGCATGGTCAGGCAGGGATGAGCTGCAGGAGGGAGGCTGTGAGAAGTGAGCAGGTAGGAGAACTTCCTGAGCAGCTGTGGCTGCCCCTGGATCCCTGGCAGTGTCCAAGGCCAGGTTGGACGGGGCTTGGAGCAGCCTGGGACAGTGGAAGGTGTCCCTGCCCATGGCAGGAGGTAGAAATAAGATGGGCTTTAAGGGCTCTTCCAACCTGAAGCATTCCATGGTTTTCTGGAGCCACCTTCAAATGGCTGGTGAAGGCTTTCCCAAATCTCTCCATTTTTTCTGCTGGTGTTAGCTGGGAAAGGTTCCACCCAAACCTGGGTCACCTCACCAGAGGGTGACACCCTCAGCCTCTGGTGTCTTCTGAGGAGACATCCTCTGGGAGAGGAAACCCAGGGATCAGCCCCTCACCTCAGTCTTGTCCTGAATTTAGAGCTCCAGGAGCGTTTGGACAGTGCTTCCAGGGATAAACAGGGTGGGACTGTTGGAGTGTCTGTGCAGGGCCAGGACTTGGGATCAATGATCCCTGTGGGTCCCTCCCAACTCAGGCTATTCCCTTCCATGATCCTGGAATCATTCTGGAATGTCACCCTCCTGGAGGGATGAAAGCCTTCTCCTAAACCAGTCCTTTATGCTCAGGTTGTGGAGTTTAATGCAGAAACCAGCAATAATGCAAAGAAAACACCTGGTTTGGGTTGTTCAGCAGCATCGGGGCTCACCATAGAAACCTCTAATCTGTGTGGTTTACTCTGTGTGTCCTGGGTTTGCGGGGCAGGGAACACTGCAAATATTGGAGTTTCACAGGAGGAACGGAATTCTGGTGTTTCCATGGAATGCAGTGTGTAACCTGCTGTGGAAAGTCTGGGAAGAACAGACAATATGGGCCTGCCCGTGCTCCCACCACCCTTGGCTGAGAAAATTCGCAGAAATTAGAAACATCAGAGAATCTCTAAACAATGAAACGAGCTATTAGCCACGGGAAGTTAAAATTCAGACCTCTGAGCTGAACCCTGAGTTGTTCAGAACATCATAAAGAAAAGAGACACCGAAATGTTGAAAAATAGAAAATATTGAAGCATTTTGAAAATGTTCTAAGGCATTTAGAGGTGTGTCTCAAAGCTGTTGAGTTGATATTTTTTTTTATTAGAGCATCTGACCACCCAAAAGCTCTGAAACTTCCTGAGAAAAAGTGGAATTCTCTTAAACCTTCCTGACAGCCCCAGGGAAACGTTACCCCTGGCATGCTGTGCCTGAAGATTTTTGAGGAGTAGGTGGTTAAAGGTGATGAAACAGCATCAGATTTTCCAGCTGTGCCATGATTCTGGCAATATCCCAGGGAAAAAAAAACCTCTGGATGAATCAGCGTGAGGAATCCCAGGGCCAAGTCCAGGCCTGCTGTGCAGGAGGAGTTTGTGTGTGACACCAAGCAGGAATTTGGCTGCTCCTCAGCCTGGTTCTCGGCATATTTAGGAGCAAAACATCGAGGATGTGATGTTGGGAGGCTGGAAAACGTCACCTGTGCAACCCCAGGCTGGCTACTGCAGCCCTAAAAAACGCCAAGCAGGCTTGCATCAAACTGTCCCCAAATGTCCCAGAGAGACCAAAGTGAACGTCTCCTGTTCTGTCAGTGCCACTAAGGGAACCTATGGAAGTGGCATCCGAAATCTTGGGAGGCAACAGTTGATTTCTTTTCCTAGATGGCTATAAAATGCCTGAGAGCACATGATGTGTTCCAACAGGATTCCTCTCTCCTTGTCCCCCGAATTCTGGTGATTTAAGTAAAGCAGCCAGCCCTGGGTGCTGCCCCATAAACAAAAACCCCAAGAGAAAATTTTCAAGCTTTCCTCAGCTTTTATGACCTAACCCTACCTGTGGCTAGGGGAAAATAATCACAAAAAATTCAAAATATAATGGAAACAAAATTCCTTAAGTTGTTTGTGCCTTGTGGCTATCCACAGCATCCAGATCAGACGTGGATACAAAGTTCAGCTGACACAGGAAATACATTTCCAGTCACATGCAACCAAGACATTACAGAATAAAGATACTCCAGGGTTAATTTTGTGTTTTAGTTTTTGCTTTGTTTTTTGGGGTTTTTTTTGTTTTTTTTTTCTCCAGATTGCTGAGAACCCCAAACTTTCATGAGTCATGAACAGGCCTAAACCTAAACCTAAACCTAAACTGGACATTACCCCCCAGCAGTGGAACGAACTCCCCAGGCTGGGGATTTTCGCCTGTGCTTCCTCAATTATAGGATTTTTCAGGCTCTCCCTCATCTGTTCCCAGCTACATCCTGTGATTCCCAAAAGATTCTCAATCTGGTCAGCACAACTTCCATGTCCTTATCAGTGACTCATCCGCACATTGGAAGATCTTAAGAGTGAATCACAACTCCCTGTTTGCCGAATTCCTGCTGCTGCCTGGGGAGGAAGGCTCGAGCTGGTGGAGCAGAGCTGGAGGCAAGAGACACTTTGATGTTTTAAGGACTTTAAGAGGGTAGGAATCCTGCAAAAAGAGGATTTAAATCAGTTTATTAAATTACTCTGAGGCTGCTGCCGAGCAGCGACACCTTCAAACTTACCCTTGAATTTTTCAGGCTGCACGTGAGGTAAAATGGAAATGTTGGGGTTTTTGAAGCTGGCATTTAAAATATGCTGGAGCAGCTCTCTGTCACATCAGCTCGGTGGAGGAAGTGTCACTCAGCACAATGGGCCACAGGCTGCGCCTATAAATTGTCTGAAATCTTCCCTTTCAGCTGTCAGCTGACAAATCCAAACGGGAATTACATAAATACCAGTCCTACATTAAAGCCTGAGCACAGGGCTCCTGTCTGCTGACGTCTGAGAGCTCCAAACGCAGCGAAACCACACGGAGTTAATGATAATTGAGATCATATGGGCTTTATCAAAGCTTCCCCCAGAAAAGCAGCTTCAGGGAAAAATCCTTAAATGTGTGTCTTGACCACAGTCTAGCGATCTCCTTCCGCATTGGAGCCTTTGACTAATTTGTCGGGTTAATTACTGAGGCCCAGCAAAGTTTGCAAGAGTGATAACTGCCTATTCTTTGATTGCTGATGGTTCCATCCAGTGGTCTTTGGGAATTAAAAATAAACCCCCCGAGTGCAAGATGCAAACCTGGGGGTTCAGCCTGTGCCTAACACGGGACTGACAGCCAAAAAAGCAGAGCAGCCCTTGGAATTGCTGTGTCAGGGAGCTCAGGGCAGCCTCCAGAGACCTGGGATTCAAAACAGGTCCACAGGCGAGATCAAGGAGAGGTGGAGGGGGCTCAGAGGCTCATTAGGTAACTCTGCTGTGCCACACTCTCCTACCTCTAATTGGAGGGGTGCTGGAGCTCCTGCCCCGCATCCAGCGGCGGAGGAATGGCCAGAAGGTCAAACAGGAGGGAGAGGCGGGGGAGGAGGAGGAGGAAGTGGTAATTGAGGAGCCAAGAGATGATTGTGAAAGTGCTCCGAGGAGTCTGTGTGTCTGGCGAGGTGCAGGCAGCTCCGAGCAGGGCAGGGACAGTCCCGCTCCTGCCTCCCTCCCAGCCCGGCAGTGGCACTGCTGAGTGTCCCCAGCGGCTGCCCAGGCACCAAAGCATGGCCAATTAGCTGTGCTTAATTAGCCATGCTTAATCAGCCATGCTTAATCAGCCGTGTTATCTATGCCTGTGTAACGACAGGGATATTGGCCGTCCTCACACGCTCATCCTCATCCTCGCACTTCGGTTTTCCAGGGATGAGCGGGAATGAGAAGCCAACAGCAAAACCATGGAGTAGTTTGAGGACCTTCCTTCTGTTCTGGTTCAGTTTACAGAAGGTTTTCTCTGTCCCTCCACCATTATTTATGAAATGGAGTATATTTTATAAATGTTCTGCAATGAATCACCGAGCCCAGGCCAGCCACCAGCACAGCTTTGTTGTCCCCATCCCTGGAAGTGCCCAGGGCCAGGCTGGAAGGGGCTTGGAGCACCCTGGGACAGTGGAAAGTGTCCCTGCCTGTGGCAGGGGTGGCACTGGCTGAGATTTAGGGTCCCTTCCAACCCAAACCATTCTGGGATTCGCCCGATGACATCATGGGAGAAGGGATTGGGAATGCAGGATTCACGTGAATCAGGCCGTGCGTCACAGACAAAGCACAAAACCATCACAACCCTCAAAGCTTGCACTGGAAAACAGGGGTGGAAGGAGAATTTGGGCTATTAAATTACGGATGGATGTGTCTGAGGCACAGAGGAGGTCGGAGAGCCCGGGGGACACCACAAGAGCAAAAAAAGATGCTGTAGGATGACACAAGAAGCTGCAGTCCAAGAGAGAGGAATCAGCAGTCTGAGAGTGACAGTTCAGCAAGGAGGGATGAATCCAGAGGAGCATGGACCATGGAACGGGTGTGAATGAGGAGAATCCACATGGCAGAACACACGTGTTCCAGGCTGGATCAGCTCCATGGAGGGACAGAGCGAGCCAGGGACTGACGGCAGCCTGTGAAGACACTGGGTTTGTTCCCATGTGGAATATTCAGGCTGGGACTGAAGTGTTTGCCCAAGGGGAAGCCTGGCCTGTTCTCACCCCACTTTTACCACAACCCCCATTGCCCATTCCCTGGGTTTGAAAGGATTCTCTCAGATTTTTACATCACAGACACACTGAGGCTGGAAAAGCCCTCCCAGCCCAGGCAGTCCCAGCTGTGCCCCATGCCCACCTTGTCCCCAGCCCAGAGCACTCAGTGCCACCTCCAGGCCTTCCTTGGACCCCTCCAGCCATGGGCACTGCAAACCTCCCTCGGCAGCCCCTGCCAAGGCCTGAGCACCCTCTCCATGGAGAGAAACATTTCATTATTTGAAAGCTTCAAGCAAACAGAAGCAGCCTGATAGCTGGAATCTGTCTCCTGTTTGGGTTATTTCTTTCCCCTATAGAGAAGGAGGATGGATTATCCAAGAAAATAAAAGCTTAAAAAAAAAAAAAATTGGGTGAGTTACTTCAGCTTTTCCAATAAGAGCAATTTCAGTTTTCCACCAGAACACACAGTTATTAATATCGAATCTGGCTTTAATGAGGATTTTTTTGGTGGAACAAGTACCTCCAGCACAGCCACAATATATCTTTATAATGCAGCCCAGTTGCCAAGAGAGACATTACAATTATAAGGGAAGTATCTGAAAGTGTCTGTGTGTTATTTTTGGAGTTGCATTCGAAAACACAAAGCCACAGCAGTACACCCTTCTAATTCAAATTTAAAGGCAAGAAAATTCAATATTAAGCACTTTCTCCTGCAACTGCTCCAAAATTGGCATTCTGCTGCAAAAACCCCATTCAGCTAATGAGTTTTTAAAGTGTGCAAAGAACTTCAAAACACTTACAGACCTTCCAGCTGTTGTCTGGGGAGCCCTTCCACTCTGCAGTGCCATCGGAGACGTTGGCAAACACAACACAAGACCTGGATCAGGACTTGGATAACTGGTCAAAAAGGGAAAAGGAAATAAATATTTGTAATGGTACTGAAGAGTTGGTCTGCGGTCAGAGAATCCAAGAATGGTTTGGGTGGGAAGGGACCCTAAAGCTCATCCTGTGCCATGGGCAGGGACACCTCCCACTATCCCTAACCCTTCTAACCCTAATTCCTATCCCATCTAACCCTACCAACCACTCCTTTTTTCACACAGTCCTATTGGATCCTCCTGAGTGATTTGCCAGGCTAAGATCTGGCATGCCCTTCCCTCAGCCCCTCCTCTACCCCCACTTTGGCTGAGTTTTGTGTCTCCCCACAGGAGCCCTTTACTGTCAGAGCCCATCTGCACCCAAGGGTAGCTACCCCTCAGCTGTACCCCCCTAAAAAGCTTGGGGGATAAAACTTGATGTCATCAACAAACTTTTCCACCCTGTGGTTCCCCTACTTATTTCTCAGAGTCTTGAATCCTTGCTCAAATCCTTTACCAACCTGTTGGTGACATCTCTCCTTTCCAAAGGCTGCATGCTCTCTCCTGCTCAGTTTTCCGTGTCTTTAATTAATTACTCTCCCTGTAAATACCTTCCCTCTCATCCCACAGCACCTTTAATCGCTTAATTCTTATTTGAAACCTGCATTAACTTGGATTTAGCCACACATGGGGCTTCCCTGAAGGAACTGAAAGAATGTGAGACTTAACTTGCCCCCACAGATGCCCCACTGGCTCCTCCAGAGAGCTGAGTTTACCAAAGCCTCAGCTAAGCCTGGACTAGAGTTTATTTGATGGGGGATCTTGCCTAGACCTGGCTTTGGAGTTGTAGAAAGAAAACCTACTTTTAAACCACCATTTTCCAGAAGGTGTAGTTCCCCTTTGGAAACTGAGGTGACAACGACCGGTCTGGGGACATCAGCTGCAGTACAAGAAGACTGAAAGGACCCGAGTCACCCTTGCTCTGAGGCACTGGTATCCCTCTGATATTGTTCAGGTTTTCTGGAAATGGTCCAAAATTGGTTCAGTGCTCTGCAGCCATTCGTGGGCCTCCAACAGGAGCCCTTTTTCTTGCTGGCCCCGAGCACTTGTGCAATTAAAATCCTACCAGCGTTGTCTTTGCCTTTTCCGGCCCTCATTTAAAGGCATCATCCTTCTCCTTCCGTTGTCCTCCCTCCCCTCCTGCCCCTGGCAATTTGTTAAAGGCCTAGCTCAGCCCTTTGTTGTTTTCCTGGGGAGCAGCCCATCGATCCCAGCTGCTGAGGACAGGGCACAGGGGCTGGGGGCATTTGGGGGTTGCATTTTTGATGCTCAAGCTGAGCCCTGTTGGCTCCAGGCGTGCGGAGATCTGGGTGTTGCTGCCACACCTTGTCCACACAGAGAAGTCCACGGGAGGAAAGGGGTGGGAATTCTTCTCCCAGGTCCCTTGGGATCTGTTTGGGAGCCATGGGATCAGAGGTGGTCACGCTGGGTCCAAACAAGTGTTTCAAATGTAGTGGCAGGTGATAAACCAAGTAACTTTTGGGGGGGGCAAACGGCCCCTACACCCAGAGAGGAACCATCTCACAAAGAGTTGGTGTGCAAATGGACTTGGCCTAATTATATGTGACTAATTAACCTCATTTGACACCCCTGAGCAGGGAGATGGGAACGCCTGATAACAGCGAGTTAAGATAACCAGGGCTGATTATCACACAAACATTGAAGGGTTTGGGGTGGAAGGGACCTGGAAGAGCATCCAGTGCCACCCCTGCCATGGGCAGGGACACTTTCCACTGTCCTGGGTTATTCCAAGCCCTGTCCAACCTGGCCTTGGGCACTTCCAGGGACCCAGGAGCAGCCACAGCTGCTCTGGGCACCCTGTGCCAGGGCCTGCCCACCATCCCCGGGAACACTTCCCTCAAAAAATCCAAACTAAACTTCCCCCATTTCAGTGGAAGCCATTCCCCTTGTCCTATCACCCCAGTTATCGATGGGAGTCCATCTCCAGCTCCCCTGTAGCCCCCTCAGACCCTGGCAGGAGCTGTGAGGTCTCCACACAACCTTCTCTTCTCCTGACCAGGCCCAGCTCTAGGCCTGCCAGCTTTCTCACCTTCTTGGGAATTGTTGAAGGTCTGTCTGAGACGAAAAACCTGGGCAGTGAAGTGTCAGATCAAGTTCAACATCGATCCATGGAAAACAAAGCATAAGGGAAACAAAATTCCAACCACCTCAGCACCCTCACAGGGGAGAATTACTTCCTAATATCTGACCTAACCCTGCCCTCTGTCCATGAGGAACCATTCCCCCTTGGCTCCAGGCTCCTGTCCAGAGTCCCACTCTCTCTAAAACACAAAATGTTGTAAATGTTTATATTGGCATATTCATATAAATTTAGAGGGATTCCTTTGGCTCTCCAAAGGACGATGCAGAGCATCCCCCTGGAGCTCTGCCACCACGACCTTGTTCAGCTCATCCCCAAATGAATCTGGTGATGTGAGCCTGGCTCCGAGGGCTCTGTGCCTGCAGTGTTCTAAAAGGACCTGATTTAAATTGATATTCAATGAGCAAAGTTAATCATTAATGATGTCCCTGTGCCTGAAATCAAGCACGGATCCACAGGCTTGCCAAACTTGTGCCATCATGAGATGGCAAACAGATGTGTAAGAGGGTGGAAATGTAGGATAAAATTAAAAAAAAAAAATTATGTGGTTGAGCTTAGGTGCTGGGGTAAAACTGAGATGCTTTTCATGGTGGAGATGAACATTCCCATGCAAACACTCTCCTCATGGGGTCCTAAACAAAAGGTGGATCAGCTGAATATAGCCATTCCCTAAGCAGCCTAAAATCCTGTTCCATAAGGAAAAAGCAAACATTTTGCCAATATCTCCCTGCTTTCTGCCAGTGATATGTGCACTCTGTCACAGACAGGATAAACTCAGAGGGCTGGACGCCAAGCACAGGCAGAGACAAAGAATCATCTTTGTAACTCAGGCATAGCCAGCCAAAGGTGTTTAAATCAGAACAACATGTAGCAGGAATCGGATTTTCTTGAGTGCTTAAATCCCCCAACAAACAACCCCACAATGAAACCAAACCCCCGCAGCAAATCCCTGATTTTTATCTCGCTGCCCCTCACAAAACTGCCATAAAAATTCAGCCTTCACTCCCACCCAGAGCCATTCGATATCAAACCAGCCTTGACTGAACTCCTGCTTCCTCTTAGGACCCAAACACTGCCATGACATCGCTTCTGCAAAGACGCAGCCTCATCCCTCTTTTCCATTAACTTGATTAATAGTTTTTCCATTTGTATTCTTTGTGATGTTCCTCCAAACACTCCACAAATTATCCGGCCTGTAGAGAGCCAGAAGTTGTTTGGCTTTTTTTTTTTTAATTTTTTTTTGTTCCCTTTTCCCCCTCCCTCTTTAAACTTGCATGCAGCTTGGGAGACTTTAGATCTGCCGTTAGTTTTAACTGCTCTGTGCAGACCTGCTGGCACCACTGAGAAGAGGGAGGACTCTGAGGATGCTCCCGTGTCCCCGGCCAGCACAGAGCCAAAGCCACCCCTGTCATTAGTGCTGCTGAGCCTACATTTCCCATATTATTAACCATTAAAGCCTGACTCCAAATTCAGGCTGCTCCGTGGGTCAGGGAGCTCTCCCCGAGCTCATTAACCACACTGGGCACTCATTTACTTCTCCTGCAACGACCTTTCCCTAATGCACCAGGGGGAAAAAAATGAAATGCAGGTGATTTTTTCCTTTTTTTTGGCTGGGGAGGGGTGGGGGTTCCCGCTTGATCTCCCAAATAGAAGCAGCAGGAGTATTCGGCTTGTCAAGAGGACAGTAATTCTTCAAATCCCCCTCGAGAGATAACGAGTGGCAGGGCGCTGCTTTTGATCTGTCATAATTGCAGAAGGAAAAAGGAGCGGATGCGAAAGCCGCTGTGCCACGGGAAGGTCACCCCTGTAAACAGGCAGGATTCCCTCCGTGGCTGATCCCAGCTCGTCCCCCAAGAGCACAGGCTATTTTTAGGCCCGACAGCGGGCCCGTTACACATCCTGGCCCTATAAAAGCAGCGCCTCTCCTCCGGTGCTTCTCCTCCGGGGCAGCTAATGAGCGGGTAGGGAAACGCTGGCTCTGTGCTTTGGGCGCCCATGCTATTCCAAGGAAGGGCAGCGGGAACGGCTCCTCTCTGGCGTCAAGCAGTCCCCCCGCAGCACCCAGGCAATTTCAATTATTACAAGGCAACGGGACCGGTACGAAGCCCGGCACAAAATAAAGTAATTACACTTAATTAGGCAGCCAAAAAAAAAGAAAAAAAAAAAAAAGTGATGGCCTGAGCCTCGCCGCCTCAGATGTAGCCTTTTGTTGACTTAACGCAGGGCAGGTAGTGAATGAAACTTCAAAGTGTAAGCAGCTAAATTACGGCTTAATTAGCGGAGGCCTAGTCAAAAACGCGGCAGAGGAACAACAACCACAACAACAGACGCAAGGAAAAACCAACAAACCCTCAATTTTCTGCTGTCAGAGGTATTGAGGCAGAGGTACCCGCCTCGGAGAGGTTCTGAAATTAAGCATTATTCCATTAAGTGGGTGTTTGTGTTCCAAAGTGGGTTTCTGTTAGTGCAGGCCTCTCCAAAGGCGCTGGATCAATCCTGACAGTGCCCAAAAGGGACGTGGGTGCAAACAAAAGATTCCTGTCTCACCAATCTCACTGGCCTGGCAAGCTCCAAGTCCACATTTTGACTCCCTTGATCCTCTGATCTGCCCCTCCCGAGGAGCCTTCCCTGGAGAGACAGCTCTGCCAAGTCAGAAATGATGGGAGATATAAAAAAATAGTTCTAGGAACACTGGATTCTTAGGTACAGCCTCTCTCAGTTTTGCTGTTGCAAATCCAGGATTGCAGGGTTTGCCAGGGCAGCCTTTGATGCTTCCATAAGCATCCCGCTGCTTTACCACACAAATAAATATGGAAAATAAGAGTGGGTCTGAGTAGCAAATTGAGATGTGTTTTCTGTCACCTCTGGGACAGCAGGAGAGGGGGGGATTCTGCCCCTGTGCTCAGGTGAGAGCCCACCTGCAGAGCTGCCCCAGCCCTGGGGCCCTGCACAGGAGGGACCTGGAGCTGCTGGACAGAGTCCAGGGGAGGCACCAGGATGATCAGAGGGATGGAGCAGCTCTGCTGGGAGGAAAAGCTGGGACAGATGGGATTGTTCAGCCTGGACAGGAGAAGGCTCCAGGGAGATCTGAGAGCCTCTTGCAGGGCCTGAAGGGGCTCCAGGAGAGCTGGAGAGGGACTGGGGACAAGGGATGGAGTGCCAGGACAAGGGGGAATGGCTTCCCACTGCCAGAGGGCAGGGATGGATGAGATATTGGGAAGGAATTGTTCCCTGGCAGGGTGGGCAGGCCCTGGCACAGGGTGCCCAGAGCAGCTGTGGCTGTCCCTGGATCCCTGGAAGTGTCCAAGGTTGGATGGGGCTTGGAGCAGCCTGGGACAGGGGAAGGTGTCCCTGCCATGGCAGGGGTGACACTGGATGGGCTTTAAGGTCCCTTCCAACCCAAACCAGTCTGGGATTCTATGATTGGTCTCATCCCATTTCTCACACACGTCTGACAGTCCCCTCTACCCAGAGGTGCTCAGATTTGCAGGAGAATCCACAGCCAATGGAGGATTTGTTTCATCTCTCTGCCTACTCTGGGTATTTACCAGTGACAACAGCTGGAAGACAAAATACCATCTCCTATGAGGATTTCCACCTGGCTCAGCTTTTCTCTCAGGAGCTCCTGATGATTCTGCCCATTTTAACTGCCCTTCCCACCCCACTTGCCCGTCTCTCACACCTTTTTCCCTTTGATTCCTCCTCACTCTCATCTTTCCCTCCTGCTGCTTGTCCATCTCTCCAGAGCTAGGCTTTTCATCCCCCTCTGATGAGCTGCTTCACACTCCCCATCCAGACTTGGTGGCCGAGATCAGAAGCAGCTCAGGACGAGGTGAGAAGGAGGACAAAACATGTAATTCCATCGTCCTAAATCCTTTACTTCAGCAGATTTAGAGGACTAAAATAATTTGGTTTTTTGAGGTGGGGAGCTGTGTGGCTGTGTCAGTCTTGTCCATCCCCATCTCAACCAACAAAAGCAACAAACAACTGAAAAAAGGCACGAATCTGCTAGAAGACATCTCATTCTGTGATTCCACATCTCAAAACTGTACCAGGTGCTCATTTTGGAGTAGTGGCTCAGGGACTATTAAACACCAGCTTGTCCCAGAGTTTTTATTTTGTTTGGCATGAGGAGACTGCACTGCTGGACTAAAATCACTCCCTCTAAGCTGGGCTTTAGGTGAGTTTTTATTTTGTTTGGCAGGAGGAGACTGCACTGCTGGACTAAAATCACTCCCTCTAAGCTGGGCTTTAGGAGAGCAGGTAGATTTTTCCAAGACCAAGCTGTGCTTTCTCTCCACAGACTGAAAACGCTCAAAACCCCTCAGCACTTGAATTTTGGCCCTTTTCCCCAGTATTTCTGCATGTGTAGGAAAGGGCTGGAGATCAGTGAAAGGTTCTTCCCCCAGAGGGTGCTGGCACTGCCCAGGCTCTCAGGGAATGGGCACAGCCCTGAGGCTGCCAGAGCTCCAAGAGTGCTTGGACACCACTCCCAGGAATGCCCAGGGAGGGGTTGTTGGGGTGTCTGTGCAGGGACAGGAGCTGGATCCATGATCCTGATGGATCCCCACTTAGGATATTCCATGGTTGCCACCTAAACTCACCATGCTGGGGTTGGTAGCTTAATTGGGAATGCAGAGATTGATGCTCCAGGAGCGGCTGTTTCCTCACAGAGTCTGAGGTTCCACAAACACAGTCCAGTTTTGGGGGAAAAAAAAAAAAAAAAAAGAGAAAAAATATTGAGAAAAAATGATCTCCCCACCCTCTGCAGCTGAAATTTAACAGCTCCACCGTGCTGGATGTGAGCTCTGGAAGCTGGGAAGAAGTCCCAGGGAAGTTTCCCTCAGTCCCTTGGTTCCAGCAGGGACACCAGAAGGAAATGCACATGGCCAAACTTCCCAGTGAGACAGTGGGATTACACCAGCCCTTGATCAAGCTGACTTTATTATTAGTAAATAATGAAAGAGTTCAATGATTTGGTAAGTTTTAAGTTATTTCATCTCCCTCTCCAGTGCCAGCCACTCTCACTTTGGGCAGGGTACACCATCCTGCTGTCACCTTTCCCTACACTCACGTCCATCAGTATTTTTTCCCAAACCCTCACCAATTTGCATTTCTGCTGGAGATAACTTCAAAAGGAGGCACCTCCTCCCTTCTCTACCTCTTACTTGGATGTTGTTTTCCACAGGGGTGATGTAAAGACATAAAAAATTCACTTGGCAGTCCCATGTGGATCTCAGGACAAAAGTCAGCAGCTCTAATCTGCTCTGCAAAAATGAAATGCAGCCCTACATGGCACAACATTGTGTGTTCAGGAGACTTCTTCTGTCTTGAGCACTTCTGAGCTCCAGCTTTATCTATTCAGGATTTATCTTTTAGCAAGAAAAGTGTCAGTTCTGGGATAATTCAAGGCTTTCACCAGAATCAATAGGATTTTCATGTGGTTCTCTGCACTGTTCCCTTTTAGGACAGGGTCAGGAAAAATGTAAAATAAAGAGAGGGAAAGGCAAGCAGAAATTCAGCAGAATTTCCCCAGCTTCTGCACCAGATAAGCAGGGCACAAAAATCAGGCATTATCCTGGAACTGGATTTAAATTAGGTTCCTCATATCTTTCAACAAGACACACAAATGATTCTTTTAATTATTTCAGATGAAAGGCTACTGGAAATTTTGGGTTCCGGTTACAATTCAAATTCAAACACAGGGAGAGCTCACATATTTCCCTTGCTATGAATGTGCTCAGTGAGGAGCAGAAAAAAAAGATTAGAGGTTGGAAAGCTGCATCCCTTTTTCCCTGGAGTCACTGGGGCAGGAGTAGGAATACACCTACTTGCACATTAATGCACAGTTACAACACGTTGGAGATGAGGAAAAATCCAGAGGTTGCAACAAAGACTATTTTTGATGACTCGAGCTTTTTGGGAACAGCCTGGTGACAAAACCTGGATATTGATGCAATTGCTATGTCACCAACTCACTCTTTTTTCCAATGGCATGGAGCCATGGGTTGGCTGCTGATTGCCTTCATTCACTGCCACATTTACAAACAATTACAGAGCCTCACTAAAGCCTGGGTTTGTCAAAAACCAGACTGAGACACTGACTGTAGCGTATTTGGAGTGAAAGAAATCCTGCAAAAATCACAAGATCTCTGTCAAATCCCTTAACAATCCTCTCTCCAATCCATGTGTAAAATTACAGGAAGATTTTGTATGTTTTCCATCTTCAGGCTGCTGCTGCAGCAAAATATTCCCATCGTATTCCTTAGAATCATGGAATGGTTTGGGTTGGAAGGGACCTTAAAGCTCCAAAATTCCCCCCCTGCCATGGGCAGGGACACCTTCCACTGTCCCAGGCTGCTCCAAGCCCTGTCCAGCCTGGCCTTGGACACTTCCAGGGATCCAGGGGCAGCCACAGCTGCTCTGGGCACCCTCCCAGGGAACAATTCCTCCCAATATCCCATCTCCATCTGCTCTCTTTCTACTACCTCTTTTTATTTTTTTTTTTTTTTTTTTACTTCCCAGAGCTAAAGAGAGAAGTCAAGTTTAGAGTCAAATTCCCAGCCTGGTCTCCTGAAGGCTCAGGGAGCTTGAAGAGATCCAGAATCTGCCACAATATCATCCCAGCTGACCAGTGACAGATAAATGTGAGGTTCTTTCAGCAGACCCAGCCCTGAGCTTTCATAGGAACTGATTTTTGCTGCTCGGGGGAGGAGGGCTCAGGAACATCCTCCCTGCCTTGGGAAGGGCAGCAGTGGGGTAGGAATCCAGGAGAGGACTGAGGAGACAGACTCCATCCTCTCTGGGGCTTCCACAGCTCTGGTGAAGAGCCAAGAGATTCCTTCCCTATTCCCAAATTTCCCCCTCCCTCAGTCATTCCCTGCAGTTGGGACATCTCACCTGCTGGGAGGCAGCTGTTGGATGAGAGGCAGCAGGGATGGGATTGCTCCTGGCTGAATAACCCACTAATCCCAAAACATGACACAACAAGCCTCTCATTCCCACTTCCCAGTTTCATCTTCCTCCTCTCCCCAGGGCATTTCTGGGGCTGAGATCCTCATCCCTGGAGCAGTCCAGCCTTTTCCATGGAGCTCATGGCTCATTTTCCCAACCACAGCAATTTCACAGCTCGGTTTCCCTTTCCTAACCTTGCTCAGGCTGCTCCTTGTTTCTCATCCCAAGGTTTTCTGGCATGTGCCTCAGTTTTCCAGTTGAGAAATGATGGCCTGAGGGCCACCAAAACCACAGCTTGGGCTTTTTTCCTCCCAAGAGATTCATTCCCTGTCCCATAAATCTCAATATTAAGTAAGCTGAGCAATTATTTGTCCGTTTTTATAAGCCTTCACCTGAATCATCTGCACCCATGCACACGCCCAGTGCCAGGCAGGAAGAGTTTCCATGGTGCTGCTGAAAGGTATTTTAATAAAAGCTTCTAAATGGCTTTATTTTTCATCAAGCAATATTAATAAATTAATAATGTTTGGTTATTGGAAAGAAATACGACAGCAGGTTTGTTCTTGTGTCGGAAACCCCCTTTTTCTGACCCAGAGATGGGGCTCCTGAGGGGGATTTTAAAGGCTTTTATCCCGTTTTCAGTCTCATGAGAGGGGTGAGGCAGTACAGATGTTACAATTCACACCATCACAGTCAGAAGCCAAACTATTTCCTAATTACAATACATTAGAAGTGTTTGTTGGCCTATCAGCTTTTGCCACACAGTGCTGCCAATCATCTAAAAATATCTCATGTGGGTCCCACTACAATACATCTTTCATAGTTCTATTTCTCCAAAATATCTGGTCCATTTGCAAGGCCATCCTTTGGAACTTGTTTCCAGTTCCATTTCTCTCTCAGCAGTGTCTGTCCTATTCCATGGCATTTCCAAGTCAGCAATATTTTATCTCAGAGTTTGCACACAGATGACAAGACTGTGTGAGCCTTCTGTCAGGCTTGGAGAATTCTCTACAAATCCATCTCTCACGTCTCCCCCTCTTTCTTGAACAGAAAAAAACTTCGTTGATGGCCTTATTCATCGTTTGCCATACGCAGTGAAGTACACAACCACTATCACTAATATTGCCAGGCTTTGAGAATTCTCTGCAAATCCATTTCCCACATCCTTGGGTATTTATAAAGGCACTGGAAGATCATGGAATGCCAACAGGGAAAAGACCTTAAAGTTCACCCTGTTCCTGCCATGGGCAGGGACACCAGGACATCCTGGGGTAGTGGAAGGTGGTAGGAGGTGGGAACTGAAGGAGCTTGAGGTTCCTTTCCAACCCAAACCATTCCCTATCCCATGATTCTACACCCAAGGAATTACCATCAGAATTGGGGCAATATAAAACCTCCTCAGAAAGGAGAAAGAGATTTTATGTGGAGCTGTTTGAAATAAAAATGATAATAACCTCTCTCCGCCTCAAACACTTTTTTTTTCTAATTTCTTTTTAAAAATGTGATAAAAGCAGACCTTTTCTATTATTTCTGAGCAGAACAGCTCAACTTTCAGCTGGAAAAGGTAGTGCTCTACCAGGTGTTTTTGGTTTGTATCCAGGAGGTCTCACCCAGAGTGCAGAATCCTGTATTGCACAACACATTTCCTGGAGGTCCAGAGAGCTGCTCCACCTGCAAAAACCTGATTCATCCATTCCAGGTTCCTTGGAGAAGGGCTGGACAGAGGACACACAGGATAACCACCCCCAAAGTCAACAAAAACCTGATTCATCCTTTCCAGGTTCCTTGGAGAAGGGCTGGACAGAGGACACACAGGATAACCACCCCCAAAGTCATCAAAAACAACAGCAACCAGATCCCCCATTCTGCAGGAGCAGGAGAAGGAGTAACAGGGAGTTTCTAACAGAGAGGTGAATATTGGGAGAGGTCCAGGAAAGTCTCCAGCCCTCTGCAACTCAGATGTTGCAAGAATTTCACCCACCTACGACTCGGAGGAGATTATTCTTTCATTCTCCAGCCCGCCATGACTCACCTGTTTAACCTTCCTTTACCTCTTCCTAATCTGAATTCCTGAATGTGGGACACCCCACCAGGCACAGCTGCTTGGAAAGCAGGGCCATGGGAGCAGATGTTTCTGGTGAATCAGTTCCCCTTCAAGCACGGGCCTGTAAAGCAAGAGGGAAGGATGAACAGCTCAGCCTGCCCTGGGAGCAGCCCATTCACAGCTTCAACCACAAGCAGATCAGAGATTCGTGGAATATACTGAGCTGGGAGGGATCCAAAAGGATCATCAGCTCCTGTCCCTGCCAAGACACCCCAACAACCCCACCCTGGGCACCCCTGGGAGTGGTGTCCAAGCACTCCTGGAGCTCTGGCAGCCTCAGGGCTGTGCCCATTCCCTGGGGAGCCTGGGCAGTGCCCAGCACCTCTGGAGGAAGAGCCTTTCCCTGATCTCCAACCTAAACCCTCCAGCTCCACCCTGTTCCCCGGGCCCTGTCCCTGTCACAGGGAGCAGAGTTTGGAGCTGCAGTGCTTGGTGAGGTCTGACCTCAGTCTCCTCCAGCTGAACAAACCCAGTGCCCCCAGCTGTTCCTTGTATGGCCCTGCCAGACCCTGCCCCATCCCCGTGTCCCTCCTTTGGTCACTCTCCAGTGCATTTGGATCCTTTTATAACCCTGTGTTCTCCTCCCCGCCCTGCCTTGCTAAAGCCACCATCCCTGGGGATGATTCCCTCTGGCAAAGAACCCCAAAGGCTGTCTCTGAGGGGCAGCAAAGCCAGGTGTGCTGGGAGGAGGAGAAGCACAGGTGTAAAGACGAGTGTGGAGGTGTCATTCCCATGGGATTAACCACTGCTTCCTCCTTCCCCAGCAGGCTGCAGAGGGCATGCAGAGAGGTGCCTCCGAGGGATGCTTCCAAAGACGTTTTCCCCAGTGGCTCAGGCCACACACATCCTTCCAGTCACACAGCTCCATGGAAGGGTTTGTTCTGAGCCACTGACAGATTTAATACACCTTACCCCATCCCAATTGCAGGAAGAAATCCTGCTGGGATTTACAGAACGATACCAGCATCGAGGTGCTGATAATTCCCTCAGGGACACTCGGTGGCATTGGGGCAGGCTCTCTCTTTTGTCACTGCAATATGGAAAGCCAAAGAGGTGGATTTAGAAATGCTTCCTCAGCCAGGAAAAAGCCAGGGGAAGAAAGCAGGCCTCAGGAAATAAAAATATATGTAAGACAACTACTTTTGAGTATTTGCAAGGGGAGATAGTCCAAACTGCGCCCTTTGAAAAGACCAGGAAAGTGCAACTAAATCTTTCGCAGTGCTAAAATGAAATGCACTTCCTTTTGCATTTCATCTGGCAGGTCCCAGGTGGGTTGCAGGCTAACTACCTCAAAATGCACCTGCTCACAGCTGGAGAGCAGCTGTGCAGCTCTAGAATATTTATTGTTTAGGACACCTGGCCTTTTAAGCGTACAAAACCGTGTAGTCCACACAAATGCTTGATAGGAAGCAATCAGTGAATTCTGGTATTAAATGGAATTTAAAAGCCCTTTCCTGAATTGCAGCAAAGAGCTCATTGCCTTAAACCTACAAAGCCTTTCTTAATCTGGCAGTGCAGAGCAGGAGCTGGATTTTGTAGCTTGAAACACCCTCCCTTGTTTCCTCCAGTACCCCTTCTGCCTCATGGATTGTATTTAAGTGATCCTCATACCCTCTCTGCAATGCAAAAAATGTTTGTGCTGTCTGGTTTTCCACTTAATCCCAGAATCCCAGGATCCCTGAGGCTGGAAAAGCCCTCCCAGCCCATGGAGTCCCAGCTGTGCCCCATGCCCACCTTGTCCCCAGCCCAGAGCACTCAGTGCCACCTCCAGGCCTCCCTTGGACACCTGCAGGCATGGGCACTGCAAACCTCCCTGGGCAGCCCCTGCCAAGGCCTGAGCACCCTTTCCATGGAGAAATTCCTGCTGCTGGCCAAGCTGAGCCTCCCCTGGCACAGCTGGAGGCCCTTTGCCCTTGTGCTGTCCCTGTTCCCTGGCAGCAGAGCCCGACCCCCCCTGGCTGTCCCCTCCTGGCAGGGACTTGTGCAGAGCCACCAGGTCCCCCCTGAGCCTCCTTTTCTCCAGGCTGAGCCCCTTTCCCAGCTCCCTCAGCCCTGCTGGGGCTCCAGCCCCTTCCCCAGCTCTGTTCCCTTCCCTGGACACGCTCCAGCCCCTCAATGTCCTTCTAGTGAGGGTCCCAAAAGAGAGAGTGCAGAGGTGGCCTCCTGCCTGGCAGATGTGGCCACATCTGGGCTTCATCTGTCACCTCTGGATCAGACTGAGGGCTCTCACCTGTTGTATGCCCTGACCTCCAGGCTTACAGTGTCCTCCCAAGGTTTGATATTTACCTGATACCCATCCCAACCAGAGCGGTTTGGGAAAATCCCAGGGGATCTCAGAGCCATCCCGCAGGCAAGGGGCAAGAGGCTGTGCATTCCCACAGATCTGGGAGCCAGGATGGAGCTGCCACTACCTTTGGTCACAAGTGGTCGTGCAAAACCAGATTTTAGGCATTAACAGAAACAAATCCAGGGCAGGGTTGGAGGCTGGGAAGGTCAGGACTGTGGAGGCTGTTGACTGAGCAGGAAAATGTAGCCATGTGGATATTGGTCAGCAAGGGAAACTGCTTTTGGCAGCTGCCAACCCGCTGGTTTTGCTGTTCCCATTTCACACCAGCAGCTCAATCACCTCTGCCAGCCTTACACAAACACCCCAATTTTCTCTTCCTGGACTTCATCTCTTTTCCTTGTCCCACCACACTTTGCCCAGACAACAGGAATAAATTATTCCATGGGATCTTCACGCCCATCTTTAGACGTGACAGCAACAAAGACGCTTTCTCACAGTCTTAGTGATAAACTTGAATTACTGCTGAACACAAAACACACGGAAGCCTTATCTGAGGAGCTGCAGCACCTCTGGAAATCATGAACAGATCAGCAGCAGTGCTTCAAGTTCCTTATTTTCCTAGGAGCATTAATACTTAGGTCTTCCTGCCTGAAACATTTGGAAAGCCTCGTTAAAAATGTTGTCGGACAAGCCAGGCTCCACAGTGTCTGTTTGGAAATCCAGCCCTTACAGCACAGGAAAAACCACACATGGGGCAGAAAGGATAAAATCGACTTCAAAAGGAGCAACTGAGGGTTTCAGCACCACCCCGGTCCCCGAGTGGATCGAGCAAACACAGGATGCACCGAGATTGTGTTGGAAAAAACAAGGAGCAAGGCATGGCACTGATTAAGAGCTCCGAAGAGGCGGCACAGGGAATCTGTGCTGAGTTTGTGCAGCTTGAGTTTGTGTGAGGGGTGGTGAGGGGATGTGCCAGGTCGCAGGGGTTGGCAGGACACTCCAGAAGGTCAGCCCGCCTTCCTAATGACCCCGCTCAGAGCAGCAAGGCTTTTTTGCCTCAAAAACCCTTTGCAAAGGCTGATTTCTCACCATGACACATCACTGAGCCTTAAAGCGGTGATTTTTACCAAACTGGATCAAGAAACCATGGAAGTTTTGCCCTGGCAGCTGGGGAAGGTGAACAAACACCTCTGAATCCTGTTGGAACCACAAATTGCAGCTGCTGTTGAAATCTACGGCTCGGCTGATGAGCAGGAAGGGGAATACCAGATGGGAGATTTATCTATTCCAGAGGGTCATAAGAACATCAGAACGAGGAGTTTCCTCGTCAGGAACAGACCTGCAGCCTTCAGGGACTGCTGCTTGTGCCACCTCCTGCCAAGGGCAGGGACACCTTCCACTGTCCCAGGGTGATCCAAGCCCCAATGTCCAGCCTGGCCTTGGGCACTGCCAGGGATCCAGGGGCAGCCACAGCTGCTCTGGGCACCCTGTGCCAGGGCCTGCCCACCCTCCCAGGGAACAATTCCTGCCCAATATCCCATCCAGCCCTGCCCTCTGGCACCAGGAAGCCATTCCCTGTGTCCTGGCACCCCATCCATTGTGGAAAGTCCTTCTCCATCTTTCTCCTGAGCTCCCTAAATGTCCTCATGAAGTCACAACACATTCGCTGGACAAGAGGGAAGGGTGAACAGCTCAGCCTGCCCTGGGAGCAGCCCATTCACAGCTTCAACCACAAGCAGATCAGAGAACCATGGAATATCCTGAGCTGGGAGGGATCCAAAAGGATCATCAGCTCCTGTTCCTGCAAAGACACCCCAACAATCCCACCCTGGGCACCCCTGGGAGCAGTGTCCAAGCACTCCTGGAGCTCTGGCAGCCTCAGGGCTGTGCCCATTCCCTGGGGAGCCTGGGCAGTGCCCAGCACCTCTGGGGGAAACACCTTTCCCTGATCTCCAACCTAAACCACCCCTGGCACAGCTCCATGTCCTTTTGAAGTTTGCTAAGTCTCTTCACTGAGAAGATTTTAGATCATAGAACTGGCATCTGAATCCCAGGTAATTCCAGAGCCCCGGGTTCATCCTCACAGACTCACCTGTCTGAACTGGTAGCATTCACCTGGTATTTCTCTATTTGAAATAATTGGGCTTTTTTTTTTTTTCCAAAGGAATTGGAGGGAGATGAAGCCAACCCTCTGGAGAGCCAGGGGGATTTGTGAGACCTCTGGGCAAACCTTGATTCCCATTTACCCTCTCTGCACAGGGCATCTCTGTCTTGGGGGACCACTGGCCTGCATAATGCCTGCAGAATTAGGAGGAAACTAAGAAAGAGAACATAATTTAAAATTCTCATTCTCACAGATCCCACAGTGGCAAATCCAGCCAGGAAGAATGGCTCTGCAAATAGGTGACAGTAATTAATGGTCAGACTTGATAATCTTAGGGCTTTTCCAACCCAAACAATTCTATGATTTCATGATCCCAGCAAAAGTCTTGCTGTTAACAGCTCTTTGATGTTCTAAACACATCCTTATACTAAGATTTTACAAAGAAAAAGTTGGAGACAAAATAAACTCTTTTTGGGAACACGACCTAAACACACCTTAGGCAAAATAGGGAGGTGCTGATGGCTGTATTTTATCGAAGTTAGGCTGATAATTAAATTATTAACAGTGGTTTTTTCATAATAAATGTTGACTTCACTGACCTGTGGTCACCTGCATGTCTGTTTTGAGGCTGACCACTCATCTTCTGCCGTAAAAAGATTTTTAATCGATTTTATTAAAATGGGTATTTCTTTTTCTTGCCAGCTAAAGCGGTTGAAATTTACTGCTGGCTTGGATGAAGCTGCAGTTTTACCTTCCCATTTTATAAAAACTGGACTGCAGCAATCAGAACTCCTCACTGCTTTCTTTGCATGGCAGGCAGCAAGTTCCTTCACCCCAGAACTGATTGTCAAGATCAAGTTCAATCTCAGGTAAAGTGCACAACTCAAGTCAGGCAACAGAACCGATCTGTTCTTCCATATTTGCCTTTTTTGCCTGTGCTCCTTCAGTGTTAGTTTCCTCTAGGGACAAGAATTAATCTCTGAAAATATTGTCTTCACTGATAATCTTGTAAAAGCTTTCTGCAGTTGATTTACAGGCAGAACAATTTTTTTTTTTAAATTAAGATATCCAACTATCACAATTCCAGCCTGTAATTAACTCCTTTATAAGTTCTTAAATTTTTTTTTTTTTGGTAGGCTTTTTGTCAGGGGCTTCCTAAATTTGCCATTCTACCTGTGGAATTTTTAATTATATGGGAATATTCTGGAATTTTTAAGCGAGGAAAGTGTGACTAACTCACCCCTAAGGCACAATCAGCTGCATGTGGGGAAAGCACAGTCGGTGCTTTTAGGGTGCTGCATCCATGGAAGGGAGGGCAGCTTGAGCCATGCCATGACCCTGCAGCCTTCCAGCTGGGGATGATGGCCCAGAACCAGCCAGAAATGAAGCACATTGCTGCATTTCAGCACAGGAAGGACATGGAGCTGCTGGAATCAGTCCAGGCAAGGCCATGGAGATGATAAGGAGAGGCTGGGAGAGCCAGGATTGTTCAGCCTGGAGAAGAAAACTCTGGGGTGATCTAACTGTGCTTTCTGGTGCCTGAAGGGGCTGACAAGACACGTGGAGAGAGATTTTGGACAAGGATGGAGTGGCAGGACACAGGGAATGGCTTCCCACTGCCAGAGGGCAGGGCTGGATGGGATCTTGGGCAGGAATTTTTCCCTGGGAGGGTGGGCAGGCCCTGGCACAGGGTGCCCAGAGCAGCTGTGGCTGCCCCTGGATCCCTGGAAGTGCCCAAGGTCAGGCTGGACATTGGGGCTTGGAGCACCCTGGGATGGTGGAAGGTGTCCCTGCCCATGGCAGGGGTGGCACTGGGATGGGCTTTAAGATTCCTTCCAGCCCAAACCATTCCATAATCCTGTGACTCCAGAGCTATTTCTGCCATGCCTCAGTTTTCACAGAATCAGGGAATGCCCTGCCTTGGAAGGGACCCACAAGAATTCCAGCTCCTGCTCCTGCACAGGACCACCCCAGATTTTTTTGCTGTTTAAGCTGCTGCTTCCCTAAACCCTTGCAGTCCTTCTCCAACCCTCCCAGCTGTGCAGTAACTGATCCAAACCCTCACTCCACACTCCTGCAGCATCCCACATTCCCAACTTTCCCAAACCCTGGGCTGTGCCCACAGCACTGGGATCACTCCAAGACTGATTTGTTCCTAAATGTTCCTGGATTTTCCATCCTACCATTCCACATGCTGGCTGCACCCCCAAACTACAACCAACCCTCCTAAAAGCAGGTTTGGGGTTGTCCACAGCTCTTGTTCCTGTTCCCAAATCCAGCTTGGATACCTCTGAGTCCAGCCATATTCAAGACACAGGATTTGGGGTGAGAAAGGGGGAATTTGTCACAGATCAGAGTGGGGATTGAGACCAGGCCACTCCTCAGCATAAAACAGCTGCTTTGGGGACTTCCAGGCACACATGGGCTGCTGTTATCCTCAGTGGGATTTTTTTGGAAGTGGAGGCTCATTAACATCAGGGCAGGCTGCAGCATCTGGCCACAAGAACATCAATTAGCTGCCTACCAAGTTCTGCAGCAGCAAACAAAGGCAGGCTTCCAGCACTCAGACCAAATGGGTTTGTAAAAGAAATAGGCTACAAGTTCAGGCAGTCAGTGCCAAGTCAGCTCTGTGCTCACCAGCTTTGCGACAAGAAACAGAGGAAGTGGAGGTTTGGCTTTCTAACAAAAGAACATCCTTTGGGACCTAAAGAAAGAAAAAAAACCAACATTTCCTGCCTGCCACTTCAACTCAGGACGCAGAGCCGGGCTGGAGAAATCTTTATTCCCCCGGAAAAAAAAATGACACTGCTGTATTTACCCTTCCTAGAATCATTGCATCTTTCTGCATCCAATTTCCACCGTCTCTGCCTGTGGACAGCTCTGTCGAGGCTGCTGCAACTGGAAACTATTCCAAAGCAAACAGAGGAGTTCCGTGGAAGTGGTGCTGTCAGTCAAAAGCATTCCAGCAGCCAGGAGCACCTCGGAGATGTTCCCAAGCCTTGGGAGTTAGAGGCACTCAGAGGTGATTTTTAAAAACGAGGGAACTGCCGAAGGCAAAGAAGGATTCTGCAGCAAAGGACTGAGCTGAACCTACTCCCAATGAATTCCAGGATTTGAGTTGTTCCTCCTCACTTTCAGCAGAATAATGGAAGCTCATCCCTGGAAGAACTAAAACCCAAATGCAGTGGCAGCTCTGGAATGCCCAGATGGGCAGCAGCTCATCCCGAGGCAGCCCGGAGCCAGCCCTGACCTTCACCTGCTCCACACAGAGTTTCTGCCCAGGGAATATTGGACAACCATTGCCAAGCTCCTTATCTGGTGATATAAAAGAGCAGGAACAGCAGAGAATCATGGAAAGAATCATGGAATGGTTTGGGTGGGAAGGGACCTTAAGGCTCATCTCATTCCCACCCCTGCCATGGGTAGGGACACCTTCCACTATCCCAGGCTGCTCCGAGCCCTGTCCAGCCTGGCCTGGAGAACTACAAACACCAATGCAGAACCAAACTTCTGCCTATCTTGTAGTTTTATTAATGACTGATACCCAATTAAACCAAAGGAATCAAATGAGGCTTTTAAACGAATTTATATCAGGTTTAACCTGGCGAACACAGAGCAAACTTGGCATCAGGTTTGATGCCTGCAGCATCAGGTTTGAAACCTGCAGCCTGTTTCTTTTACAAACCAATCTGGGTTTCTGCAAGGTGTCTCTGGGGGTTTCACACAGCAAGTATCAACAGAAAACTGTTTCTAAGCACAATGCTGCAGTAAATTCAATGAAATTTTGCTTAATCATCCATGAGCCTGAAGGGAAAAAAGCAAAGCAGACCCAGGGCTGGCTGGGCAGAAACAGGCCAAACACTGAGAAGGATGTCATCCAAGCAGGAATTTATTTGGGATGCATTAAAAGCCTGAAGAGACCGAAGGAAGAGGTTAGTAAAACCCAAAGAAAGCAGAAGGCAGTGGTCAGCAGCTCCCTGCCAAGGAGCAGAGACACAGAGACAGGCTCCCCGTGCGTGCACTGCCTGGAAAAGAAGCACTGGAATTTGTGAGCGTGGAGACAAACTGTGCCTCATCCAAGGGGATCCAGCAGCAGCAGCCCCAGTCTCCCAGGGACTGTGGACCTGAGGTAATGCGTGTAAGGTCTAAAATCAACAGCAGTGAGCTCACAAACACCCCTGCAACAGTCCTATGGTTCAATCAGAACCTGCAGCAATTCCAGCTTTCCCACCTTCAAACAACCCTGCCTTTGCCTGCTTGGTGGCAACCAGGAGTTCTGCTGAGGGCTGAGTGGGAAGGCATTCCCAAAGAACATGGAAAAGGGGAGCAGTGTGTGATGGTGTTTTCACAGTTGTGCAAGAAACCTGCAAAGTTCAGGGATCTGTGGAGAGGATCTCAGAAGGGTTTGGATGGGAAGGGACCTTAAAGTCCATCCAGTGCCATGGGCAGGGACACCTCCCACTGTCCCAGGTGGCTCCAAGCCCCATCCAACCTGGCCTTGGACACTGCCAGGGATCCAGGGGCAGCCACAGCTGCTCTGGGCACCCTGTGCCAGGGCCTGCCCACCCTGCCAGGGAACAATTCCTGCCCAATATCCCATCCATCCCTGCCCTCTGGCACTGGGAAGCCATTCCCCGTGTCCTGTCATTCCAGGCCCTTGGAAATAATCCCTTCCCATGTTTTCTGTGGGTCCCTTCAGGCACAAACCTCTCCCACTCTCTGTGCAGGACGAGATCCCAGGCTACAGCCTGAACCCACACTGCTGCTGGTGGAACAGCATTCCATGAGATGCCCACGAGAAGCCTGGCTCCCATTTGGCTCTGGGCTGCCCTGGAGAAGCACACCCTGAAGTGCAGCTTGCAGCTGATGAGGAATTTTGATTAGTTTTGATCAATGTTAAGGCATTTACACCGCGGAGAACCTGTAACATTCGCTGTCTTCACGTCATAAAAAGGGAAAGGAAAAAATTTGCACTCCAACATCTGACTGTGGACCAGGCAGCTGGAATTTAACCGGGGTTTTGACACTTGGAAGTCTCCGTGCCTGACCCTTGCAGAGCCACTGGATGGAGGAGCTTTATTAACAACCACACAAGCAGCTCTTGGGAAAGGAGCTGTCCAGACACACAGAGATTCATCCCCACCCCTTGCATCCAGGGGCACACACCAGGGATTTAGGAGTGCATCAGCCAACAAGGATGAGGGGGAATTTGAGACAGCTCCCGAGGGGACCGGGTGATGCAAGAGATGCACCGTTAATGAGCACTTAACTGGAAGCAGCTCAACGTGAAAAGCTGATGGCAAGGACTGCAGGAAGCTTTTCCTGCTGATTCATCCAGATCTGGACCTCTGCACCCAGGAATCCTCTTGCAGCCTGCTCATTAATCCAGCTCCAGCTTGTCCAAGCACCCGGCTGCTCCCAGGAACCGAGGGTTTGGCAAGACTCGGGCTGGTGCTTTGGGCTTCCTCATTTTTGTTGAAAGAAGAGGGGAGATATTTTTTCTTTCTCACTACAGTTCAACTCCTTTTATTTACCTGTCCCCATAAATCAGAGTGATTTTGGGTAGGAAACACTTTCCATTCAGAAACTGAGGCCTTTATTTAGGGGAGATGTTTAAATTGGTGATATTTATTGCTCAACTAAACTGGAGTTGTTTAGTCCACATAATCCACTTAGTGTAGGACAGGCGTTTTCTGTATCACCTCCAGTTGCTGCCAGAACCTAAAGCAGAGCACCCCAAAGCTTAATTTTGCTGTGGTTATCAAAATCCTGGCTGGCCAGTCGGATTTGTTTCAGAGGCAATGTGGTGGATGCACTTCAGGGCAGAGTTCTGTATTTACCAGGGGGAAAACGAGAAAAAAGGGATCACCCAGTGTCACCCCTGCCATGGGCAGGGACACCTTCCACTGTCCCAGGCTGCTCCAAGCCCCAATGTCCAACCTGGCCTTGGGCACTGCCAGGGATCCAGGGGCAGCCACAGCTGCTCTGGGCACCCTGTGCCAGGGCCTGCCCACCCTCTCAGGGAGCAATTCCTTCCCAATATCCTACCTAATCCTTTTATTTTTGGTTTTAGCCCATTCCCCCTTGTCCTGTCACTGCAACACTTCTGCCTTTCATATTCAAAAACAGCACAAAATATTTTTTGCTTTATTTCTCGCCTCTCTGTTCCCCAAAACAAGAGATTTTGTAACTCCCCACGCTTGGCCCAGAAGACAAGGTGATAAAAGCAAGAGAGCTTGGGTTGAATCCTTTTTCCCAACAGGAAGTGGCTGAGTAATTGCACTTTATGAAAAAATAAACGAATAAAAAAGAGAGAAAGGGAAGGTTTTGATGGGTGCTATTCTACCCTGATTGATAATCAAAACCTCAGAGGACTGAAGGACTTGAAGTTTGCTACAATTTCGGATCACACATCAGATTTGGCAGCTCTGCCCTAGACCTGAATTTGCTGAGGCAGCTCGCGGAGGATTTCTGCTGCCCGTAAAACACCTCCTCCTCTCCCAGCTACCTCTGTCTCCAGCCCCACGACATCAAAGTATAAGGAACAAATGGAACCATTTCTTTACAGCTTCAAGGTAAACCTAATTTGCTGTAAAGCTGCAAAAAAGCAGTGAGGAGCTGCTCTTCCCTTGGTTTCTGCACCAGGAGCTGGAGAGGCGAAGGAAGTGCATCCACACAGGACAGCAGGAGCTGTGAGGTGCCAAAACTCAGGTCAGATTTCAGGGAATAAAGTAAACTTGGAATTGTGGGCGTTTGCCCTTTGGGACTTCTCATCTCCAGCCAGGATGCAGTGAAGATCAAAAGGTCCCTAATCCCGGTTTTTTGGCTCAGGGTCAGGCCTGGGAGCAGACAGCTCTGAAGTCATCCTGGATAAAACAGTTCCTGAGGTCAATTCCTGCAACTGGCAGGTTAATGAAAGGTGGGAGCAGATGGACCACATCTTTGGGATCTGCTGTCCCAGAAGGAAAACAATTAGAGCTGAGGCTGTGGCTAGAGGGACTGGGAAAAAACTGGATAAAATGGAAAGAAAATGGGAAACCCCCCCATGTGCTGATAGAAAGCATGAACTGTGAGAGGCAGAGAGCAGGGCAGGTGCTGGAAGTTGCTTTTCTTGGCAACACCTGCTCCTGCCTCACCTCAGCTGCTCTGGTTGCATCCTTCTGCCGGGAACACAGAAAGCCCAAGCCCAGATCAATCCCAGACACAGCCAATACTCCCAGGACGTTAAAGAAAGAGAAAGGGAACATCCATCAATAAGTCCAGAAGCAGACAACCCCTGATTTTGCTCAGGTTCATACCAGGACTGCCTGGTACCGTGCTGGTTTTGGTCATAATCGAGCCCTTCCCATTTATTCTGCAATAAAAACTCCTCCTATTCCAGCCCAAACTTGCTGCCAAGGAATAACGTTTCTATTTCACAGCATTTGGGCGGTGAAGAATTAAAAGGGAGGATCTTTAACCTGACATGTTACCAATGCAGTATTTTAGACCAAATATGTGTTCAGGATGGGAAACCCGGATTATCAGGCTTCTGATGGGGTTTGATGGGTTTCCACAATCCCCAGGGAACGTTTCTCTGCACCAGACACACTTACACACAACAGGATGGAATGTGCTGGATTTAGCATGGAAAAAAACAAACAATCCCCCTGTTTGGCCGTGTCCTGGGAGGGCTTTCCTTTCAGGTGTCACCCAAACGTCACTAACCAGGAATGTTTGCAAACACACCTCCCAGGACACAATATTCCAGCTCTGGAAAGGTCCACTGCCCTTCCCCAGCCTCACGGGGGATTTTTCAGCACCTTGTACTTGTGGTTTCCTACAGGACATGAGGCCAAAATCCAGATGGATTCAATTACCTGGAAACAACCCCGGGACACTCTGGATTCCACTGGTTATTGTGCCGCTGCTTTGTGGAAGGGAAATGTGGAATTAACACACCCCACACGGCTTCCAGTCCTGGAATATCGACCCCAGGTCAATAGGATGGCCCTGACAGCAAATCCAAGGTCATTCCCATCCACAGGGAAGTCAGGGCAGGAGCTGGAACAGCAAATGCAGAGAGAAAAGCCTTCAAAGGAGCCCTGCTCAGCTTTGTTTGAAGCCCAGAAAACACTGAGGGAGCAGTCAAACACACCTTTAATCCCCGTTGTGTTGTGTCCTGCTGTTTCAATACTCTTGTAGTCAATGGGACATTCCTGCCACTTACAATCCCGGGATATTTTGGTGTCCTGGCCTCGCTGGCACACCAGGCATTCGTGCCCACTTCGTCGTTGCCGAGAAGGCTTCCGCACGCTCCAGTTTTGGGTAAATTTGAGGATGCCGCCCAGGTGCAAGCCGCCTCCGACTGGGAACCTGGCTGCCCTGCGGGTGGGAAAGGTGTGGCGCAGGGAGAGAGCGAGGTCGCAGGGGGCTGACGTCATTTACCTAGGGAAACGGGCAGTCATTTGAATCCACTTTGCCATCTCTGAGAAGGCTTCCGC
>WAAE01025193.1:0-32420 GCA_013400495.1 Nicator chloris | reverse complement strand
ACAGCTGTCATCAATGCTACGAGTAAGTTTTAACTTACTTTTATATCAAAAAGAAATTATTGCAAATACCATTACAAAAGCTTTTACTGAATCAATAAAATCTACATTTTATCAAACTCTGAAGCAAAACAAATATGGCAAAAAGCTACCAGTGTAATGAAGCTTCACGATACAGATGCATCTTGAAAACTGTGAACTCATTACATCATTCAGTGACTATACATGTAATGAACACAAAACAGATAAGATGCTGAATGCAACAGAACTAGGAACAGAGGAAGAGCAGATAATAAGCCTTCTGTCATGAGAAGGTTACTACAGTTACCTGACAGCATAGATACCATCTTTATTGCTCTAAGTTTAAACAATATTTTGCCTGCTGTTCCTGACCAGTTACATATGAAAATAAAAAATAACAAAAATACTAACTTGTTCAAGAGTTGTGACTGCTAAGCCCCATCCTGGAAATGAGTATAAGAGTTTGCTGTAAAACAAACATAAAAAATCCATAAATCAATTAACCCTTGGGGATTTTCCATGACACAATGATTGCTTTATATGTACTTATACAGAAAAGTATATCAGCTTTCTGTTCTTATAAGTCAGATAAAAGGAAAAAAAAGAGCCTGTGATACTAAGAAGTAAGGTTAAAAATAAAAGTTATGGCTAAATTTTTATGGAAAAAGCCAGTGTTGTGTATATGTCAACACAACGGTGACATAACTACATGCCGTGAACATATGAAACAAAAGAAATATCAGTGATATCGTGGCAAGCTGAGTTAGGAGAATGAAACACGTATTTGCAGTATGAACATTAATATGCAGCGAAGCTCACTGTACCTGTAACTTTCATGATTTAGAAAAGCAGCTGCTCATGCTAGGATGACATTGTGGACCATGACCTACTGGGACATGCTCAGAGACAACTGCATGTCTACACATCTCTTATCTGAGTCTAAGGCTCAAATGCAAGTAAATAACTCCATTCTACCTGCCAGCACTTCCTTGGGCCCACAACAACCAAAAAAGTCAATCTCGGAAGATGGAAGGCAGGAGGCCTGAACATGCTTTTACTATTATTTCAATAGCTTTCATGGGAAAGCTATGTGATTCCAAGAAATTAAAAAAAAAAAAAAAATCCTGAACAATCCCTGACATTTTGCAAGGAGACTAAACAACATGCAACCTGAAAGGCCTCAGCAATTAGGGAGCAGCAGCATTCTTGGTCCTGGAGATATACCAACCGAAAACCTGTGCCAATACTCAGTATCAGGAATCTTACTTTGATCTTATATTCCATAGCTGCAAGGTTCCTTGTTCACTCCCAAGGAGAATTTTATTCAGATAGGTGCTGGGATGCAGAATTGCAGAAACCACAAAAGTGGCTTTATCAAAATCTATTTGAAGATATTCTTCTGCAAAAACAGTAAGAAACAGTGTTAGTGTGGCTAACCCTACAAATCTGCAGGTTTGTCATCCCTTTGCAAGTGTAAAAGCAGGATAGATGTTTAACTCTTCAAATCCTGCAAAAGGTGTTTCTTACATTAAAGGATTAACTAATGTGTAACAGAAGAGGCTAAACTTCTTTACATTGTAACATCAGTTGGCTTGAAGGTGTATTTTTCCTTGTAAACACCAATACTGGCAATACCATAGTGATTTTTATCTTTCTGAGGGATTCTTGCTTCTGCCTGAGCAAAACACCTCATCTGATTAGCATGCCTTTTGTTTGTTATAGCAATGCTGAATCTCTAAAGCGTGGTTACAGACACTTCTGACAACCAGCATGCAGAGAATAACACTGGTCACACCAGTGAATGCCTTCTAAAGAAAAATGTTTAGGGCACTGAAGCGCAATTTCACAAAGCACTCAACAACAGCATGAGAAGATGCTGACACAAACAAAAAGATTATTCATTAGAATTTAGTTGTACCCAGTCTGGTAAATATCAAGGAATTACAGGAATTTAGAAATAATGCCAAAGCTGCTCTATCACAGCCTTTACGAGAAAATGGAACACTACAATGTAATTTTCATATAATCATTCTCTCTTTTACATCTACACGGAATCTTGCTGGGCCTCTGCACATGGTACAGTATCCATTTATGAAACATTACTGCAGGATTAGGACTTCAGATCACCAATTAAGTAGCACAATCACTTAGAGAGTTTTCTTTTTAAGAATAAACTACTTCTGAACATGTGTATTTAAAGAAATCCCTTCTTCTTAAATTACTGAATGTCTAACAGTGCTATCCTATAAAGCAGCAACAAAAATAAAATCTCTCACCTTCTGACTGTATATTCCAAACAATAAGAACATTATCAACATCCACAGAGATTACATGATCACCAAAAGGCTGTAGAAGGTGTATCCTTGCTTTATGGCCTTCATAGGTATGAACCACCTATAAATTTAAAATAGAAATGCTTCCAATAAGCTGTTAAGGTAGAATATTATGTTAGCATAATACTTAAGGACAGCTAACAGATGCCAACAACAAGTTCAAATAAAATTAATGGAAAGGCCACACAATCTGAAGCGCAAGATAGATAATTGTATCTTATATTTAAAACTGTTTGCAAAAGATATGCTACCTAAGTATTTTTAATTATTTATTTTCAATTAATTTAGCTTACATGAATAGATTATTTCTAAAAAAATCTTTAAATAGCTACCTTTTTATTGTAATTAAGATACAAAACACAGTTTAGCATTATGGAATTTGCTCTTTCAGTCTCCCAGTTTAAGCTTTTTACTCCTTAGTCTACAGTTTGTTTCCCTAAAACTGAAGGTACCAAACAGCTACAGAAATAGGCATTCGTAGAAAATTAACTGCCTTGATACCACAAACACTACACAACTGTTTTGTGCTACTGAGTAATAAATAAGTTACTAGGAACCTCTTTGTTCCTGGCAAAAGCATGGAGAATATTGTCGTAAGAAGCAAATATCAACATGCGATCTGCTGCCAAACATGTTATGTCTTGTGGCAAAGTATTACCTGTTGGTCAAACAAAAGAAAAGTTAAACAAGTTTCAAGTTCCTAGCGAGAGAGAAAGTGTATTTGACAGTGTATTTCTTTTATATAGTGACCCATAAAGAAAGCCCTCTGGTTGAACATTATGTTGAATTTTAGACAAATGCACACATTTCAGAAGAATGCAAATATTACTACAGAACATTACACCAGTAACAACACCATAAGTAACATAAGATTGGTAGAGCACAAGGTTGTTCTTTTGAAAAACACTTAATAATAAATTAGTGACCTATCTCTTTAAGTAAAGGTACATGTTAGGTTTGTGAGGGCTGGAAACACAGATGATAAATCAAAGTCTCAGCATTAGTAATGCTTATTAGGTTAAGTTATTCTGCAGGCCTGGGAGTTAGTGACCCACTTCTGCACCTATCTCCTGATCACACTGAGAATTTAATGCTCTAAGAATACATCTCATTCCCTACCTCATGACTGGTTCAGAAAGAGTATCTAACATCAGGATATTTACTTTACTAGCCCAAAAGGTAAGAGAGTGAAAGTCCCCAAATGGTAGAAAAATGAAAAAAAAACAAAACCACTATAGGGAATGATACTCTCAAGCCAAGGAAATATAGAAATGTAAATAACAGCACTCTACACTTCTGCAGAGAAACACCAGGTCAAGAATCACTGTGGGAGTGCACGTATGATACAAACTAGCATGGTCACACAATAATATTTCCCTCTATTAGCAGGCATTAAGAAAAATGCACCCTCTGCTGTACTACACAGGTTCAAAATGAGGAACTAAAATAAGAATAAAAGAAGGTTGCGCTCTATGAATTTCATTTGTTTGAACACATCTTCCCACAGGACCAAGACCAAGTGACTCACGACACTCTCCTGCTTCTCAGCATGCCTCCTACAGGAGAAAGGGGAGCTGTGGAAGGAACAGAACATACTAACAGGGTGCTGCAGTCTAGGCATGGCCTCACCAGAGTGAGGTGCAGGAGAAGAACAGCTGTGCCTGATCTGCTGGATGCATTCCTAATGAGGCTCAATACACAGCCTGCCTTACTCACAGTTACCGTGTTGTTGGTTCACACTCAGCCTGGCACCAGTACAGCCCTAGATTCTTTCCAGCAAAATGCCATGAAGCCTGTCAGTTCCCAGCTTGCTCTGTCCCAGGTGCAGCAGGGTTCTGCACTTGCTCTCACTGAACTTGGCAAGGCTCTTGTTGGCCCAGGCTTCAGGTTTTGTTGCAGCTCCCTGGACTCAAACTCTGCCATTCTGGATGTCAGCTACTCCTTCTAAAACAGCATGTTCTGCAAGCTTATCCTAGGAGCTCACACTGCCTCATCACCCAGGCTGCTGGTGATAGTGTTGAAGAACGTGTGCCCTGCTGCTGACAGTCAGGGTTGTCACTTTGGCTTTGTGACCAAAGGCCAAGTGAATGTCAAGCCATCAATTCATATCCTTTGTATCCACCAGTACAACCAATTCCTAACACTCCCTGAAGGCATCCACATCTATTTTCTTCATGTAATTATTTTTCTCCTGTAACAGTCCTCTAATAATCACAAGAACAACAACAAAAAAGGATTTGAAATTAATTCAATAAATTAATAATTGAGCTTTAATCACTGTGCAATCCTTATGGCTTAGTGTTTAGAAGAACAAGATGGTAAGAACAGAAGGTTCAAAAGGTATGTTTCTAAGAAAACTAAATTTTAATTTCAACAGCAGTCTTATTTCCAAACTGATACTTTAGATTTCTGAGACTCCTTTTAATATATTTCAGTGTAAATATTAGCAATACAATTTATTTTCTTGTTTTTGAGTTGAAAATGAAATGCAGATGTCAGATATGTTTTAAAAAAAACCCCAACAAAACAAGAAGAATGAACAATTTGTGAATACTTACTCACAGCAACAATACCAAGCTTCTTCACCTGCAATGAAAATTTTTAAAAGGCATTTTTAGTGTTTGGTTGCAATGAATTTGGTATAAACAGAAATTAAAAATTCTCAGAATTAACCTAGATCAAGCAACAAATTTGATACCTCACAAACCAGAAAAAATATTCATCCTAGTTTAGAACACTTTCTACTGAAAAACACACAGACAGTAGGTCAGAAGGAATGGGACAATGCATTTGCCAAAAGACAACTACTCATCAACAGTAAGCTGTGTTTCCTGACATGTTTTATCCTAATGCACAGGAAGCTAAGGACGTGTTAAGACACCCTGAGGAGCTTGGGTACCTTAGTTTCCACATCATCTCTGCTTCTACCTTGTTTTCACTACAACCACACTGTATTTTAATTTTATCTCTGTTCGCAGAGAATTTGCTTTAGTTGCAAACATCTAAGCATCTCTGCCCAGTCATGATCACTACTCTACTTCAAAGGCTGTGAAGAAGACTGACAAGAGTGAACGCCAAAAGGCACCACAGAAGCACAGGAAGATCCCTGATGTCTGCACTCTGGTGTTCACTGTACTCAGCTCAATTCTGTGTACTGTTTCTTATACAGTGAAAATGCTTTGACGGAGCCTAGAGCAGTCATGGAGTTTCCCTCTTTTGAGGCATTCCAACGCCCCCTGTAACCTGCTCTAGGTAACCTTGCTTTGGCAGGGGGGTTGGTCTGGGTGATCTCCAGAGGTCCCTTCCAACCTTTAGGGGTTTATGATTTTACACTGCAAAAAAACCAATCCCTATCACAGGCTGTCATCTTGCTGAACTCAACTATGCTCATCCGTTTTCACACAGGAGTTTTAATAGGATTTGAATGCCCCTTGCCCCTAAAACGTAGCCCTTAACCACTAAACCAGAGCGGGTGAGCTTTGGTTTATCTTGTAACGAAGGAAAAGCTTCAGCACCTGGGCGCTCCCGGCGGATGGGCCGTGCCGCATCGGCTAGCGCTGCCCGCATGGCTGAACAAGCCCATTCCCGGCCTGTTGGCCGGCAGCCTCCCTCTTTCTCTTCCTCCCGGTCACTGCCGGCTCCATAGGTGCGGCACCGGCGCGCCACAGCCCCGCACACGCTTTCGCATCATGACGGCGAGGGCGGAGGGGAGGGAGAGGCGGATCTCCCTGAACGGCCCCGGCCTCCCCACGATCGGTCGGAGTGGGAAGGAGGGCAGGAAAAAGGAGCGGGGACCAAGATCCTGCGTACTCACATTGTAGGTGTGGACGCTGCGCCCGACGGCGACGGCCAGGTAGAAATCGCGGTGGCGGCCGTGATAGCGCAGGACGTGCGGGACGTGCCCGCTGAAGCGGCCGAGCACCCGGAACGCGGCGAAGAGACCCACACCCTCCCGCGCCATCGCTCCGCACGTGTCCGTGTCCGCACCCGCCCACCGGCCGCCCGCCCGCCCTGCCGCAGGAAGTGCCCGCCCGCTTCCGCCGTCGCGTCCCGCCCCGCCCCGCCCTGCCGTGCGCCGTAGAAAGCCACCGTACCGCCCGCCCTGAACCCGCCGCCCCCGCGCTGCTGACCCGCGGACCCGCTCCGCACGCCGCGCAGGGGCGCGATGGTGCAGCGGAGCTTCAGCCGCGACCTCTGTCACAAACACTGCATGCAGCCGCGACTGCGCGGATGTTTTCCTTTTATTTTCCATTTTTGTATCCCCGTTTACTCTTCATTTCATTATCCCCTTTTCCCTCGCAAAGCACCAGGTCTGGTTGCGCCTTACCCCGCCGGAGAGGCGGCAGCGGAGCGCGAGGTGAGCCCACCTCCGATGGCGAATCCCGCGGGATGTCCGCGCTGGGAGCCTCTGAACTTCCCGAGGTGTCTGTTTTGAGTTTTTTGTGGTAGTGTTGGTTTTGCATGTGGGTTTGGGTTTTTTTTTAATAAATTATAGATATTAAAAAAAAACAAAAAAAACAACCCCCAGGATGACGCGGTTGCTATGACTGCACGGCGGATAATGCAAGTCCGGTCCGGCAGAAGAGGCAAAATGAAGAGCCGCGCCACCCCCAGGCCTCCTATCCCAAGTTGTTGTAGCTTCTCCACACTGCCATCAGCTCCCGGGCTTTGCTGTTGTAGCACGGGCCCGGGCTTGACGTCCCGGCGGCGCTCCCCGTGCTATCTCCGGGGCTAGTCCGCTGCGCTGTCCCAGTATCTTCCTGTGACGCGCAGAAGCCGGGGCAGTGGTGCTTCAGGACGAACTGGGTGACGCGCCACAGCTCCGGCCGCTCCCCGCATCCCCGCGCCCGCTCCAGGAGGCATTCCAGCAGCCGACCCGCTCGCTCCGCCCGCCTGGAGTCCTGCGAGGAGACGGCCGGTCACGACCCTTAACTCCTTTTCCCTTCAGCGCTTCCCCGGGCATCGTTAAAAACAGGCTGCCCATCCCCTACTTCCCGCTCCTCATCCTTGCCGCCGCTTTTGCTGCCTTCCCCTCTCCCTCACTTTCCTCCTCTCATTTCCCCCCTTCCCCTCTTCCTCCTTTTCCCCCATACCTTTCCATCAGTCCCTCATACACCTTTCTCCCTTTCTTGCCTCCCTCTTCTTTTTTTTTTTTTTTTTTTTTTTTTTTTTTTTTTGAAAGGAAATGCCACCTAGCCGCCGGGAAGTGTGCGCACCGGTGCGAACCTCGGACTGGTGCTTGCCCGCCGGCTCGGAGGGCGCGTCCTCGCAGGTGTGAAAATCGAGTTGTAGCTCCTGGAGGGAAACAACAACAGGGGGTGCTCGTTAAAGCCATGTCGCACGGGGTCGCCTTCGCCGGCTGCCAGCCAGCCTCGGGCAGCCCGTTATAGACATCCTTCCTGCCTCGGCGGCCCGCGACGCCCCGTCGGGGCCTCGCAGGGTGTGGGCGGCTGCGGGAATTGGCGGGCAGCTGTGCGAGGCAGCCGCTGCTGCGCTGCGCTGGGCAGCTCCGGGCTGTGATGCCCAAGCCAGCGGCAGGGCTGCTTTCCCCGAAAAACACTGCGTGGTCTTTGCGCTAAGGGCCAGCTGCGCGCGTGAACCTTCTGCGTAGCTTCTAAACCACTTATCACCTTTGCAACGGTGACAGCATCTTCAGCGTCGGTGAAGCATTATACAAGCGACTTTCAGTCCTACGGGTCTGCAGGGCGCTGGGAAGGGTCGGGTAGACCTCTGGCAGCGGCCGCCCGGGCTCCTGCTCTCCGTCCCTGCCAGTCCCAGCTTCAGCGAAGCATATTTTAGGAAGGTCGCCGGACGAGAGCTGGACATAACTTCAAGGTCCTGTTTCACAGGTACCGGTTTACTAAACTAGCCAGCTCCCGGCTTGCTAATCGAGATTTTCAGAAAGTAGCTGCCGGTAGTCAAGGGTAAAAACGTGGAGGCAGTGCCGTCCTGCCAGTTTCCCTCCGATGCCACCAGAGAAAGCACCAACCTCTTGTGTAAAGGTTATGTCTGGATCCAAAACGTTTAGTAGATCCTCTTGTATCTTGCCGTGGTTACAGAGGCTGAAATTGTAGGTGGATCCCCGCGGTAAGAAGGCGATCTGAAGAAAGATGATCAAGCTACAAAGGACTGTGTAAGAAAAAGCCAAAGGTTAATTATCCTGCACCTATACGTGACCCGACAAGGCACACAAGACAGCTGAAGAGAGGGATGCCTGTGCTTCAGAAGCACTAGAGAAACTGGTTGGTTACCGTTGTGATTATCCATGGTGTCTTTACACGTTGTTTTTCTCCTCCCGGCTTTCAGATTATTGCTGGCTTCATATATGTACCTGTACGCCTACGGAAATAAAGGTTTCCAATTCCATAACTGGGCTCATTTGGACGTCTCTTGCACCTCTTTCCAGCACTGTAAATAATTATTACTCAGCCTTGAAGTTGTGTCACTGATTCAAAAATAAAACCAGGATAACGAATAATAATCAAAGGCATCATCCAAACCCCAACCAAAACAAGAGAAAACATAAAAGCTTTGCAACAGACAATCTTGCGTGAAACAAGTGTGAGTAGCAGCCCCCCCCATAACCAGGTGGGGTGCAGCTTCAGCGGGAACTGTTGCAGCAAAACACGTTTTTCTCTTGAAGGTGAGAAAAAACCTGGCACCTGCAGAGGGGTCTGCCCGGGGATGGATGTGCATACCCTGCACACTGAGGTTGCAGGGACATCTCCAGTGCAACATTTTAACACGCTAGCGCGGAAGCGAGTGGAGCATAGTCATCGTTTCTCCATCCCCGTCTACAGTTGCGGGGTTTTTTCTTTCGAAGGTGAACGTTTAATCTTACAAACCCCTTTCCCCGGGGGAGCCCCTTCGCTTGCTTAGGCTGCAGGGTGTGCCTGCTCGGCCGTGGGGACAGCCTAGCTGACAGGGCAGTCCGCTGCACTGGGTATCGGGAAGCTTAGGACGACAAAAGACAGGCTGCCCCGGGCACAGGGTATCGGTATAAGGGGGACGTCGGGGGCCAGTCTGCCCCAAGCGCTGGCGACTAGGGTCCCCGGGGTGCCGGGCCGAAAGGAGGCATGGCCCCGCGGGGTCTTTCTCCGGCCAGCACCGACGCCTCTGCCACGTTCGACACCAGCTGTTCTCTGGTCCTGCTGAAGTGTTTCACGGAAAGTGCTGCGGGAGCCTCTGCGGAAGCCCCAGCCGGGGGCGTGCTCGTTTTCGGGGAATGCTCCCTGCGGCATGAGTCATGAGGGAAACCCTGGAAAGCTGCCGCCCGACAACGCGCCTCTCAGGCTCGCTGAGCCGGGGACCAGACAGAGCCAATTAGTCATCAGTGGGTGCCTGTCCTCTTGAGTGGGTTGCCGCCCTGCTCTCCTCTTGGATCTCTCCCTTTTCTCTTTTTCTTCTCGTCCTGTATCTCGCAGCCCAACCGGGGGCTGCCTCTTGCTCCTCCCGGGGACCCCGAGCGGTGAGCTGCCTCCCAACCTCCCCATCTCTGTTTCAAAGAGTGGTCACAGTCCTGTGACTCCGTGAATGTATGTGTCTGGTTTTGCGTGTGTGCGTGTCATAACTAGTCATAACTGACGTTTCAAAATCGATGCCTCAATAGCTATTGTATTAACGGAGATGTGCCTGCAAAGCAACTGCAGAGCTGTAGCCGAGTTTAGATAGCCCTAGAGAGCAATTGAGAGAGGGTGCATGTCTGCATTGCTCTCACAGTGCTTCCAAACAAATTCCAGTTTCCCAAAGCATGTCTTGTTCTCATATTCTAGAAGGGGTTTTCTTAATTTGCAAAGTCATGTGCTTTAGTCTTTTCTCCAAAGATTTTTTGTTTAAAGTTGCTAATGGGCTTCATGGAAGTTATTAAGTTGATAAAAATATGAATCTGTTAAATAGATTTGTGTTTCTCTGCATAATTGGAGGTGCACCATAGCACAAAGGTCACCTTAGGAGAGTTTTATTGTGCACCAGAGAACCAGCATCATAACCAATGAAAAGCCTATTTGTGCTATGAATTCAGTGTAATACTAATCTAAGGTCCAGGAATATGTTATTTTTTACTTTTCATTGTTCATTTATCTTTACTGAGAAGCACACAAACCCCTGTGAATAGCTAAATAAAGGTGTTTATTTGCCCCTACCAAACAGGACATAGTAAACTTGTGTGTAGATAAAGGGAACAATTATGTTTTAATGTAAGTAACTATGGGTTGGAATTCTTTTCCATCACTGGTAGTATGCACATGCTTTTATTTCTCAAGTTCTGTCTCTAAAGACAGAACTAAGTTGCAAAAGACACTGGCAATATACTCAGATTAGCAAATGAAAAAAATGTGGTTTTTAAAGGAAGCAGAAATACATGTGGCTGTAAAAGACAATTTGACATTGAAAACATGCTTGTAAGTAAGTTCAAATGGAAGTCTGTTAGGAAAAAGGGAATTAGCTTCTTCTTTAACCACTTTTCCTTTTTGTTTTGGTGTGGAAAATTTCTGTAAGTAAATAGTATCTCTCAAAAACTTTGCTAATCTCTTCATTTGCATGCAGCAGTAACCTCCAGAATGTCAAATTATGATGAATATGTGTTCAAGTTTGTTTTCTATTTTAAATACTTCAGAGAGAAAAGTTCGATTATTGACATATGTACCAGAGAGGCAGGGGGCAAAAGAGGACTTCAGAAAAATCTGTTCATTTTTATAACTATAGCAATTCAAAACTTTTATTGCTTCAGCCAAAGGTGCTGCAGCCTCACTTCTGACAGCAGCTTTTGACCAGAGCAATTGGCCAAATTCAAGGGATTTGGAAGTGGTTTCCATTAAAAAAAATAAATTACAAGAGGCATTTTTCTGATGGATCTTCATACTTACAATACACCTACTCTCCTCCTTAATTCCTGTTTCCTCATTGCATTGAAGACCTCACATTTGTGGTGGTGCTTGAGCAATGGGAAGATGGGATTGAGAAATAGCTGTTGCTATTTTGCTGGTCGAGATGATATCTGTGAGTGGGACTGCTGCCAGCACTCATCAGGAGAAGACAAAGTAGAAAGACAACATGAAGTCATTGACTTTGGTAGACATTTCTAATCAATATTATTATATTTATAGTATTATAATTTATTATTTTGGCTTGTATTTGATGAGCCAATTTTTACTCTTACATCTTGGTACATGTAGCTGGAAGGCAAACCTTATGCTTCTTTTCTTTTTCGTAAACATGAACAATATATTCTTTCCTAAAACCTCTCACCACTACAGAAATACCATTATATCCAGGATGTGTAACATAGTTATACTTTGGATATATAGGATTTGGAAATTTTTAAAATTCAGCACTCAATCAGCTAATCAAAAAATGCCCTGCCTTTTGCAGCTTGGGGGTGTGAATGCCACCATCAAGAAACCTCAGCAACATGAAAATTATGTTAAAGATAACTTTCATGCACGTATCATGGGGACAAAAGCTCAATGGCCTCACATTTTTTCATGTTTTTGTTAAAAGAATTTTATTTCAGAAAATGATGCAAATCTTTTTCCTTGAAGCATAACAACTTCCAACACAATGGAAACACAAAGTGGTGCCCACAATATTTTTTCCACATTCCTGTACTATGCTTGGAACCTGCTCCTGGTTACAGACACACAAGACTGGCTGTCTGTCTCTTAGGAGCTTACCTTCTTGAATGCAAGCAGCAGGTAAATGCTAGTGATGACCTCCATATGCCACTTGGAAAAGGTATGTATATCCACATCAGGAGCCCCTGAGGGTAGCTGGTGGCTGGCAATGAACAAAACAGCACAAAGAGAGTCTAGCAGCTCTTGCCTTTGGTACTCCTCAGCTTCCACCAAAGATCAAAAGACGTGGTATTTATTTGGGCAGGAGCTGTCAAGACCATCAGCACATCTGCAGGATTTGAGCATGTGAGCCCTGAGGTGAACACAGAATCTCACAATCCTCCCCATGCTGGTGGCTTCTACACGGGCACATGAAACCCCGCTAAGTTTGAACATCCAAGTTGTCTAAGTCCACAACACCAACTGCGGACACACACTCTCTTGTAAAAGTTTCATAACCACATTTTTCTCAGTACTATCTGTTTCCAGCATTAACTTCCTGTCTCTTTAGGAAATTGAGCATCCATCCAGAAGAGAAGTTTCAGCACCAGGAGTCAGACTGATGGCCACCTTGCTCTGGCTGTGCTCTCTGGGGGCTATGCTCTTAGGTGAGATCCTTTCCAACCAGGCTGACCAATCATGACACTGTGGAGCTGTTATTCTATGTGCAGATGAGTTGCTAGAAGGCATAAAATGCACCTTACCAAGAGGTGTCACAGTGATTCATTGCCAGAAGAAGCCTTCAAAGACCCATCACTCTTGTGGTTAATATTAGGGCCCTTGAGGGATTGCAGTCTGTGAGTTAAACAGAATTGTCTCTACTGTCCTACCCACTGCAGCTCCCTGTTCTCTTGTCATCTTTGTTTTTTCTGTCCAAGCATCCACATCTTCAATGTCAGCCTCTGAGCCTTTTACCTTTCTATTCTTACCCAGTCCCGATAATTTTCTGAGTCCGTTATTAAATACTTATTTTTAAACTTTTACCTTTCTTGGGTAGAGAAGAATTTACCTGCCTTCAGACTCTTCCCTTGTTTTTTTCCCACTCCTCATCTTTTGAAATCCCATGAGAAGTTATTGGAAAAATATTAGTTGCATCTATTCTTGTTCACAAACCCTGAAGTATCAGAACTGTAACCATGTCGTGGTTCCAGATATTCTTGGCTCATCTGAGTTAAGGCTGTTCAGATATTTTAGTCTTATATGATCATAACTCATTAACATGTTTAACTTTCTTTGAATTGTGTCTTGCATTTCATAAGTTAATGAACAGGAATTACAATAGTACTGCCATTATTTTTATCCTTTTTTTCAATAGTACTCCAGTATAATTCAATATAACAGCATTCTTTTCTCTCAAATTTAATATATTTACACTGAAACTTAATGTTCTATGATTTGAAATGTAGTATTTAAGGATAAATTAAAAGGAGCATATGGAAGTTCTTTGATCATGTCCACTATGTAAAATATGAACAAAAGGAAGGCATCACTTCAAACTTTAAACAACTCTCAACACACTGCCGAAGTGTAATGAACTTTGCATTAGAATTGGGTATCCACTGACTGTCAGTGCAACTGGATATGGCTGACTGTATAAGAAACACTTTTAAACCACTAAAGCAGGGTGAGGAAGCTCAACACAATATTTTTGCCTTCAGAAGGCAAAATTCTTGCTTTGAAGCCACCACATTTAACAAGGGAGGTCAAAAATTTTCCAGCTGGAAAAGACGAGGAAAAACCTGTTTCCTGCATTTGAAATATTTCACCAAATATGTAGGGTTTGTCTCACCCAAGAATTATTTCAGTATAAATCCAGTTGAACTATTGATGTGTTTTGTCAAGGAAGATACCCTGGGGCACTTATTCAGCAAGGTGAATTAAAAACTGAATTCTTGAGAAAGTCAATCTCCATGTTATTGAAAGGAGTGAAACTGAAAGGACATCCTTACCTTGATCAACCACAGGATCCACAACTTCTGGAGAAGTGGAAGAATGATGTATATTTGCAACTGGAGATGTTGACTGCTTAATAACATTTCATTTTTCTGGTAAGTAACTGATAATTTTTAAAAATCAACAAATTGCCCATCCATTCTCCTCTGTTTGCTCTTCTATGCACTTTGTTGCTTACTTTGAGCAATGATGATTTTGTAAAGTGCTTCTGAACATTTCAGTTGCACACTGTTTAACAGGAATATAATTAGACTAATTCTGCAATGACTTTGACATTATCAATGTAATGAAAGGGTAGTGAAAAGCGGAAGCTAAATTTGTATTTTTTTCTCACAGGTGTTAGTAAAGTAAGTACATTATTTAATTGTCATGTGGCTGAATAAAAGGATTAGATCTATATTAAATATTACCAATACTGAGATATTCACTAAGGAGAGCAACATAACCTTAATATTACAAACAACTTGTTACCTAACAGTTTCTTATCTTGCCGTTTCTAATTAAAGAACAAGTGTTGACAAACTTGTGCCTTTGTTTCAGTAAAAATTTGAAGTGAGTCTTGACAACAGTGGAATGTTTAGATAAAAATGGGATTAAGGTGTTGTATTTCAGGAGTTGTAGAAACAATCAGAATTAAGCTTCTTCAAAATCACCAGATCCATTTCACCTCATCCAAATAAAATATGCTTTATAATTTGTTAAAGGAATATGGCAGTTTGCTGTGTTTTCTCTCTCCCCACTTTCAAAAAGAGCAATATACCAGAAATCTTCTGTATGTAAATAATGCTGAATTACATTTTGCCAAGAAAGTCTGCCGAGTAAGACAGAGATGTAGTGCAGGCCCAGGGAAAATGGAAATTCCTGGTAACTGGAACAAAGAGGATGTCCAACTCTCACTGTACTCCTGATTTAAAGTATATTCACTCAGAACTGCAATTCTCAGTGCTGCTGCTCAGCTGTTGCATATCTCAGCAATAGTCACTCCCTACAGGAAACCCTCTACCCGGATGTCTTTTTTAATAGCATACCAAATAATTATAGTATCAAAGAATGGCTTGGCTTGGTGTAGTAATGTATCTGCATGATTTAGGCCATTCTGTGTACCAGCCAAACTCTCTGTAAATATTCTAAGAAGCCACCTGCAGTTTTGTTATCTGAGTTCTCAGGAATTCATCAAGGTTACGGAGACAACAACAGGATTAAAAATAAGAACAAGGGGCCTGAGAAACTACTGAAGAGCCTAGGAACCTAACTACCAAGGGTGCAAATCCTAGATAAAGAAGGCACAAATGTGATGATAGAAATTGACCGATTAGCAGTCCAGAGGGACTTGTGCTGGCCACATGAACAAGCAGAACAACCAATGAAATGATGCTCTAATGTGTGCACAAGCAGTCTAGAGTCTATAACTGTAGATTAATATCAACAATAAATTGGCTTCTGCAAAATCATATTGATTTAGTGTTCAGATGCCTGTTCTCCTGCATATTGTGAGCAGCTTGGAAGAGACTTTGAAGATCATCTGGTTTCAAACTCCGTGCTATGGACAGAGACACTTTCTACCAGACTAGGATGTTCCAAGCCCCATACAGTCTGGCCTTGAACACTTCCAGGGATGGGGCATCCACAACTTCTCTGGGCAACCTGATTATTCTCAGACTCCTTGAACTTATTTTTAATCCTGTTGTTGTCTCTGTAACCTTTATGAATTCCTGAGAACTCAGATAACAAAACTGCAGGTGGCTTGTTAGGTACTCAGAGAGTTTGGCTGGTACAGAATGGCTTATACCATGCAGATGCATTACTACAGTCTGGCATTCAAAGTGAAGTAAATGGGGTGGAGAGGAAAATGAGAATTTGGATTTAGATCTGTGCTTAAGCAGTGCTAGGGAGGATGTTCTCCACTACAGAGAGGAAGAAACCTTATCCCTGGGGACCCATGTGAAGCACACGGCAGGAGCCATGTGCCAGTGTGGTGCTGACTGACTGCACACAGCCTGATAGCTGGCCGTGTAACAAAAGCATACCAGTGAGTAAACCTCCATCCTCTGATGTCACAGCAAAACACTCAAAAATTTAGCAGAAGAGGGAGAGGTCATAGGGAGGAGAAAAAAATCATGGGGAATTTTTAATGTGTTCTTCCCCCTGTCACAGGAGATGTGGGATGCTTTATTGGGAATTGTCCTTGGACAGTAAGGTCATGACCTGCCAAGGATTAAAAGCCAAATATTTGTTCAGCTGCAGCTGCTCTGTGTCCACTCAAAGGCAGTAGGGCCTTAGAGGAAACTGGGAGCCAGTCCCTGCAGCAAATGGAAGTGGGGTCTAGTAGGTTAAACTAAACTGGGAGACGTTCTCACAGCCTAGATGACCAGGTTCAAATGAGACTATGACTAGGAAATGCCTTCTTACTCACACAAGTGTGTCTCCCTTTAATAACTCTTGATGAAAATTCTGAGCAGCTGGAGGTAACTCACTTTGGCGTTTTGGCATTATGATTGTATGTTGGAAACGAATGTCCTAACCATGCTTGTGAGGACGGTTGCATAAAGAATTTAAAACCCTCTGGCACTGTTTTTTATGTAAAACCATTACATTTCAGTGGCTTATAAATTGAGAGGTTGCTAATCCATTTCCTTGCTTTTTGGGTCTTGATTCACTGAGTGCTATGCAGTGTGAAAGAAATAATGCTGTTGCTTTCAGCATTGTTTTAAGATGGCCACATTCTGATTTTCTAATTGTGGCAAGAAGATAGAAAAGCAGCAGAGCCATGATTTGTGAAACAGAGACCCTGCTGCCTGAGCCTCCACATTAAGCATGCTCTTCACGTATGGTGTGCCAGTTTTCAGTGTATGTCACATAAGCATTCACACAAAAGTAGCTTGATTAGAGACTGACTGAGAACAGATCTTTTGGTTTTTCAGTGCAAAAAACTATTTTCCTTTTTTGTTGTTGTTGTTTTTAAGAGAAGCTGGTAAAAATGAAAAATAAAAAAGGAATAATAAATTTTTAAAACCACTACAGAAAATCAATAGTGGGTAATAATCCAATGGCTATGTCTGTTTACAATGGTTAAAAATCTCCACTGGTCTCGCGAAAAGACTCCCTAAGAGGTTATACCTTTCTGAGTACAGTATTTGTTTTGGTTTTGGCAAATGCTTTGTTAAATCTGATAGAACTTGACAAAACCAGTTTAAGTGTATGCAGATTATGTTTAGGCACTGAAACACTACTTATATGAAAAAGTAGATAAATACACTATTTTTTGAGTAAAACTGACCACAAAAATGTTTTAGATAAACTAGATAGAATGAAAAAATACTTTCCAGGATATTTTTCATTATTTAGATTTTAGAAGTAAATGCAGTCAACACTAAGTAAAATTTCTCAACCTTCCTATGGCTTTTAACTTTGAAGAAAAAAGTGTGTGCCTGAAAAACCACTGGTCTGAATGCAGCTATTTAGGGCAGAAAACACACAGAGAAAACTTTCATTCTCCCATTCTTACATTGGGACAGACATACAAGTATATCATGCCAGACACTAGAAATAAACAAGGAATTTAAAAAGTCCGGACATTGCCTTTTATCACTTTCCAGATATGATTGTTTTTAAGAGAGCTGAGATTACAAGTACCACAAGTCTTGCATCTGAAGAAGACAGTTCGCCTGTGAGTTTGGGAAGTCCATGACACAATGTTGCTTCAAGCAGTTTTTCAAAGTAATGGAGATGAGAAGTTGGAACTTCCTGCATCTAATGGTCACATTCTGCATCCTATGTGTTGGGTTAACAGTTTCTGAAGAAGACTTGTATTTTCTTTCTTGTAAGGATCAAATCTAACGAAGAATTAATCTACTTCAGTGAAGAAGACTTAATTATTTTTGCAGATAACTCCAGATAAGGTTTTCAGGACGTTTTTACTTAGTAGTTCACCAGAAGGAGAAAGAAAACATTCACAGTGTAATACATAAAGAAATCACATGGTATTTTACAGCCCAGCCATTGAATCACTCAACAAATGTGTTCATCTCCACTTGCTAGCACCACACCACAGATAAATCACTCTAGATAAGCCACTGCAAAAGAAAGAATGTAATTCCTAAGGTGTAATAGGAACAGAAATAAAACCAGCCCCTAAAGAGTCCGGGTTCTGATACTCAGATTATAGATATTCCAAAACTCATTGAGGAGAAACTGGAAAAAAGTCCTACAAAGCAAGCCATTTGAACTCCATCCTTTTTAGGAGTGGGAACTAAATGGCTTCCAAAAAAACTGGGATTACAAAATAGTTTACATTGCCTGTCCTAAAGAGGAAGGTAGCCAATAATTTCTTCAAAAAGTTGCTTTCAACATAAGGAATATATACAATTAAGTGAAAAGGTCCTGCATTTTACTGTTTTCCTTTTTATCTTCAATTCTATGTGAATTTACCATACCTTTCCAATCTTGAAAGAGCATATCCCATACATGGGCTAAAGCTATGGATATTTAGTACAGTCTTTGCTAAGTAAGAATTGAAAGACTGAAATGGCTGGCAAATGCCCTGTTCTAATCCTTATAATAGGTATTATATTTTAGAAAGTGTCAGAATAAAGCTAATTTCTTATCCAGTGGAAATCAACAGAAGTAGTAGCATAAGGAAGTCTATACAAGCTGTTCCCACTGCCTCATAACTGATTTCTTGTTTTCTGGCTAAATATGTTAATTTTTATCCATGTTTTACTAACCAACTGAGCACTACATTATTATACACAGCATATATGGATGGGTATGTACCCTGTGAAGAGGGAATGGCTCAAATAGATGCAGCTTTATTACAGGGTGACTTGGAAGGTAGAACCAGAGGGAAGGACACCATGATGGGTGTCCTTGATAGACTACCCTACCTAGAAGTAGTGTTGGATGAAAAGTTCCATAAACAAATTGAAGCAGCTTCAAATTTGCAGGTCTTGGTCCTCATGGGAGCCTTGAACTGTCGTAACATTCTGGAAGACACTTGCATGCACCATGTCTAATGTATACAAATGCAACACTTCAGACCATTTTTCCGGGAGATATAGTTCTCTATTATTTAATCACAGGCAAATTTCTGTACAACAATTTTAGCCAGAAACAGGAGTGCCATACAAGCTTGAGCCACACAGTCGAAGATATTTTGTTCTATTCAGCCTAGCCTAGCCTAGCCTAGCCTAGCCTAGCCTACCCTAGTCCAGCCTAGCCCAGCCCAGCCCAGCCCAGCCCAGCCCAGCCCAGCCCATTCTACCTCCCAATATCTGATGTAGTACCAGAGAAGGACAAAGAGCAGAGAAAACAGTCTACCCCACAAGCCTCTGAGGTCATTATTGATGTTCAGAAAAAATGAGCAACAAAATGAAAACCACAAGCACAGATCTTCCAATGAACATCATCTTATGTACCTCCCCAAGGCAACACCAGTTCAGCAGAGGAGAATCCTATTTTCTGGTGGGGAGTGACCATGTTTGTGGAGAACAGAGAAAATCCATGGACAGGTTGAGAGCCAAAGCCATATTTAACACAGCATCAACATGAGATATTTGTAAGCCTCTGATTAAACCAACGTGATCTTCATCAACCAAAAAAAAAAAAAAAATCAACCCCAAAAAGGCATTAGATAGTTGGGTCATGATATTCTCCCTCTGTAAATATTTATCCTATTAGAAAAGTGATTTTCAGGGAAATTCCTTGAGACTGCTGCGGACTGCTATCCTGTTCTGAGAAACTCTTTAATTCATTACTGAACCCTGCTAGAGAATAAAAGATTTACCCAGAAAAAAAGCCTTTTGTCAAAGAAGATTTTAATGTAGGAGCTGAGACAGAAGCTGTTTGACTTGGAAAAGCCAATGGTGAATAAAGACAGTACTGTGGTTGTCTTCCATCTTTTGATGGTGATACAGAGAGAACTCTGCCTTGGTCTCTCTGAAGCCAGTGATTATCATAACTAAGGGCAAGTATAAAGGAATAAGATTATTTTAAAATATTAAATCATAGTGGGTAAGTTTCCAATTAAATTACTGGCTGGGATGATGACAGGCAAATGGAGCTATATTTAAAATATATTAGCAGTTAGTGAATGAGGGACGGAAACAGCTGTTGCTTCAGAAGGCAATATAAACAATGGCAATACATTTTTGTTCATCAAAATACACAGAGCTAGAACAGCTGTCAAGAGATGATAATTTACACCCTTCCTCAAGGCATAATGATGCCTATACTATTTCTGACAGCTGGCCTGTCAGCATGTGCTTGATCACACCAAGCTATGAAAATAACATGACAGTTCTAGACAAGTTTCTGAAGTGCTTCTCTTCAAACAATATTTTCTCATATCTGTGCTATACCATATCTTAAGGTCATTGATCAATATCTTTCCTACCTGGTGGAAAGAGAACACAACACTTTGCTCTTTGCATTTGTTTTCTTTACTCTTGAGAGATGCTATCTTCCTTCAGAGTACTTGTACTTGAACTGAGCAACCAGAATTTGTTCAAACTACTTTTAAAGGCCAGACTTCTCATAATTCATAGTCAACATTCCTTTTCCAAGAGAAACTAGTCTCAACTTTGCAGCTGAAAGATTATGAGTCTTGTTGGACATGACATTGTAAGTTACAAATCCTATTATAAGGTTTGTTTTTTCTTTTTCCTTTTCTTAAGTTGCAGAATCATGCTCAGTTTTAATAGCACTTTTTGTTTTAATCCTAGTAACAGAAAGTTAAACTGTGGCTAGATGTTTAATTTACAGGGTTTAAAACTAGGAGTATTAATCACTTTCCTTCCCCCCAATGTCAAGGATGCTAGAGGAGAGCTGTTACAATTCCTTAGGAAAGAAAAATAAAAATTGGGGGGGGTTTCACAAATTTCATAAACATTTTTCTCTTTGCTTTAGAAATGATCCACATCTTACCCATCTGAATCTTGGCTTGTTTTTTGTTTTGTTTTGTTTTGTTTTGTTTTGTTTTGTTTTGTTTTGTTTTGCTCTGAAGCATGTCCAGAGAAGAGCAACAGAGCTGGAGAATGGACTGGAGCACAAGTCTGATGTGGAGCAGTTGAGGGAGCTGGGGGTGTTTATCCTGGAGGAAAGGTGGCTCAGGGAGGACCTTATTTCCCTTGACAACTCCCTGAGACGAGTTGTAGTCGGGTGGGAATTGGCCTCTTCTCCCAGGGAACAAGAAATAGAACAAGAGGAAATGGCCTAAAGTTGCACCACGGGAGGTTTAGATTAGATATTAGGAAAAATTTTTTCCCTGAAAGGGTTGTCAAGGACTGGAACAGAATACCCAAGGAAGTGCTGGAATCACCATCCATGGAATTGTTCAAAAAGCTTGTAGATGTGGTACTCGGGGCACAGTTGAGTACTGGACTTGCCACTATTAGGTTAATGGTTGGACTCAATGATCCTAGAGGTCCTTTCCAAACGAAATTGTTCTTTGATTTTCAAAACAGGTTCTTGATTGGGTATTTTCGTCTTCAAACTTAAAACAAATCCATTATTAAAATGGAAGTTTAACAGAATTGACAAGACATATTTACAAATGTCCTCAAACAGACTGAGCAGAAAGGTGTTTAGTATAGCAAGACCCAAACAGTAGAAGTGAGTGAAGTAGAATGTTCAAAAGAAATTCTGTGTCAAGATGATGTTCTATGATGCTGACACACCTTCTCTAAGTTATGATTATACACTTTTAAATTATCGTATATAACATGCTTAGGAAATAGATTGAATTTATATAGCTATATCTGAATTTCTTACTCTAAAGGGGTGTCTTGCGTCTTACTTGGATTGACCCTTTTGTGTGTCCTTGTGCCTGTTGCTGCTTTGAGAGTTCATTTGGTGTAGCAGGGAAATCCCCCATTTCATGAAGGGGATTTTTGGGTTGTACACCCTTCTAAGCACAGGGCCTGCAAGGTTTTGTGCTTCCTGCTGGAAAAGTCTTGGGATTCCTGGACATTTGGAGAGAGTGGATGGTCTGGTCCTGACTCAGCAGAACCATGTACATGCCAAACTGAGGAAGATGGGGAGGGCAAATTCCAGTAAGGAGAAGAGCTTCAGAAAAGTTGTGGAGGTGAAAGGACAGCAATGAGATGCCCAGAAATAACCCCACATCCATCATAAGCTAAACTATGGTCTTGTCAAAAGACTCACTACCAGTGTCCCACATTTGATGAGTGGCAGCAAGGTGGCCAAGACTAAATTAATCTCTGCTTTTGCCCAGCACAGGACTGAAACAGACCTAGGACAACAGAAAATCAAGATTGAGGTCCATAACACTGCAATTATTTTATTATCCTGTCTCAAGCAATTAATACTTTGGAAAAGAGTACTAGAAGCAGGTTGTGTAGAAAATGGATGCTGCCTAGGCTTACTAACGCAGTTTCTGATGTCAGTGATTCAAGGATTTCCTCAGCTGGAGGCAGTTTTGCAGCATTCAGTGACATTCAGTGGCCCTCAGTGGACGTACCCAGCATGAGCTGGTCTAAGCTCTGCCTGATTTCATTCAAATATTTTGTTTCCATGGCTCCTATGGTGATTTATGCCACAGCTTGTTGAGTTCTGTAGGAAAGTGCTTCCTTTGTCTGTTTTAAATCTGATGTCTAAGAGTTTCATGTGCCTTTTGCCCTAAGAAACAGTGCACATTCATTCCCTAGTGACTCCTTTTCCTGTATATTGGAAATTTTACTGATCGCCATCCGCAATTATGTCTTGCTGGTAAAAGAGCTGCTAAGATTCCTGTCATAGAGAGTCCACCCTCTTTCCTTTTCTGATTTCTCTTTTTTGTCATATGAGAGGATCAGAACTGGTCTTATGTTTCATAATGAAATATGTGAATCTACACAACTGCGGAATCATCTTTCTTTGTTTTCAGCTCTTTTCCAATCCATGAAACTCTAGAAATAATATTGCAGCCGCAACACTAAATAAAAGCTTTAGATTAAAACCACATGTTCTGTTGAAAGACATTATTCATAAATATTGCCTTCTTAATGGATTACAGTGTTTTATTTATTTGTATTGGATGCTTCTGCATATGGAATGAATGGCTCTAACATCTATGACCTGAAAAATTATACCTAACCTAGAAAACACAGGTAGGGCAATTCCTTCACATATAAATTCACATTATATTAATTCACTTATGATTCTGTCAACCCACACTGTGCAAATTTTAGCATAAGACTAACTGCCAGAAGTTGCTCTGAAAAATATCTATTATTTTATATACTGTTTACAAAAGCTGTCATCTCATTGTTCAACTCTCTTCTAAGTCACACATGAGAACATTAATTCTTAAGAGAACTTGCTGACAATGTCCTTTCATGGTGAAACATCCCAACTTATTTAGACCATTTATTTCTCAACATTTAGGTGGTTGTTAGTCAACCTTACCCTCCCATGACAATTTAGTTTCTTCAAGAGATTTTCACAGGAGACCTTGTAAAAAGCTTTTTGTAATTCTGACTGTGATGTATGAGTGACCCACCTTACACATCTGATTGCTTCAGCATAAATTAGCAATGCTGGTGATGCACAGTCTTCTACAAAACCAGTGCTGTTTCTTCCTGAGTATGATGTCTGTCTCTGTCATCTGCAGATTATCTCTTTTTTTGCTGTAATTGTACATTTACCCAGCACTGCAATCAGATTTAGTGATAGGTAGATTTCTGGTCCACTCCTGGACACCTGCTGAGAATCTGGGGCCACACTTGACTCTAGCCAGTCCTTCTCTGCCAGGACATATTTGACCAGAAGTTCCACATCGCTTCTGCCATCTCAGCTATTTCATGTCTTGCTCTTTTCAAGCTCAACCTGAAGGGTTTTTTGCTGTTCAACCTCTCATTCAAAGCAGTTTTCTGAGAAAACCGAGATTTTATTCTCAGCCAACTCTTTTGACTTTTCAGGTGCCAAAAATGGAGCAATGCAATACTTTACAGCTATAGGTATTTTACTAGAGCATTCCTTTACTTTGTTTTTTTTTGTCTGTTAACTCCATAGTTTCCTTGGAATTGTGTCACCTTACAGAAGAAATGAAAAGACACTCATTATTTTGTTTTTATATCTTTAGGTAGTTCTTCTCTTTGCATGCCCTATAGTGGTTTTATGTCTAATTTCTTAAAAATTCATTGGTGTCTCTACATTTCATTTATACTTGACTCTGTATTAAAAAATGCCTTGTCCTACAACTGGATAATCATCATTCTGCTGTGGAACCCTGTTTCTTTCTGTGTGTGTGTGCATGTGTTGTCTTTAAGGTCCTAATTCATCTGCCATAAACATTTACTCAGTTTAGTAAATAACATATCTATGATGCTTGCAAATGATTTATATTTTGACCTATTATTCCCAAGTTCCCTCTAACAAGTTTCATTATTTTTATGTTGATCAGTGCACCCACACCCAGCCCATTTAAATAAAATATTAATTCATCAGGGGTTTTCTTCACCTTCTGTAAGAATATTGCTCTTGAGCACCTTCTGGCAAGTTCTACAGGTGTCTGAGGTTTATGGATTGAGCCCAGTTGCTTGGATTTTGTACAGATTATCCAATATTGTTTTTCTTCTTGCCAGTTCTCTGACAAGTTGATTCAAGAGGTAACAACTTACAGTGTCTAAAATTTCAGTCCCTACATCATAATCCAATGTGATATTTCCATTTTTAATCAGATGACACAGGAATAACTGGAGTATCCCATTGCTAGAGTATTTTCTCAAAAATATGTAACTCCATGAGAAGTAAATCATTCTCTCCATAGCCTGATACAATTTGTCAGACTTTCTTCTTTGTCTACAACCAAATCTGTTAGCTCTCTTTTCTGTGAGTCAGTGTGTCATTTTAGAAGAGAATATAGGAAAAACTAGGATCTTAGAAACTCTGAGTAAGAAGTGGAGTCATCATGAAACCATTAAGATAGGTCTCAGACTGCTCAGAGCTGGCAGACTGCAAATTCTTGGAGCAGTTACTCTCCATCGTGTTAAGAAACACACTAGAGAGAGGTCTTTCATACCGATAATAGTAAATCCCAGTGGATTAAAATCCTATGCCTGAACAGGAAAGGACTAACATTAGGACTGTAGTACCACCCACTCAACTACAACAGAGGAGCATATTAAAAAAAAGCAGAGAGGCTGCTAATTAAAATGAAAACAAAACAAAACAAAACCAAACCAAAAATATAAAAAAACTAAAGTAGAATAATGCAGGCAAACAAATTTTTATGCTGGTTAAACCATGAGAAAACATTCTTTAAAAATTATGTATTCTTGAGCTTACTTAAAAGTCCAAAACTACTGAAGAACTACTTGGAACTCTATTTTTTTCTCAAATTTCAAGCACTTCAACCCTTGGCAGCTGCTGCCATTTAAATCAAATAGGAAGGAAATGAGTACTTTTGAAAAGAGTACTTCTGAGATGAGTGCTTCATGAGGAGAACCACACTGCAAAGGGTATGACTGTGTATTGCCAAGCAGCTGTGATTACACTGCTGCTTACATGGGTATTTGATGTGCAAGTCTCCAAGTTACTGGAGGTGAAAGCCAGGAAGCCAACCTCACGCACACCTGTGGGACTCCATGCAGAATTCTAGCAACCTTCTAGAAATAGCACTGCAATGTCACTTTTTGGGATGCTTTCTAGGATAGGCACAATGCAAGGCTGAGACTGTACTGGGTGTTTTTGCCCAGGTAGCCATAGCACAGCCATACTTGAGAAATAGGAAATGATGAGAGGGTTCCCTTCAAGCCTTGGATGGTTTATTTCCATTTATATGAACTGATAATTCAATTTATTATGTATTGGTCTTCTTAATCATTGACTTCTTTTGCTAAAATCATTAAAAGTTGGAAGGGACCTTAAAGATCATCTAGTCCCAACCCCCCTGCTGTGGGCAGAGACACCTTCCACTACACTAGGTTGCTCAGGAATCTGTCCAGCCTGGCCTTTTACACTTCCAGGGATAGGGCACCCACATCTTCTCTGGGCAACCTGTGCCAAGTGCCTCACCACCCCCACAAAAAATGTGATCTTAATATCCAATCGACTTTCTTTCAGTTTGAACACATTCCTCCTTGAACTGTGCCATGTGAATAGTCCTCTCCATCCTTCCCGTGGAGTCCCTTCAGGGACTGGAAGGCCACAATTAGGTGACCTCAAAGACTTCTTTTCTCCAGACTGAACAATTCCTATTCTCTCAGCCTTTTCTCATAGCAGAGGTGCTCCATCCCTCTGATCACCTTGGAGTCCCTCCTCTGGACTCTCTTCAACAACTCCATGTCCTTCCTGTGCTGGGACCCCAGGGCTGGAGGCAGCTCTGCAGGTGGGGTCTCACCACAGCAGGGCAGAGGGGCAGAATCCCCTCCCTCCCCTGCTGCCCACAGGGCTTTGGATGCAGCCCAGGACACGCTTGGCTTTCTTGGCTGCGTCTGAATGATAGAGTGACATTCATAGCACTGCAGTAAAAATCTGTGTAATAATGATAGTCAACCATTGTCAATGAAAGAAGGAATAAGCAATGTTAATATTTCCTGCTGTAACATTCTGCGTGTTGCTAGCTACAAAATACCGTCTTTGCTCACAGATGTTTACATTATTTTCTACTGAAGGCCTAGTGGCATTTGACGGCTAATTTGGAGTAATGGTTATAGCTGGAGTCAGTTTTCAAACACAGGCAAAGTGATGCAAAGTTTAATATAAGCTTTGAAGCAAGAGCAGTTCTGGGCATAAATCTGTAGTTGGAGTTTGAAGCCTCTTTGACAACAGGATCAACAATGTTAAGTCTTGGTTCTTTTGCTTTGTGGGATTTTTCTCCTAACACTCAAAATGAAGATGGATATTCCTGATAATTTGCTGATAGTACCTAGACAGTTGATTTTACAATTGTCTGGATTAGCAGACCATAATTAATGTAGCTACTTGAGAATTAGACAAACAGGGGTCCAAATTTCAAGAAAGGAGAAAGTGTCATAACCCATTTTCCAAGTCAGTCATCAACATCATGGTTACATGGTTTGTGTGGAAAATAAACTGCAAAAGAGTTCTTATGGTATAAACTGTAGGAACAGATGATGCAAATTTCATATCACAGCGAGTAAGAAAAGTTATTGTAATATATGTCATGCAGTCTGGAAAAGAGGAAGTCAGACAGAGAGCATGTTTTCTGAAACTGAGCAGGAGGAAGCAACATATTCTGCCCTGTGCAAGCCGGAACAATATTTCATTTGCATTATATTTAAAAATGTAGCCAGGACTACAAACATAAAATTAAACTTTAATATTTTCATTACTGATTTCACAACACAGTTTCTGAAAGTTGTTACTAATTGAAATACAGAGGCTAACATAAGTGCCTTGATTTTACTCAGCACCTAGTAGGGCATGTCTGCCTGATTAATCTTGAATGGGAGAAAGTCAACTTCATGGAACTTCCACAGAAAAATCTGTGGAAATATGTGGGAAGAAGCTGGAAAATTTTTTACTTCATGCAGAAACAAAAAAATTACCTAAGGGATTCACTGGAGATCTCAAAGTTATATTGGTAAAAAAAACAACCAAACAAGAAAGTCTCAAACAAAACCAATGAAAAAAAAGACAACCACACAAACATCTGAAGACATTTCTTGCAAGAGTGTTTATAGTTAACTGATCAAGAAATTATTTTGGAGGAGCCTCTGTGAAAAATAGTATGTCAAACTGGGATTAGTTCTGTAAGTTGTGATTCCTCTCACCATGCTGATTAACAACTGGTAGAGTACCAGGAAGTGTGAATTAGGGTCTTCAAGATCACTTAAGACATGAAACATAACGCAGGGGCAACTAGGACATGATGTCACAATGACAAATTCAGGAAACAAAATAGTAGAGTAGAAACAAGTATTGATAGACTTGCATTGTTTTGCAGAAAGGCTATGAGACAGTCCTACTAAAAATAAGGAAAAAGGTCTGGTAACATTTTCGTGTTGTGCATGTGAAAGTTCCTAATGCTTTGAGTCACAGAACCAGAGAATGGTTTGGGTTGGAAGGGACCTTACAGACCATTTCATTCCAACTCCCTGCCATGGGCAGGAACAACTTCCACTAGACCAGGTTGCCCAAAGCCCCAGTCAGCCTGGTCTTGAAACACTTATGGGGACGGGGCATACACAACTTCTCTTGGTAACCTGTTCCAGTGGCTCATCGCCCTCACAGTAAAGAATTTCTTCCTATTATGTGATCTAAGTCTGGCCTCTAACAGTTTAAAGCCATTCCCTCTTGTTCTATCACTATGTGCCCTTGTCAAAAGTCCCTCTCTGACCTTTGTGTAGCTGCCTTCAGTTACTGGAAGGTGATATAATATTTTGCTGGAGCATTCTCTTGCTCAGACTGAACAATCCCAACTCTCTCAGCCTGTCTTCATAGTCAAAACTCAATACTCAACATCTCATCAAATTACCAACAAAAAAATCTGTAGGAAACACCAACAGGCATCTGGTGCAGCCCAGGTCACCATGGCATTAGCATCACCAGCTCTGGAGAATATAATGAAAATGAATAATCATTTTCTTAGCAAGTCAAATCTCAGAGCAGTTTCAGAAATATTTCAAATTTATTTGAACTCAATTCTCATTATGCCAAATGCCATGCTCTGAAGCAAGCATTACAAGATTCTAAGTAAACATTAGGAGACAAAAATCTTAATACTTTACAGCAAGGAATTGAATAATCTTTTTTAATGGTATGGCACCTTCAGACTTCTGTATGCTTGACAACTGAAACTCATACCAATGCAGGCTCTAGCCTGCTCTCTGAAGAAATCAAAGAATGTTGTGCTTTTCTTATCACACTGGAAACAAATGCATCATGTGAAGCAAAGAGGAACAAAATGCTATTAGGCTCAGATAGTTTGGACTCTGATGATTTTTCTCCATATGTTGGTACAATCTTCCATAAATTTTGTTTGTGCCATTTTTCATAGGTTCTGCTAAACAAATTATTTATAATGCACTCCTATGAATGATAAAAAATACTTCCATGTTTTATATGGAAGAAAATAATAACTGTATCAACTTATAGTTAATATAATAATATACTTAACTTTGTTTGGCAGCATCAGAGAGGAGGTGAGATGGTAAGAGCAGTGTAACCATTTAAACGTACCTGAAAATCTTCTGTCACAAGTATATCGCCTTTTTAAAATGCAGACTAGTCAATATACATCTTCATAAAAGAAGAAAATGTGCTATCACTCCCTCAAATCTAGATACCAATGGCAATAATTTGGTGGTAAACTTCTGTAGCATCTCGTGCTGACAAATGACACTTCTCATTGTCTTTCTCTAAAACTGAAAAGACGTTAGTTACAGCAAAATCTGTTCTGATAAGGAAAAACAATAAGGGTTTTACAGAATTCTGAACATTGCTTTAAGGTCCTCATAGCACAAGAAACTGAGGCCTTATGCTTTAATAAAGTATAAGAAGCTAAATTTTCTAATTTCAATTAATTATGCATGAAGATTTACTGGTGCAAACTCCATATATTTTTCAGAGAATCACAGATGAGTTTGGGTTGAAAGGGAACTTTAAAATTTATCTAATCCAACTCCTCTCTAATGAGCAGGGATGGTGAGTAGATCAGGTTACTCAGAGCCCTGTCCAAACTCCATCTGAATGTTTCCAGGAATGTGGCATATACAACCAAAATGGAAGACTTTTCTTTCAGAGAGGACGGACCTAACAGTGTGGTACCTCTTAGTTCAAAAAGTTGTAGGTTTTTGTTGAGTCATTGTTCACAGCGAATGTAAGCAAAAACAGAATTTAAACCTTCTTATGTACCAAAAGGCTGGGCAGAAGCTCCACATGGGCTTCATAGGCTGTTGCAGTGGTTAGGTATCTTTAAAAATTCATGCATCCTTTTTCAGCCCAGTGATCAGACACTGCGCAGTCCTGGTAAAGTGAATCACTGTGCTGCTTCCTCAGCATCATATCCAGAGATTGCTTTTGAATGTATCCTTATTCATGTGTGTGTACATAGACAAGGACACACCATGCACACACTTACATGCACAAAGATGTCTCTTGGGGCAAAGATCTCAGCAGTGGCTGTGCAGCAGAGATTTCACATATGCTCATGGTGAGGGAAGGCTCTGAGGGAGAGATGTCTTATAACAGCAGAAGCATCTAATAAAGTTTTGTGACATAAAGATGGCATGAATTTGGACTTAAGACATTGATCTGTTATCCTGCAGCACTGCCTAAGAGAAATAAATCAGGTGCTGAAAATAGAGAGACTGTGACCTATAGAGGAGACTAATTTTTGAGAACTATGGAGGATGTGAGGTTATCTGAAGGAGAAGCACCTTCCTTTTTCAGCAGCTCTCTAACTGGCTGTTCTTCTGTGTCTCTTCCTTTTGGTGTGAAAGTATGGGGACAAGAAGAGATGGGCCTTATTCCACAATGGCATGGGAGACCAGAGACACCTGTCAGCTTTATGTTATTTTGCTGTGAGAGAAGGCTGAAATGCCACTTTACTCCCGAACTACATTTCCCCATCAGGGAGCCTGCGAAAGTGTGGAGGGAGGAAGGACCCACAGAACTGTTTTGCCATGACTGGCACAGGTCAGGTTAGAGGGACAAGGACTTCACCGGCAGGTCTTGAAGGTGGGAAAATAGAAAAGCTGGGGTGATTATCAGGAAAGAAACAGGATGAGAGATAAGGGGGAAAGCAGAGTCAAGTCATGTATGCCTGGGAAGTCACTGGTGACATAGAAAGTAGACCTCCGTTCAAGCAAATAGACAATTGCTAGTTAATGGCTGAGATCTGTCATGGTTTTACCCCAGACATCAACAGGCCCCACACAGCTTTGCTCATCTGGGATAGGAGAAGTAATTGCAAGATTAAAGGTGACAAAACTCATGGCTTGCGATAAAGACAGCTGGTAAAAGAAACAGCTGCATATACAAGGAAAGCAAAGAAATAAATTAATTCCAGTGGTTGACCAGTTCAGCCATCCCCAGGAGAACAGGGTCCCACATAATGGTGATACGGGAAGACAAAACCTATCACTCCAAAACATCAACCCCCTTATATACTGAGCATGATGCCATATAATCTGGAATATCCCTTTGTTTATTTGGGGTCAACCTTCACCTTCTTGGCTGTGTCCCCTCACAGCTCCTTGTGCACATCCAGCCTCCTTGCTGGTTGGCTGGGTAGAGTGAGAGACAGAAAAGGCCTTGTCTGTCCTCAAGCCCTGCTCAGCAGTTATGAAAATATCCCTGTGTTTTCAGGACAAATCCCAAACATAGTTCCATACAAGCTAATACAGGAAAAACAAACCACTATCCCAATCAAAACCAGCACAGATGAGCATATAATTACCTTTGAATTTTGAACTTGAGAAAAAAATGGGAGTTCCTCAAAAGCCTACTACCTCTAATCTTATGCAATTTGTTCAGAACTCTGCTGTCCAGCAGGAGCTTCTGACTGATGGTAATCACTTTGGTCTTGCAACAGTGCTGCTTATCACCAACCTATCTCAAGTGATGCATACACATTTTGAATGCACAAGATGTGCCCAGGATTCAGAAGGGATTCAGTCTTTCTTTTATGTCTCACAGGTGTCTGTGATATTTAACATAGAGTACAATTATGAAAGAAATAATTATTTGCTTTGAACCAAAGAGAAAAACTTCAGTGCAGGTAAAATTTCAGGTCAAAGAAATACAGCAGAAATGCCAGCACATTCTGAGTTGATTCAGAAGAAACAATAGACACACATTTTACTCAGAATATGCATGAATAGAAAAAAATATTTTAATAGATTGAGAAAACTTTTGCTATTTGTCCAGCTGATGAGTCAGTATTAATCTGTAAACTCTAACTCTGGTAACATAGCTGTGTGATGCATATTGCTTTCTCCTGGATCATGAGTCAGTGAGAGAAACAGATAGACCAGAAAGTCACATCAGCAGAGAAGAATTCAACAAACACAAGAAACAAACACATCTGTGCCTCTCTGAAGTGAAAATGCCAGCAAATTTCATCAATGAAAATCCCAGCAAATGTCATCAGTATGCACTAAATTCCCATCAGGAAACCGCTGGACATGGAGGTCTAAAGGCTGCTGCCATGTCCATGTTGCAGATCTGCTGTACCTCACAGTGGCACAGTAGTCAAGCAGGAACCCTGGTAGAGCTGGAGGGTGTGTTGCAGGACGGTGGGCAGCACTGGCCTCACATGTCTCCAGAGCAGACTCCAAAATCTAGTGTTAGGACAACTCCAGTTTCATTTTCCACCTCATGTTAGGGGTTCCTGGTGATAGTTTCAAATCGTGGTGTTGTAGATTAGTGTATGCTAAATTTAGTGTTTGGATTTTTTTTTTTAAAGGAGATTTTTAAACAATGAATTCTTGACGAGTGTCTACAGCTATTGAGTAATTTCAAAATATGACAAACTCTTTTGGCAACACAATTGATCTTTCCTTTTGATGTCTTAGAATAATTATTATTATTATAATAATTA
>WAAE01025192.1:0-39172 GCA_013400495.1 Nicator chloris | reverse complement strand
AATGTGTTTACATTGAACCTGTCACCTAATGACATTTAATAACTCCAAGTTCTTATATTACAAAAGGTAATGACAATCATGTTTCATATAAAACATTATTCAGCTAGAACATGGTTTTACAAATGCTCAAAAGATCCCTTTTCCTTGAACATCTAGACAAAAAAAAATCAGTGCAAGACAAGTAAGAGTAGTATTTTTAACATACTGATTTCTTTCTTGTGCCTAATTCTAGGTGATTACTTGGAACACAATCTTAAGTGTTTCTTGCATTAGGTTCAGAGTCCTGCTAAGACTTACACATATATTGGCTACATCTTAATTCTGTATCAATGGTTTATCACTCTGCAAGCAATAAACAAAAATGGTAAGACATCCATGACTCCATGAACATGAAAGGACAGGACAGCATGAGCAGCCCCAAAACTCCCATCAGAGAGAGAATGATCATGGGGAGCTTGCAGGAAAGGAGAAAAAGCATGCCATGGATGCCACCAGTAATTTTTAATTCTTCCTGTACAAGCAAAAAGCTAATTAAGTTTCCCTGCTTGAACAGCACTTATATTTACAGTAACCTGTGAAACTTTCTTTTTTAAGATAGAAAATACAGGCTTTATGAAGTCAGAGCATTTGTTGAAGTTGTCAGTTAGTTCTGTGGTATCTTTATATTCCTTTCCCAAATTTTGAGAAGCTACAAAAATAGCACTTGTCAGAGATCCTATGCTCTGTGTTATTGTAAAACCATAGCCAAGTGTTAAGTAGTTACTATGATCCAGTAGTTTTCTGTTTATAATTTCATATGACAACTTGCTTTTTAGCTCTCTCTCTATAACAAACACAAGATAGGTTGTAATAAATGTTATGTAAAATAACACACCCATTCTCTCTGTACTGGAATATCTTAATCTTCAATTTCTGATGGCTTCAAAGTTCTCAAATGCAAATCATAGCTTTCCTCTTTTTTTTTTTTTTTCCCCAGAAATATTAAGCATTTTTCATCACTTGATGAACAATGTAAAACCACAAAACCCTCAGGGAAAAACACCCATGAGCCTTTCTCAACAATAAAATGTATACAAATGGCAGATTTTTGCAACATTTCCAAATGTCAAGAATCCTTTTAGATACTTTAAGAACTACAAACAAGTACAAGTAAAGAAATTAATTTCTCAAACACATTTAGAATAAATATTCCTCTTTGCACAGTATCTTTTCTATCTGATTGTGGCAAAGTGTTAATTAATCCAGCACAATGGATGATCTATTGCAGCATCACAGAAGTATCTTACACAATCATAATGTACATATGCAAACCTCTGTATTTCTTTTAGAGGAGAAAAACCAGCACTGTCTAGATTTCTCAAATTCATATTGGGAAAATGAAGCAATTAGAACCTAGCCATTCAGCACTGGTACAGCCACACCTGCAGTACTGGTTCCAGCACTGGAGAGAGACCAGCAAAGGGCCACTGATAAGATGAAGGGCCTGGAGCAGCTTTTCTCTGATGAGAGGCTGTGAGAGCTGGGACTGTTCAGCTCTAGAGAAGAGAAGGCTTGGAAGGTTTGGAGGATAGCACCAATGGATATAAATAAGGGGAAGGTACAAACAGGAGTGAGCCATCACTCCCTTCCTTGCTATTCCCACCCCTACTAGTGGTTGGCACTGGATACTTAGCAAAAGAATGTACCATCCTCTTTCACAGAGTAATTCCTTCCCTCTGCTCAACCCTCCAGCAACCTTTCATCTTCCTGTAGATCACGGTTCAGGGATTCCCAGTTCCCAACATCATGCTTAACAGCCTTAGAAGGAAGTATGTCATGAATTCAATGCTTTTCAATCCATTCACTTTACGCCTCCACAACGCTCTTGCAGCAATGAATCCTGCAATATAATTATGCACATAATGCTGAACTACTTCCCTTCCTTTGTCTTAGAGCTACTGCTTGATCATTTCACTGGATACGGCCTTGCTTTTGTACTATGAGAAAAAGCAAATAACTCCTTCACCTTCTCCATAATGTTAATTATTTTGTATATTTCACTCTTAATTCTTCCGAGTCATTCTTTTTTTAAACTGAAAATTTCCTTGAAGTCTCTTTATAGAGAAATTGTTTCTTCTCTCTGATGCAAGAACTCTTGGACATACAAGAGCATGATGCTTTTCACTTACGCTTTCTTCTCCTCTCATGATAATTTTCCTCTTTTATCAAAGTCCTCCTACAATTCCTCCTTTTCAAGCTGAACAATGCAGTTTACTCCTTCTGTGTGCAGAATCTGTTCCATCCTTTATATAATGCTATTACATCCTTCTTGAGGGTGGGAGACAAGACCTGCACCCAAGTAAAAGCCATGCACTGTAACACAATGGCATTTTAGTTTTTCAAAAGCTGATGCTACCTGAACGATTCTATTTTTATCCTAGCTTTTAAAATCTACACCTTTTCTACGTGAAGGTGGAAAACTGTTATGAGAAACGGCCCAGATCGAGGGAGAGAAAACATCTGAATTTCAATCCATAGACAGCTTTTTAAACAAACCTCAAAACAGAGTGAAGACATTCCTCTGACAAATACCAGCCAAAAGGATCATAGAAGCTAATAAAAAGTCAGTACCACCTTGAAGAAACGTATGTTTGTGCTGGACCATTTATTATCATCAAATGGTGTGCTGGCAGATAGCTTGGTGTAAGCCAGCCATTAGCCTTGCCACACACAAGCCTAGCTCTCCTCAGCCTCCTGACTTTGCCCACGTGCCACACACAAAGAAACTTATCTGGATGACAAAACTAGCACTGCAACAACACACACTACAACTAAAGCATGGCAGTATTATTCCATCAGTACTCATGTGTGGAGTATCATGTTCTGCAGGCAAACTCTGTGAGTTTTAGAAAGATTTTTTCTTCTTGAAGGCTTCAGTCTTCCTCTGCTGTACCAAATTGCATAACCTTCATGTTTTGGAATGGAGCTCTCTAGCAGGCAGTTGTGTTCTACCTCCATGGATACTTCTTTAGCCACTTGCTCTAGATGGCTTCACTACAGGTCTCAGAAAAATTCCTCCTGAACTTGATGATCTGAGCAGCTCCATCCTCGGCACATCTCGTGTGCTGTGTCTCAGAACTCCTGGGAGCTCATGGCACACTGCAGTCACCATCTGCACAGAGTTAAGCAAGCTGCATGCTAAGATAGAGCAGCGTATTTTGCAAGCACTCCTGCTTCTTTGGAGTCTCCAAAACCACAGAAGGAAGACTGTACTGCCCCTTGAGATATCAGGAAAAAGGACAAGTAAGCACTTCAGACAAGAACTCAGAAGAATAAGGAACGCAAACAAAATAAATACATAGGACAGAAAGAAAAAAAAAGACCACCAGGATGGAAGGCAATGCAAAATGGCAGTGGAAAGAGAAAGTGGGATATAAGATGACAAGCTTGCAAAAACCTATAGAAAAAAGACACAGACATGAACATTTATAGTTCAGAGGGTAACATCAGGGAGAAAAAAGAAAATTATTATTGGCCTTGAGAAAAGGGTTATGAGTGGAATTATGCTGAACTGGAGAGCAATTCTTCATGAAGTCTGCTCTGTTCTACCAGGAGGTTTGCATTCTTCTCTGGGATGGTTTCTCATTTTCCAGCACGGGTATCTAAATAAGGGAGATCCTCCTGACTTGGCTACAATAAGTAAATGCCTGAGCAAAGTCACTGTAAACATCACTCTATTGTCAGTTTGGCTCTTTACCACCTTCTAGGAGAAAGTCTAAGGACATGGCATTCTCTTCATCCTGACAGACAAAAAACATCCTGCTGCAAAAAACCCCTGGAACACCATAGGTGATCCATCAAGGGGAAAGAAAGGAGAATCCGGAGAGACTCTGCATATTCAGACTTTTAAATTTGGACATCTACAATGCTAAAACAGAAAAAAGGATGCTAAAGTTTAAAGTTCACCACCCAAAGATCAAATATGAGAAAAGAAACTCTCCTTAAGCAATGTTGTCATCTCCTTGTTAAATGCACTATGTAATTACATGATCATGTACTCTTCTTCTCCATTAAATTACATAAAGGATAGACAAATCTGAGAATGTCAGTGATACTTGTCTAGAAAATCAGCCATATGGATCTCTTTATTTCTGCTGTGACAAAAGTTAGATAGTGAATAATGACTGAGACAGAAGACTTGAGAAGAAAAGCAGATTCAGGCTGGTTTATACGCTTCAGAACTGGAAACCTGTATGAGATCCCTAACATTGCTGTGTGATCCCTGTATGATGTTGATCAAGGCTCCTCTTTGAAGATAATCATGAAGACCCAAGCTCTTCTCCACCAGTTAAGTCAGGTCTCTACATCAGATGAGCCAGTAGTCTCCATGAGTTGCCTTCCTACATCTTTACTACACCCAGTATGACCACTTGAGGTCTGATGCAGTATTTAATAAATCTAGATAGCTATAACTGCCATTGATACAGAAAACACAGCAAGGTATTACTAAATAAAAATGTTCAGCTCCAGAGTTCCCAAATTCCTCTGGCCAAAATTATTTATTAAAATCTCCGTGCCTTACTTCCTCATATGTGTGCAGTGCTTACAGCACCACCTCACTGCACAGGGATGTTCTAAAGATTGTTTGCAAAGATCTAAGAGGTTGCTGTAAAATCAAGGAGGAGATGGTGTTTTTTCCAATGTGCCTTTGATAATCTGACATCTTACAGTGAGGGCTGCAAAGAACAGTTCAGGGAAATGAAAAGATTGAATCTGCTGTAGAATGCATCTGTTGTACATAAATGACACACAAGAATGCACAATGAACTGATCACACAGCAAGTGCCTCTTCCCTAAACAAGACTAATCCTCTGGGATAAATGAGATGGGAATTTTTGCTGTTGACAAGATGTTTGGGGAGTCTTCATATTTTCAAGAATGATTTCTTAAAATGTTTTAAAACTTTTTTCCATTAAAAAGAATGATAAAGATTCATATCTGTGCTTCTAAATACCAACCAACAAGTGGGTATATATATAAACAAATTAAAAAGTAAAAAATTTTACCAACATATCATTTCTGATAAGAAGAAAAATGTAATTCCTTACTTACCTGTAGAGGGGAGAAAAAGAACAAAATGAATTTATAAACATGAGCAATTCAGACTGATTTTGTATCTGCCTAACCCATGGAAGTCATCCACAACTCAAAAAAAGGTCTGTTATAAAACCAAGTGCCCAGTGAATGGCTCTTTAAATAGAACACTGCATGGCTTAAGCACCTACATTTCATAAAAACAAATAATTCCTTCCATGATTGCAGACTTTTTATTACTTTCCGAAAACTACAGATACAAAACTCCACAGAAGTGAATAAGCAACACAGTGAGTCATCTGAGAAACAAATTAGTTCCATTTAATTCTTCAAGGTTACTTTATAAATTAAGTCTAATGAAATGTCTGAGTCATTAATGCTAGAAACGTCAAAGGAATTCATTCTGTTTATAAATTTTCATGATTTTGAGTTATATGAAAGTGTGTCCAGTTTTCTGGGTGTTTTTTGAAAGTTGTTTCCCAAGTGTCTGCAAGCAGGTGATCACAGAAGCGTGTACACTGTATTTTGAAAGACAATAATTTCAATGCTCTGACCAGGATACAGAAACAGTCACATAAATTTGTGTTTCTTAGGGCAGCAAGAGCGTAACCAATGACAGATCCAAGAACAGAGACCTCAAAGATCACGTGTGCGTGAGTGCTGCGTAACTTTACAAATAACAAACAGTACTTGAAGAACAGATTATCTGAAGATGGTTGCCCTCTACTATTGCTTTCTGAAAAGTGTCATGATCTTTCTCAAACCCAGGCTACACAGCGTTTGCACGGAGGAAAGGGAGAATACACTCCACAACTTCCAAATCACGCTTCTCATCTGGAAGTGTGCGTCGCCTCCGCTACTCCATATGGAAGAAAGAGCAACTCAAAGCACTCATGCCACATGTAGCTAGGTCAGATGGTTGGTTATGATTAAATTCTGCCTCAGCTTACTGACCTGAATAAATTCTAAGACATACGGAACAAGATGATAAATTCTCACCCAAGAATACCAACCACTTTCTCTAATAGTTGGATGACGTAGAGTGAATCAGTGTTACTCCCGGGACTCTTTCAAAAGATGATCTTAGTCATGGCTTGTGTGTTGATTAGAGAATAACTCACAAACTTACCACTGGGATTGTGAAAGGCATCAGAAATATTTGTGATAAATGACTGTAAAAGAAAAGTAACCTCAGAAAACTTGATAAGTATTCTCTCCTATTCAAAACTACCTTGTTAATTTTACTTTAAAATATTTTACTCAATGTCATGCACAATTTGTTTAATGCCATAGAGAATGTGCCAGTGATGCTGACTAATTCCCCTGTAAATATCAGGTGATCCTGGTTCAGCACTTCACAGTGAAGAATTATTCTGAAGACTAGAAAAATAGGCTTTCCAGACTTTTATTCCTTAACCTATTATTTCTTTCCAATATGTACTACACCATCTGCCATCACTAAAGCACAGTAAATCACTTTTGAATACATAAAGAAGTTTGAGCCCAGCACGTATCCAAATCATTATCAATTTCTTCATTTATTCTTATTTGATGGATCTATTTTTAGATCTTCCTACTGAAGGTATCCTGATTTCTGCTTAAGCATACTACTGTTGGGCTCTCTTTAAGGAGAATTAGGGTGCAACTTCCTGGAATCAAACATTTTTTTTCCTTTAGTCTACTAATACATATTACACAAAGAATCAGTCTCATTAATACCTTTTTCCTCATTAAAAAAAAAAAAAAATATATATAATTCAGAAGTGGCATAGAATCCCAGGGATACTGGGATGTAACGATGAAGTGTTGATACCCACTTAAAAGATTCCAATACAAAATTTGAGCTGATTTGTAGTATCTCCACTTCCACTTAATCTATTCAATTACTTCCATAAGGTACTTATGAACACAAGCTACTAAAATAATTTGAAGATTGCATCTTCTATTATATACTACTGGCTAGATAAATTAGCACTAAATATCAGTGACTAATACTGCTGGGACAAACTTCATAATTAAAAGACTATAAAGGATTGAAAAATTGAAGCATTAGCATTTCCCGCATTCTGGTATTCATGCAATTGTTAATATACTTTTGCTTTTACATGCAAATCTGTTTCTTTGAGAATAATGAGTCAGTTTTTCACCCAAATGATTGTTGAGTACTGGAACAGACTCCCCAGGGAAGTGGTCACAGCACCAAGGCTGTCCAAGTTCAAGAAGTTTGGAACATGGTCCCAGATATGGGGTATCTGGCAAAGGGCCAAGAGTTGGACTTGAAGATCCTGATGGGTCTCTTCCAACTCAGCATATTCTATGATTCATGATTCACTAAATGCAACATACACAGATCAGGAAAACAATCAGAAATTCTATAGCAGGTAGAGCCAAAGAAGCATTTAGTGGATTTTGGTGCACAAATCAAGAGTGTGATGCCATCTCCCCTCTTCCTCCTCTCCCTGTAACACAGATCCTAAATTCAGTATTGGTATGGTCTTTCAACATACCAGCTTCCTACGTATCTTTAGGGTACGTTGTACATGGCTGTCTCCAGAACTGAGCAACTGGCTACCCATCTGATTACACCAGATTTGAAGCCAGGAAACTACAGAAAGCAATGCAAGAGCTCCCTGAGAAGCCAGTCACAACATCCTGCTACGTACCAAATTCATGTGACCATCCCCAAACCACAACTAGTAATTTTCTTTTAAAACAAAGCTGCTAGAAAAAAGTTTGCTCATTTACTAGCCTCCAATGCTCACCTCTACCTACAGGCTGCAGAATTGAAACTCATGCATTTACTGCTCCAAACAGCTCTGCACAACCCCAGGTTAGACTGAAAAGGCCAACTCTTCCCAGTACTCTTGAAACTTGGCTAACAAAACCAAGAACTGGGGGAGAAGGGGTGGTTTGGAGCATAACAGGCTGGGGCAGGGTGGGTCCTCCAAGGGTGACCAGTCAAAGACAGGTCAGGGACCGCCCTGTGCTGGTCACAGCCACGTCAGCAGATGACAAAACAGACCTGTCACCTACCATAACTATTCATCTTATCTCATGATACTGGAATCAGAAATTACTAATTAATATAAATCAGCAATAACTTCCCAGTTCATGACTCGTTTTGCTCATGATGAGGAGGCAAAGGCTCTCCTTTAGTGTGCTCATCTGCACCTTGAATGATGTTCAACTTCTGTGCTTGCAGAATTGTATGAACAAGTGAGATGAGAAAAAAACCTTTTTTTCAAGGCTTTGATGGATGGCATTAGGTCATGGAGTCAGAACACCAAATTACTGTTAAAAGTGCCATCCATTTCTGAATTAATTTAGATACTCTTGTAAGTTGCTTCATATAAATTACATACTTTTGGATAGTAAGAAATACAGCAACCAGCCTGTGGAACACTGGCACAGGAATTTACTGTGCTTTTACACGAAAGGTACTGAGGATATCAATTCCTCAGGTCCCTGGGCACAGAGTGAATCTCCATTTAAGATCCATAAGGAACCATAGGGACCCATAACCTTCCACATAACATGTCATACACAAAATTTCCCACTCAGCTACAATTCTCCACAGCTGGCCTTCCAATTTTATCCTTTCAAGACAAGTTGAAAAATATGAATTCAGTATAATGAAAGTCCAAAGCTCTCCACCTCCTGGTTTAACATTTCTATCAAGTAACAAGCACTGTGTTCCTTTCCACGTGTTTTTTCCCTAAGTCTTCCACTTCTGCACTTCCTCTATGCCATTTTTGAAGTTTTATGTTCCACAAACTTTCTTTTACAATGTATTTGGGTAGAGAGGCTGGAGGTTAAACTCACCTCCTCTCTTAACCATTTTTAACATTGTTCTAACCGGTACTAAGCAAAGCACCAGCATTTTCAGGCTCCTATCACAATGATTTCCAGATCTCTTTTCTGAGTGCTAATGGATAATTTACAGCCCATCACTGTGTTAGCAGCTACATTTTTATCCCCTTTACGCTACTTTGAATTTATCGCTACAATTTTATTTCTTGCATTATTGCTCAGTCACTGAGTATCATGAGATTCTTCAGTAATTCTCCGATTTCAATTTAATGCTTTAATTACTTGATGCTACAGAATTATAGCTTTTTTTATGACTATTTTTCATTTTTCCAGATTCAGAAATATGTTGAATAGTATATATTCAATGAGACTCCAGTTAGATCTCAACCATAATCCGCTGCCAGATTTGTGGTAACCTCCCCCCAAGTAAGAAATATCATGTTAACTCCATACACTGTCTCACTGCCAAATTCAGTTTACTAACAAAACTTAGCACCATTATTTCATTGAGTAGGAGTATGTAGAGCTATCTCCAACATCCCAAAGCCTCAAAGAAATTAGTAAGTGGAAAAATAGAAATCAAAACACCTAAAAGATGAGGGAAGACAAGGGATGACTGTATTCCAGGGACTGCCACGACTCCTCAGAGCTCTTCAATTGATCCCCCTGCTTTCTCCAAGTGCTTTCTGTCTTGGGGTGACTCTTAAGATGCCCTGTATTCCCAAATTGTCTGCTGTTTGTGTTGGATATTGTGTCTTGTCCCTTTAAGGATTCTGGAAAGCAGGGAAAAGGAAGTTTGTTTTGAAAACCCTGTTATCTCTGAATTCTTTCATCTGCCCTTGGGTTTTCAGCTCCGCTCGGAGGGAGAGAGACAGACCTCTGCTTAGTTAGTTAGCTAGCTAGTAAAGGAAGGGCAACCTCCAAAATTTGTCTCTTCTACTCTTGGACTGTTACATCTGCCTTGGACCGAGGAGAGACCCAGAGAGCAACACCCGACCCTCTGCGTCACCAGCACCCCCCCAGACCCCAGGACTCTTCCATCACCAAAGGGGCACCGTGAGGAAAGGACATTCTATCTGTCTGAATTTGTCATCTGGCATTGTTTAATTTATTGTGCGGGGAGTACCCTGTTACATAAACAGGTTTTTTCCACTCCTCTCCGTGAAAATCTTTCCCGAACCGGTTGGGGGAAGGAGCACGTAGGTTTGCTTTCTGGGGGGAGGGCCCCTTTGGAGGTTCTCCCCAAAATTTGCCCTAAACCGGGACACTTTCTCAAACAGGAGTTAATACTCCAGACAGCACCTATGTGAACAACTGGATATTGCTTTGAGAAAGTGTCAGTCTTCATGCTGAAATACCTAGGTTAAATGGAATGCCACGAGTAGCATCTATCCCAGCAGCAAGAGCAATAATTTTCCTCTACTCCTACTCGCACGAATCCTTGGCATCAGTTCTAGCACATCTTTATAGACGCTGATTCAACTCACTAGCCACAAAGAGGTTTTATTTATTTTGCTAGCCTAGTTTCTTTCCAAGCTACTGAGTTTAACTCTTAGTCAAAGCAGTGTGGTGAACACCAGAGACACGGAGTGGGAGCACAGCCCCCACTTCCTTTGAGATTAATTCTTCCCATCCCACACAGCCCCACACCATCAGCAGGGGATAGAGCAAGTTACAAGAGCAAGGCTCTCTCTCCCCCTCCCAAGACATATTAGATTTTACCTCCAACTCAAGAGACAACCATACTCACTCCAAACCAAAAGTTTCCTTTTTAAACTGAATCTTCACTGGATAACCAGAAAATAAACGAGAAATGTTTCTTAAATCATATTAATAAATGTCAATATCATATCTAGAATTACCACATCAAATTTGTCATCACCAAATTATCATTTGTTCCTCTAGGAAATATTAAGATTAATTGCCTGCAAATTCCCAAAGACACAGAATACTAATAATATGACTACTAATGTGCATTTACTTTAATTAATCCATAAACAAACATCTGGTTTGAGACTGAAATGCACTCAGTGTTCCAGGGAAACTCTTACAAGGTATTGTGATCATAATTTTCTATCAATATTACAACAATTCTTGGCCATCACTTAGTGCCTAAGATCTGGGCATTTCAAAGTGAATGCATACTCATCATACAATCTGATCATAGAAAGAGTTAGATGGAGGCAAAGTTGAAAGTGATTAAGGCTGCTAGAAGTAGTAATTTTTTCACTTGAGTTAATGCATTTAACATCTAATTCCTCTCCAGAACCATCATCTGATGCTTATCAGCTAAAACCATGATAACAGATACCATAATCCCAACATCATCTCATCCTTATCAGGTGGGACTGAGACGGATCTGCTCAAAACCTGAGTGACTGTGCTCCAACTTTCTAGTGCAGTTGTCCAAGCACCAGCTGCCTTCTGCTACTCCATGACATTGTGTCAGTCACATTCAGTGGCTGATGCTGCTCCAAGGTGTGTGAGTTAAGTAACCACTAATTCATCCTGCTCTCAGCAACCGGGCTCTGGTGCAGCTAAATCTCCCAGAAACGTGCAGTCAATTGTTATTAGATTATTAGTAGAGCTTCCCTGACCTTTGCTGTCTCGAAATTAAGCTGCTCAGGGACTGAAATAAGCATCTCATTTAGGTGCACAGTAGTAATTTCATCTTAAAGTATAATGCCTGTAAGCCATTTATAAGTATTTTCTAAGGTAGCTGAGACTGTTACTTAGTAGTTGACATTTCCAAATTACACACTTCCTGAACTGTTCCATATCGGGTAAAATTGCATCTAATTCAGCTTTTCATGCTCTTAGCTACATGGAACTTACCTTCCTTAATGTTACAAAGCTTTGTGCACATGTTATTCAATCCACCTTGTAGGGAGTTAAGTGTTTCCCTCAAATGCTTACAACAACTGTTTTGTCCACAACAGGCAGTAGTGTTCAAAATAAAAATCATTTAACTGCTGAAGCACATTAAGTTGTCTCTCAGCTGTGCACATGCAGATTTGCTGGAAGTAGGAATTGTTTACTCTTTTTCTACAGCCTTTAAATTTGCAGTAGGTAGCTTTTAGCACCCCATTGCATCTGATCATTAGGGTTTTAGGACTCATTTGATCTGGAGATAACACTTGGTTCCCTATATTGTGTTCACCTAGGTAAGTAAAAAAGTTAGAGAAATGCAGTACTTTGACACTTACCTAATTACTACCAAATTTCTACAGAAATAGTGTAAAAAATTTCCTGAATCCCTGCAATAGACATTAGGGACTGTATGAAGGGAGAACAGCTGCCTGGTTCACCCATAAAATGACAAAATATTATTAACCGCATTAATATAAGACTTGGTTTATGACTACCTCCTTAAACTATGTCATCTTATGTTTTCATTTTGTGTTGCCAACACTGTTATATGAGAACCTTTAAAATAAAAAGAGGAGTCTAAGGAACGATGCAACATCTTAGGAAGGCCATCATTACTCCAGCTGTGAAATCTCTTTTAGGGATCTGAAGCAGTAAGTGGTACAACGCTGTTAAGTGAACTCTACTAGAAGAAGACTTTGTTCCCCATTTCTCTTGCATAGAGGAAGGAGGACATGGATGCTGTTCTCCTGACATTTTCTAATGACTGCTTCCTCCTTTGGCAGGTATGGTCAACAATTGAGCTTCACTGATACTGGAGAGAGCACAACAGCCTCCTTTACCTCTCATCACGAGCTGTGATGCTGGTAACTCATAACACGTAAACAGACTGCATACCACTCAAGCAGAAGATGACAGTAACATGCCCAAGCTCAGTTTTGGACAAATACTTGGATCTTAGATCTGTCCTTCAATAGAAAAACTAGGGGTGAAAGAATAAAGAAAAACACAAATATTTTTGGTTTTTGTAAGAGATCAATATGGAAACCTACACAGCTGCTATTCCAAGGAACATAAGGAAGGTAAGAGGAGAACAAGTATCTGTAGGTCCTGAATAACTGGCCTCCCTCTCCCAGAAAACAATGAAAATAAGCCTCAACTGCCTTGCTCCCTCCTCCTATACATCCCAGGAAGGGATTTGATGGGGTGGCATGGACAGCAGAATAATTTTAAAGCCTGGACTTACATGAACCAGGACCATCCAGAGCTAAACCAGAACAGGAATTGCACCCAGCCATCTGTACTCTCTACCCAGTTGCAACAATCTCTGACGTGCAAATGCAGCATCCTGTTGTTCATATTAGCAAGATCAGCAAGTAATTTGCCTTGTAGTTGAGACTGAAAGAGATGAAACTGCTTTTCTGCTCTCATAATGAACCAGTCAGTAACTCCAAGACTCCTGTGTAAGAACTGGCAGGGGTAGATGGCCAAAGGTTTCAATTGATATGAAACTTGGCAGAAGGCCAACAAACATGTGGTCCCATCCAAGAGCAGACTGCTGGAATCAAAAATAAAATCAGGAGGACTAGTGGACCTGAGCTGTGGAAGAACAGTAAGAGAGTAAAATCAGATCATCTTCGCCTGACACACTCCCTAATTGAGATTTAGATGTATGCACAACAGGTGTGTAGTTAAATATACATGAATTAATAAAGATGCCGCCTGCCATTTGAAGTGGCACTACAGCATCTGTCCCACCTCCTGCCTGAGGCTCAAGAGTGACCTAGAACCGTTAAACACACTGGACTGTGGGGAAGAATACTCAGCTCTACAGTTGGCTTGGCAGACATTTCCAAGTATCTCTCTTGTTGATACACCAGTAAAATGTACTTGATGTAAGTGACTATTTCTCCCCGGCGTCTCTGCAGTGTAATTGTAATGCAGAGATGGTAGCAAACAGATGTCCCAGGAACCAACAAATGCTGAGGCTTAAATAAGTGTTCAGTACTATTCTCATAGTCAACTACAGTGGAACAAAGAAATCTATGAACTGCCCACGCCCAACAGGACAACTCCTACAAATGCATTTCCAGAACCAAGACAGAGTTCGTGAAGCCTGCAAGGACAGTGAGGCCAATGAATTAGGAAGACATTTCCCTATAGTCTAGAGATCATGTCTTCATGGTCACTAAACCAACAGTATTGAGCCAAATCTACCCTAGCACTCTAACAGAAAAAAAAATAATCAGAAACCAAAACTGAAACTTCACTTGGAATAAAAACATAACATTATTTAGGTTGAGAAAGACCTTTGAGGTTGAATCCAACTGCAATGATCCTGCACAAAACTGAAAACTGTCCAAAACCATATTGGAAGGTTATCAAATCATGCCAAAACTGCAATTTTTGGATCCTCCCTTCAACTTTTTGCCACTTTTACTTGTTTCCATCAGGGACAAATATACGACCTGTAAGCGCTGAATAAAGAAGGGTTTAATCCAAATTTCCATCACAGTTCAATGAAGCATTTATCGAACAGCGGTTGTTATTAGCTTCTGATATTAGCAATCCTACAAGTTAGTGTCAAGCCTGAAGTTTCGATCCTATTTCTTAAAATATACAATGAACAAGTAAGGATTATCTTATTGCTTTGTGACACACACCTATCTATTACCTTTTAACCTCCATGCTTTATATTAATTAGTCAACACCATGACTTGAGATTGTTTTTCCTAGGAGAACCTAAAAAGAAAGTATGAACTACCATTCTCAGAATTAAACCTTTCTGATTAGAAATATCACAACTACTTTTGTAAATATGCTGCATTCAGACTGTGTAAGAACCAAGTGATCACTGTGTACACATCATACTTCTCAGAAAACCTTTGAAAAGGTTGTCCCTCAAAAATAAAAGTACTCTAATTAGCTTCCATCCTTAGATAACCTACCCAGAGAAAAAGAAAACGTTTTACACACAGCAGAGAAGATCATCTTCCCTGTTGCAGAAGGAAAGGGGAAGGGAGGATTTTTACCAGCTTGAGCCAGAGAAACTTTATTTATCTTGTTGGTAAGTTTAGTATGGTAAAACTCACATCACTGAAGTGATGGTCCTATCATTGCATCATCACATTCTGAACCAGCTAGTCTTAAGAACATGACAGGGCTTCAAATGCACTGACAGTACTGCAGACAAGCAAAATTTAAATATGTATGAGGTGAATCAAGCACTCATTTACAGGATCCCTTGGAAAAAACGATGAGTGACACAGCTCTCTTGCAGTTTTGGGGTTTATTTTATTTGAACAAGTTGGATTAAACTTCACATAAAAATATATGTACTCTTCTCCTGCATTAATTTTGAAGGTTGGAAAGGATAAAAAAAAAAAGCATTCATAATCACATGCAAACAGATCTGACAATTTTATTTGAACAAAAAATAGATTATTTAAAATAGCACAAGCAGCAGGTCTGAGATGGATTAGCAGTAAGTAATCCTCCCAACACTTCCTTGTAACAGCTGATTACATTGTTTGCAAAACGGCAGGAAAGTTGTCCTCTATTTTTCTAAGAAACACTCACTGTAATTCAGTTTGTAACCATCTCATCAGACTGGGCATCTTATTGCCCCCATTAGAGCTGTCACTAACATCTTACAAGAAGGTTCTTGGCACTTTTTATTCCTTCTGTTGAAGGGACCACCACCTTCAGCTACTGTGACATTAGAGGTGTGCCTGCATTACCCAGCCTAGCCAAAAGAAAAAGAAAAAGATTCCAGCATTTATGATTACAGAATGTTACGTTTGGAAGATATCTACAGAGCTACAGTGCAGTTATTTTGAGTTGCTTTCTTGATGAATATAGTAATTTCAGGATTTGGTTTGATGGAGTAAAAGCTCAACAGTCTGCATGTGTTCACAGCTGGCCAAGCTGTACTGATTCAACAAAATACTAGCAGTGATTTCTTTTATGCTAATATCAATTTTTTAATCCATAGCATAGCTACAGATCTTCAACATGGGGGTCCTGTGAGTCCCATAAAAGCCTTCAGCAAACTGTGCTGCTTTTTCAATTTTTTTCCTCAAAAAACGGTCTTGTTTGTAAAGACAGGTAAGATACTAAGGTGCAACCTTTTGAGCGATTAAATGCCTCTTCGCGAGTCCAATAAACAACTGCAACAATTTTCTGTAGGTTTGCTCAATCTGTTGTGGTGCAGGTGTAACAGCAGTTCTCATTCCATAAGTGTATGTTATTTATCATTGCTATCCTTTGTTCCTAAAAGATCTGAAAAGATGAGGGATTTCTGCAACCTCATTGGTACAACCTGTGATACACATTTCAGAATGAAGAAAACTATTTATCATTTTTTGCCTTTTTTTCCCCTCTAAATCAACATGAAGATTTTTCTACATCTTCCTAGTCACAAGCCTGTAACACAGTACTAATTTCTCTTGATCCAAATGTTTTTTAGAATGAAAACCTCACTGCTTCCCTCCACTTCCTAGCTTTAAGATACTTTCCTTAGTGCCTTTTCCTTACTCTTTCTAAAGGAACTCCCAATTTTCTGTTTATATCTTCCTCCCAGACAATTTTAAATACCGTTTCCCTCAGTTCTGGGAAATTAGCCTTTTTGATACAAGCTTGTGATCAGACTTGTGCTCTATTTTCCTACACTAAATAGAATCAGATCAGAATTACTGGTCCCTAGGCAACCATCAGCTTCTAATCCAGTGCTTATTTCATCTTTATCCATCAAAACAAAACCCCAAATCGACTTACCTTATATTCAATGCAATACCTTTTTGCTTTAGTGAATTATCCTCTATTTTCTAGCAACAATAGCTTGTTTTATGTCCAACTGCACAAATCTTCCACTAAATGTCTCTTAAATTGAACTTCCCCCATAAGACCAGCATTTTATTAACTGTGAAATACAGAGGTACTTAAAGTAACTTTTCTCTAGCATCATTTGATGGTGGGTACAGATCCCTCTGGCAGCATATCGATCCACACACACTCAACACCTCACGGTTACTTTCTCAGTAACACACAGAAAGGTAATGAAGTCCTTAAAAAACAGAGTGCTGCCTGACATGTTATTCTCTCTATCCTTCATACAGTGACTCTAATTCAGTTCAAATGATCCTGATGGTTATATAAAACTTCTTATCACACCTTTTGCTTCTTAAGATAGCTACCATCATTGAACAAGGAATCAAAAGATAGATTCTCCGTATTATTTGGAACTTCACTGTAACTTTCTTAGATGCACCAAGTTGCAGTCTATACGTATTTGCCTTCCTTACCAACTTCATATAAAAATGGTAACTGAAAACTCTCCTGGCTATTTGTATGAAGTTTTCAATCATGGTCATTGATCATCTTCCTGCAAGCTGCAGATCACCTTGTTTCTGTGGCTTTTCTGACTACAGATGCAACATACATTTCCACAGAAATGGACCTTCAGCTTCACCTCCCCAGGAGTACCTCCTCCTGCTTAACCTCCAGAACTTTCTGGAGTTACAAAAAAGGGAATGCATAAAGGCTCCCAAACAATATCTTAAACTCACAGGATTACTTTGGTCTTTTTTTCTTTTTTTTAATTTAAGCATACATTTGTCTTCCTAGGACAATCTCTTTGGGAACTATTAAGAACATGCTTGGTGCATACCTTTGACTTCGTTAAGCATCAGTGACGAAAGATCAGCAATACTCTTTTTTCCTAAATCAAATAGGTCATGCTCATTTAAAAAGAGAGATAGTTCAAAATCAAGTCATAATACAGATGTTCATTAAAAGGCATGGGTTTTCTGATAAATTAGACTTCCCCTGTATTTAAACTGAAAGTTCATACGCAAACAAATAAATCCTCCCTCTACACAAAACTGTTACATGTTTTTATTTAAAAATTAATCTTAAATACTGCCCAATATAAATTGTTTTGTAATCCTAATTCTTATTAAGTAGTGTCACAGATTTTTTTAAAAGTTCAAAATAAAGTTGTCCCCAGTTTTAATAAGAAAATATCTAGCTTGATTCTTGGCTTTTATCTCCTTGACTTTGGTGTTCTCTGAAAGGAAGTTGGCTATTGTCCATCTTAACTCATGTAACATTTTGTTGCTTATGTTTAATGTAATTGCAAACATGACATGCACTCATAATTAAGCCCAAAGGGTAAGCCGAGAGCCTGAGACATGCTGGAAAACGCTAAAATCAGACTGGCTAATCTCTTCAAGAGCAAGAAGTGGAAAATATACTACTAATGAAAATAAACCAATAAAAATATCTATTATAGTGCAAACATGCTGTGACACCATTGCCCATGACATTGAAAAGTATATAGCCACTTTACTAATGAAATTAAATTATACTGGTTATAACAGACATGAGTCTGCACAGCCTGCTTAATGAGTCTAAACCTAATCAGAGGAACCTGTGATAGTCTGGTCCTGTCTGGACAGACCTGAAAAACTGGAAGGCTTTCACTGCTACACAGCAATAAATCTTCAAAAGATTGCAACACCACTTCTGGTACTTGCTCCTTCCTCTTCCTTCATTCAATCTGCTAAAAATGTACTATCTAACATTACCCCAGGAAGCCTTTCCAAAACTCCCCAAACACTTGAATAACTGTGGATGCATCTCACAGACCACCTTTGGCACTACGACCTTGTCACAGACAAATTATATTTAGCAGACTTTATAGCTGTGGGCTGTGAGCAGGGGGAACTAAGATAGGGTATGTGCATGACTGATTGAAGGGGAGTAAACGTTTGTCTGGAAATTACAGCATCCCAAAAGTAATGTGAAGAAATAACCCTAAAGATGCCCAAAAAGTAGCATGAGGAAATAACCAAAAAGAACAAAAAATGGGACATGAGACAAAATCATTCAAAGCAGTGCAAGATTCAGAGATTAACATAATGGTCAGGCCAAGAGACTGGTCATATCTCCCGGCATGGTAGAGCAATTTTGCCAGTGGAAAGGGGGAAGATCCTCTAAAGACCTGAAAGAGCATTAGCCAACAAAACTGACAGCTGTGCAGAAGCACTGGAGACCTTTTCCTCATCATTGGACCTGGGACAAAACTCCATGTTGGTCCCTAACTTAGACCATGGTCAGAATAACTCCATCCTGCTCGGAAGTTGAAGCCCAGCCCAAGTATCCTCCATCAGCCAGGGATGGAAGAGCAGGGGCAAGACCCCTCTGGAGGGCCACAGCATGGGCAGCTCAGCAGGCAACTGGAACAGGCAGTGCTATGATCTATTCATGCTTTAGGTAGCGTTTTCTTCAGTTTCACTGCTTTGCTAACCTCGGGTGCTTCACCAACTAGTAAAAGAAGTATTTCAATTAAGCAAGGGGTTGTCTCTTTGCGTGGCACTGCCACGCTCATCGATCAGCTGTCACCGCTGCGCCGTGACACAGCTCAGCGCACGGCACACGGGCAGGAGGTACTGCAGGTATCCACAGCTGCAGGTCCATCCCTGCGCCGAAGTGCCACAGCTGCCCCCTGGCAAACTGGGAGAGCACACAGGCAGTGTGAGGCTGCCCCTGCAGTGCATAAATACCTGCATTACTAACTCAGTAGAAAGCAATTTAAATGCTTCTCAGTAATTCCCCTCCACTGCACAAAGGGCCGTGATATCAACTCAGTATTTATTTTACAAAGACAATGTGATACTTGCACAGATGACCATGGCCACTCTTGGAATACAGCACGTTATGCCTCGTTTCCTTCTCATAAAACATAAATAACCAAGAGAAACTGTGCTGATAGGCACCAACAATCATGAATAAATAAAAAAGGAGAACAAAACAAAACTACACATCCGGCTGACTGAAGGAAAAAAAAATTAAAAACACCCACAACCCCATGGAAGAAAATCCTTACATTTCTTATAGGGCAATGGAAACAGGAAAGCATTACCAAGCTGAGGAATAGTAGGATGGTAGCAACACTAGGGGGGGAAGGGGAGGAAGAAAAAAAAATCTTCAATATTTGGTATCCCAGAGGATACAGAACAAACTGGAATAGCTTATGGTATTATGAACTTATAAATCCACTGTAGTAAAAATATCAAAAGAAATCCTGCCCTTATGAATTATGAAAAAAATCATATTTTAGTGCAATGGTATAAGCATATTAAGCATTATACTGGATTTTACTGATCATTCTCATCCATATCTAAAGGAAAACAAAAATGGATGTAGATAATTTTGACAGGGGACAGATTCTGAGGAAGAATCTAATAAAAGTGCAACACGCAGAGGAAAGACTTGACAGCAACCGGTATCAGTCTATCCAGGCAATAATAGGAGAAGAGACTGTAATAAGTGCACAAAGTCCCTTTTCCCATAACATGCTTCATCTTTTCCCCACTTCTATAGCTCGAGGTCTACAAAATCTACTATTTTACAGCAAATACAAAGGTCATAAGAGCTGTTCTGAGACTGAAACTAGGAACTGGAAATCTGAAAATAAGACCAACCCTCACACAAGAGCACAATCATTTATATTGTGAAAACGATGAACTCCAAGAAGCACTGAAGCTGAATAAGACAGTGTGAATGAATTAATGAAACGTTGCCAAAAATGGACAAAAGAACATAAAGCTAAAACTACCAGACACAGCAAATGAGCAGCAGAAGGGCTGATTACACAGGAACTGCATTAACTTAAATACTAAGTTGCCTTAAGAGCAGCATGAAAGGTGACAGAATTATGTTCTTGCATGCTAAACCCTGCTTGTGCAAGCATTAAACTCAGAAAAATTCACTAACATTTATCTTTTGATAATAGATTAAGAAGTCTCATCCTACATATATGATCACCGATTATTTTAATGTTGTAAATTTTACATGATTTTCATATATTATGGAAAATCAGACCCTGACAATACCTCTTTTGAAAAAAATGAAACACCCCAAACAAAACACATAAAAAGGAAAAAGGACTTGTTGACACCTTAAAATACATAGTTTCAGCAAGACTACAGAAAAACATGGAAGGTTCTACCAAACCTGCAGTCCAACATCCAGTCTGCAGTCTCCACTCTGTGCCTGCTTACCATAGCAAAAATCAACAGACATCTCATGTTAAGAATTTCATAACATAAACAACTGTAAGAGGCCTGCATGAATACAAGTGTAAAAGGGCAATCAGAAAGCTAAGTTTGACATCTTTGTGCATATTCTTCCCCAGCAAAAATGTCAGGCAATAGCTGCAGGCTTTCACACAAGAAACATGACAGCTAGCAAAAATGGAAATATTGCAATTTCACCTAAGTACTGTTTGCCTCCCCAGCTTCTTACTAGGCAGCTGAAAGTTGTGTGAGGAACAGCAAAACTATAAGTCTCTGTTCCCATAATTTTTTTCAAAAGCATAGCAAACAAGAATACTAAATTCTCAGAACAAAGGTGTTAAATTAGTCAATTAGAAGACATTCTATCTTATGCAAATAAACACCAAAGAATTTTCACTGATATTTTAAACTAAGGATTAAGAGAGCAATTATTCACCCAATCTGTTCATTTAAGAATCCATCAACTAAAGAGATTAACATGCCTTATGGTCACAGAATATGAGACAGCTTTATGCCAATACTTGAATTAGTTCCATTAATAAATGCAGTCTTAGCATGCATTAACACTTCTGAGCTGTCACCTGTGAAATTTGCAGTAAAGAAAGCCTTCACTTCTCCCTTGTAACATACAGTAACTGCAATGAGGAAAGCCAACTCAAGGGATTTATTTTTAGCAAACTAATCATTGCGAAAAGGTAGTTCATTTTTCTTTACAAGACTAAATAAAAGAAGGGAGAGACCAATTAAACCACACTATTTAAAGTGTGACTGTATGATAATGGGCTTGTTACCAGTGGCAATCTATGGCACAATTACATAAGATATGTAAGCTACCTAAGCAGCATTCTACATAACTCACAGTAATTCTGAGTTATTTCACTTCTCATTCACAAGTTCAAACGGCAAATATGCATCTCAAATTCAGCACAACTTCTTACTGCTTACCACAAACCAGAGAGCTCAATCTACGTAAGGGTTATACGACAAATCTCATCTGCATTCCATCTTTTTCCCCCTATACAGAAAGATAGCTATTAGAGCAACAGACTACTAGAAAGGGCAAAGGGCCAAGCACTTTGACTATAAAAACCTGCAGAATTGCTGGAATCATATGGAGAAGGGATTAAGATACAGCAACATATCACCTTCAAAACATTCTCCAGTGAAGGCATGTTAAAAAATAGAGTCTGACACAGCCATAACAGTTTCTGTATCAAGGAGACCTGACGAACCTTTGCATTGTTGGAAAGTACATCTGCATGAGAACACATCTTTTACAAATGTCTAGGAAACAACATTGTGCCCGTTTCTTGGCTACAATGAAACTGCACATAAAGTCAATCCAATTTTCATGGCATTCCTTATGTCCTCAAAATTAATTCTTTATTCTGAGTTTTCCTTTTTTGATAGTCTGCCATAACAGCTTTAGACAGAGCACCACAACACAGCACAAATCCTCTCAACAGGATCATGCTTCAGGCATTTTATTCGCAAAGATTATTTGCTAAAGCTGTACTCATGCCTGCATTAATTTTTGTAGAAGTAGAATATATACACAGCATAACTACATTTCAGTTAAATACATATCTGGTCTACAGACTGAACTGCAGGTTGTCTCAGTTCTGAATAAGCCCTTACACAGCCAATGAAACCAGGGGATAACAAAGAAGGTATTCACCTCACCCCATCGCTTCGGAGGCATTCTCCATGTACCTGGCCACACAGCAGATCCAGATACTGCAAACACCTGTGGAGGAAACTTGTCTTTACAGTATCTATAACACATGAAGGTGTGTACCAGGCTCTTCCTTTTGCTCTACACATGCAGCAAAAGCAGTATGTCATTTTCCCCTTGATCCTCTCTTAGCAGGGTCCTATCAGGACTATCAGTAAGCCTTGAAAGTGTACTCAATCAACCTAAATTCATTTCCATTGTTTACTGTCCCTCGCCTTCTTGTTTCTGTGCACATTTTCTGTACAGGTGACTTCAAGCGTGACACATTCAAACTCTCAGACTGGGATATAAATCTCAACATTTTTTGGCAAAACAGTAACAAAAGAAACTTATTCAAGTGGAACACTCCTCAGTACACTAACACACTTCCAGGGCACCTAGAACTCGTTTCCATTACAAATGCCCAGGATTATGAGAAAGGACTACTTTGTACTTACCAGGAATAACTAGGTTTTTTTTAATAAAGGCACTGATATGTCCTGACCTCCTGTGAATAACAATCCCAGAGGTAACTCCAGGTTAGCTGGCTCTGCACAGTCATGGACAAAGCCACTATCTCACTACTGAATACCTGCTCAAAGGACACTGCTAAACTTTTTGGCTTTTTAGTTACAGAAAGGCCACCTGAAAGGCTTGATCCTGGGCAAGTAGGACTGCCTTCCACACACAGCACGTGCAACAAGCATGCCAAATCCCCTGGTCCCAAAGCAGGAGGCTTGAGGAAAAGCAGAGACAGATGAATTTTGTGACTCCAAAAAACCCTAAGAGAAGTGCACAACATCATAAAGGGACTCAAGACAGACACAGAGAGAATCTACTCCCAGTGATATAGGGGCAGAGGACAAGGGAAAAGAGACAAATCTCTCAGTCTTTTTGTAAAGGTGATAACCACCAGAAAGATCCCTTTCCTAATTCTGATCCAGGAGAAAAGGTCCCAAGACAATCTGCCAAAATGTTTGCCAAGCCCCTGAGATGTACCAAAATCAAGTATATTGAATATGGATTATTACCCTTCTAGAAGTCAAATCCCTTGATGAGAGAAGAGAAGGGACCTTGCACCGCTATGTCAGTTGATGTAAAATTGAACCCGTGGAAAACTGCAATCATGTGCTTCTGAGTGCCCTGAGCTTTAATGAAGTCAATATTCTTGAAGGATGAGTGCCTCAAGAGAAAAGCTGTCACACTCAGTCTGGGGAGGTGAGAACAGAACGTCCCTCAAAACACTTAACAGCCCTTATATCTGCAAGGAAGATGAGGTCGACCTTGGGAAAAGGAAAGGTGCACTATTAAAGCACTTTTTCTATTTCCTGAAAGTGGGATAACATGATCTAAAGGCAAAGCCTAGAACTGGGTGTCAGATGTGGGTTTGTCTCTCTTCCACAGCTGGAAGACAGGTCCTAAGAACTATAAAATGAGCCCTTACAGCTAGCAAAGTAACTTGTGACATGGATTTTGGAGCGACAGAAGCCACAGTTATGATGACAAACTTCATAATTTACAGAAGAGTAATTAAGTCTGTACATTCATTCAAAAGACAGGAGAAGTATCTATAGCATTTTCAGGAAGGCATTTGAAACCTTCTCGGATAAACCTGTCCTTTGCCAAAACAGAGGTACAGGACTAATGTCCCCAGCTACTGAGTCTCAGACTGATGGTAACCCAACACAGGGCTTATAACTCAAAGCTCCAAGTGCTTTGTGCAATCTGCACGTAGTCTGGTCTCATCTCCCTCTTTGTCCGTTTCAAACAGCAGTATTGAGATAGATACGTAGCTAGAGATAGGTAAAATAGATAGATAGACTTTGTATGTCTTGCTGTTTTGTTCAACATGATTTAATTTCGTCCACCAGTGAGTCCCCTTCAGCCCATGCTTTCATTCATGAAATCATCTACACATACTGCTCAGCTTCAGAGGGGCTTCAGTTATTTCCAGGATTGGATCAAAAAGCACGCTCTATAATGGCCCAAACCTGGACACACAGCATTCTCTCCCATGGGATCTTTTCTACTACCCCACCAGAAACCATAACCTCCATAAGAACAGTGACACCCTCAGAACAAATGTTTGGTCCTGTCACCAGGGCAGCTGGATCCCAGTATGCACAAACTTCAGCAAAAATGTGCAGAGGCCACATACAACAGAACCATCTTTGCACAATCTCTCCTTTATAGCTCTGGGAAATTTACAAACCAAATACAGGCAAACCCTCAGTAGGTCTGTGTTGCCCTACTTCCATCAACATCAATGAAGCTATGAAAATTTAAGGCAGCATAGGATCTTGCATCAGAAAACAACATGTCATCCTTCTCAAAATCTTACACTGCAATCCACATGAAACAAATCTTTGCATAGCCCAAATGCTAAATATCTGTTTTCCCTTGCTCTTCACTGTACTCTAAAAGACAACGGAAATCACACATCGCAGATGTTTACGCAGGAAGACAGACTCTCAAGGGCTCGGTTTTGATGCTAACTCCAAGCTTTAAATGCTTAACTAAACCTGTCAGAATCCCTTGTTGCCCCTTAATCTAAGCACAGAACACCTGGACGCACACAAATTTTCACAACTCCTCGTGGCACTGATCAGAGTGTAAGATGATGAAAGAAAACATTCCAAGGTTTAAACTCTATTTGGATAAACAGGCATGAACAGTTTGGACTCTCAGCCAAAGCTTCTTTGAGCATTAAGAACTACATCTGGCAAGGAATTTGAGAGTTAATTTCAAATTAAAGCTTAAGAGTCTATGCTTTGTGCAGAACAGAGAAGAAAAAAAATTAACTTTTCCTGTTGAAAAACAATAGCTGATCTGTAATTAAGCAAAGAAGGCATAAATTTATGGGGCTGAATCACCAACCACTCACTATAACAGGGTATTGGAGGACACAGAATCAAAATTGAGGACTCTGTGGATACTGTTCCTCTAAAAAGGCCATAGAGATACTCACAGGACCAGCAGGGGGATAAAAAGCACCAAAATTATCAATGAAAATGAATCCCAAGTGTTGGAGAAAAAGCCCTCCTTCTCCGTGCTTTGACACACATTTCCACACAGTGAGTTATAAAAACAGGGTGCTGAGAACAGATACATCAGTTGAATTCATCACCTTCATAATTTTTTTCTTTTCATATTCAACACTGAGGCTGGCTCTCTCTTCACTTTCAAGAACACAGACAGCCAGTGCCACCTGGACAGTTCAACTTGTCCTTGGGTGTGACTGTGACCTTCTCGGCCAAGCGTTTGCATTCTGAGCTGTCTGGAATTTTCCTGCTTTTCCTTTTTCCCTTGCTCCTTTTTCCTGTTTTCTTTAAAAATTCTACCAGAACCCGTTTCATTCCCACCATGACATTTATCTCAGACTGCTCAGTAAAAGACAGTCGGCTAAAAAGAAAGAATGGATGAGCAGAATATTGATTTCATTTAAAATGTATACTTGAAAACTTCGAGCAAAAATATTTTTCCTTTATATATCATTGAGCATGACTAAGTATGATTTGACTCCAGGTAGAGATAACTAAACATTGCTGACTTGCTCTTCTACTCAGCAGAGTTTTATTTGCTACACTCAGAAAATTTAGCAATTGTCCTAAAGGAGCAATTTGGCTCTCCTGTGACAGACACCTGAGACTGGTCAGCTAATTTAGGCTCTAATAAACTCTTGAGGCTCTGTCACTGTAGTGATTTTCTCTCCTTGGACAGGAATGGCATGCTCAAAGACAGATACCTAAACTACTGGATAAATAACTAAATTGCAGGTATTTTTGCCCATACCAACTTGGTATGGGCAGTCTGTTTAATAACCAAAACAATACATCAGATTCTTGGGTGAGACACCAGCTCAGAAGAATTCAAGCGTGTTCATGCCACTGGAAATGCCAGCTGAGAGTTCTAGATCAGATCAGTCTCTGCTGGTTCCAGCTCACTCACCAAGTCACACTGCTGACAAAATACAGGTGTGAAGTGGTGTCAGCATTATCAAACCTCCATAATGTAAAGGTAGATAACATCCTCATTACTCCAAGTTTTCAGAATTAGTACAAAAATGAGATCTACTTGGAAGTTTTAATCTGAAGTTTTAATTTTCGTTTTGTTCCCCTTATTGGTGTTCAAGTATGAGCAATGTTTAATAGCCTCCAGCATCTATTCCAGAAAGACAATCTTTCAAGAACAGCAGTTGTAGAAATTGGGCCAGCTTCCAACTGTCTGACAGGTCTTTTATTGCTGCTGTAATACATCCAAAATGTGGAAACACCACGTTTTAATACTGTAACTATTGATTACTAATGTCACAGAATAATACATTTTAGGTTGTGAAAACAGCCTAATAACACATTAAGGCCTAATTAAGCAACTTAGCCAAGGCACTTCCCTCTATTTCAGTGTATTTTCATACACTAGGTTAATATAGGTATTTCTCACTGACACCTAGAAGAGAAATTATGATTTTGTCCCTCAATCAAGGAACTAGCTAACCCACAAGCAGACTGAGAAAACTGTAGGACAGAAAAGTCAGTCAAACACTATATTGAAAACATGAACTTTCTGCTCGAGAGCAGCAACGTTAAGGTAAAAATCTTCTCATTCAAACAGGTGTTATAAAGATACATTATAGAAGGTTAATTAACTTAAGTAGTGCAATGTAAACTACTTTATGGGGCACACAAGAAACACAGGTGACACTTATGACATAATTAAATGAAGATGTTAATAGCTTCAGCAGTGTCCTAGGTGGGTTACGTATCGCTGGTGCTTAAAGTGTTTGTGGCTGTGGTAATGGCAGTGCTCAGCTTCCTTCTCCTCTGTTTCTCAAGGCAGTCCAAACTATAATGCCTCTGTTCCAACTTACTCAGCACTCTATAATACCCCATAAATGAAAAATGCCATTAGTAGATACAGAAGCATACAACAAAACACTTTGTTGTATTTATCTTCAACCAGTTGCATAAAGCAACAGGCCCTTAACCAGCACCTACTTCTTCCCATGGAATATCCTCTGCCAACACCTGCTGCTGCTTCCTCCTAGGAGGACAGAAGAGTTAGACTTAGGACTTTTTTGGTCTTCTCAACAGGGGTTTTAAAAACACCTGATAACTCAGTAATATTCCTGTTTAATACAGCTCTTTAAGGCAAAAGATTAATCTAATAGCACGATATACCAACATTTATTGTTCAATGTTCTAAATGAATGCAGTTATTGTCATGAACCGAGATGCACCAACAAAGCCTATGTAAAAATAAATTATGTTATTTAGACCCTTCTTTAATTTTTACATAAAATCTTTCCCATGTTGCTTGATGTCTATTTGATCTAACAAGGGTGGTCACATCTCCTACCCCCAAGGAGTCCAGTGTCATCCAGGTTGAAGTCAGTGTGATTACTACAGGCTTTCATAGATAATCTTTTCACACTGCAAGCAAAATATAGAAACAACACTCTGAGGAGAAAGCAAATAACATCAGTATGAGTTAGCAGTGAAAGGTTGTGGTACAAGCTACTTTACCTTACTAGATAATCAACAACACTGTTTTCACATCTCGATAATGTTACTATTACTTATGCAAAGTGAACAGGAATTTTTATACTTCCCTCCCCTGGTTAGTGAAATGTCACAGTGTTTAGAGTTAATGTAAAGTAATACTTTGGTTCATCAGCATTCCTACATATAATATTTGGGAAAAATGACCATAAGAACCAATATCATTTTTAAAAGCAATAAGCCATTAATGCATATGTGCTTGAATAATTTTGTTTTTCAGCATTTTATCTTGCAACAAGTATTCCAGAAACAGAAGGGAGAGGGAAAGAAAAAGCCTGGACCAGATAGAGACATCTGAGTCTTTAGATTCCTAATTTGCACACAATCATGAAATAAGTCTTTTAGAAGCATTGAGCATCTATTTCTTATTCTTTAAAACAAAGCGCTGCTTTGTATAAACAGACAATTATTGTTAGACCAAGTGAGCCTAGTGCAGAATGGCACTATTACCAGCAAACCTAGACACATCACCTTAAAAATATCAACAGCTGAAAGGCAATTCTGACTGCCCCACACACAAATACCAGCTGGAAGCAAAATGACATTCACAGGGATGAAGGCAGTCCCTCAGACCCAGCCCCCAAGAGCAGGAACCATTTCAGCTTTCCCACTTTTCCATCTCTCAAATCCCACTTTTTTTTTTTTTTCCAAGCAAACACCATTTGTCCCTTTCCCCCTGCCAGAACATTAGCAGCATGGTGAAAAAGAACCAAGCAGCAGAATGTCTCATTTTTACACTACAGATTTCTTCCTTTATACAGCAGATTTCTTATTTTAGAGGAACACATCCAAAGGCAGACTTGTTACTAAGATTTTGGGTTGTAACAGACATGGCATGTTTTACACAGCACTTGATACTAGTATATTGACAGATATAAGGATTGGACAGTTCTCAATAGTCTGCTCTCTTTTTTCAGTCATAACACCTTGTTTAACAGCTTTCCCCCTTTTAAAGTTCTTTTTTTCCACAGGATAATATTAGTTCTTAGTAAATACGAAATCAATTAACCAGCTTGCTGGGCTTCTTGCTGTTACCAAACAGCTGATGGACTCAAATACAAGCCAGTGTTGTTTCTGTTTGGAAATCAACATTATTCGTGCTGGCTAGTCTGCTGTTGTGAGACATTTGCAGCAATACGAACATGACTTATATGGTGTTTGCATATTATGGAGCTCAACCCACTTTGTACACAGTAAATACTACTATAAATTTAAAAATAAATTCAGATTGTTTCTCTTTGTGGACATACTGGATCTCCACTCAGTAAGATTACACATACTGTTTTTATTCCTAAATGGTAAAAAACCGATAACTTTTAGAAGAGGTTTCCAAGCACAACTCCCACACTCTGAAAAGTCCATACCACATTTTTCACTTCAAAAAGGACTTGGTGATCCCTCTTGTCCTCCCTTCATTTCATTCTCATTCAAGTGTAATGAAGCAACATGAAACCATTTTGCCCAAAACCTCTCCAGTCTTTTTTTGCACTGCTGTTGCATAAAGGACATAGGCCACAGTAAGGAGCAAACAAATAGGCACAAATAACTAGAATGGGCACAGAGTAGAAAATAAAACTCAGTAGGTTGTTTTGTTTTTTTTTTCATAATTCCCACAAAAAACCCTTCATCCCTAAAGTCTGGAATATATTTAGGCCTTAAGAAATGCTCTTGAGATCAACTCCATGCCCCTTAACACTACAACTGCAGAGATAAACATGACTTTCAGCAGCAATAAGGTAGCTACTAACTATAGTCCAAGAATCTGTGTATTTTAATAATTACACTTATTATTGCTCAACTATGCAGAGGACTAGCAAAAAGAAGGCAAACTATTGACCTGTATCTTGTTTCATTCCCAAAGTTCAAAAACCTTAACGTTTACATACTCCACTGCCATCAGATTTGAAGAGCAAAGAAACAGTCACTGTGGAAAATGTTAAGATCTAACATTGCTGCTTTCTGGATCCACCACTTATTCTAATTTTCACAAATTGCTCAGCTGCAGAGATTTACCACAGCTGAAATAATAAGAGTCTATAATATCAGCATTTCATCAGGATAAAATTGGAGGAGATGCTCTTTCCTAACCTAATACAAAAGAAACTAACTGACATTTTGTCTTTGAAACACTGTGATCTGTGGTTGCATTAGTTGTGTGAGATCAAAACATGTAAGAGCATGAAGAAGTATTTAAAGCTTGAAACAGTTTTGGAAATGTAGACTCAGAATGCCCAATAAAGGCTCTCCTTGACCATCTCTGATTCTGCAGATCCATGTATTCCCATAGACTGACTACAGTACCTGCTCTGACACTACCTCACTGAATGGGACAGAGAATTTACACACTAAAAGTCAACTTCTAGGCTGGAAGTGGAGGAGGAGGGTTGTCTGGAATTTTTGCTTTCAGTAGTGAAGTCACTGGCTTTCTCTCTAGTATCACTGCATATCTATTTCTCAAAGTTCTTCAGTTTTATGCATGATCACTCCTGTGGCTGAGCACTAGTTTCTCAGAATCCAGTTTGTGATTCTCAGTTTCATCACTGTAAAAAGCCAGTTCCTGGTTGCACTCACTTCTCACAACACTATCAGTTTTGCTTTCATAGCATGTAGAAAAGCCAAGATGGCCAAATCACTATGTCATAGTCGAGACAGCCACAACACTCAAGAGNCAGCTCTTCTTCTCTTTCTTCTGCTGTTCCAGCCAGTTTCTTCCCACCCCTATCCCAGCTGCCTATCCCTGTCTGTCCCTGGTAGAGTCTTACCTCATCTGTCCCTTGCACGACCTCCTGTCCCTGGTTCTTCACAGCGCAGCAGCAGACTCCATCTGACCCCAGCATCAACTCAGCTGAGCCCCCTCCCAGCTAACTCGCTCTTTATCACACCCACATCTGGGAGGGCCAGGCTGTTCCCACTCTTGGATAATTAACACAGCTGTGATATATCGGGGGCAAGATTACCTTCTGCACTATCTCTATCTGTCTTCCCACAATATCATGCTTCATATCGTGAAGTATCCCACTTCAGGAGCAGAGTGAAGACCAGCAACTTTTACTCAAAGCTTCCCAAAGCCCAGTGTCCAAGACAGCACTTAGAGATGTCAAGAAGGTCAGCTGAAGCAGCTTAGCTTTCCTGACAAGTTTCCAGGGCAAAAAAAAGTAACTAGGGAAGCACAAATAAAAAGGCTCCTCTCACATCTGACAGGAATGACTCTCCATAAAACAGGAATAATGTGCTCACAGAAGTACAAGCTTAAGTCCATAACAGGCTGACATCGGCCGACATTTTGCCCAGCCAGGTGTGTCTCTGCCTGAAGTATCTTACTGAGGAAGTATTTTGGGGACAAAACATGCATTTTAACACAAAAGCACTATTACAGTTGATCTGGCTTTGAATGGTAAAGGAAGAGGGTTCTGCAGAGGTGGACAGGAAGCAATAAAGAAATTTAAATGTCCCTTGCACAGGTACTGTGCTCACTACTGATTTTTTTCTTTTTTGTGATCATTACTTTGCATACTGATTTTTAGAAGAGTATACACCAGCAACATCAACTAAACTTAAATCCAGAAACTTACATACAGCTTGAAACTGTTCATTTCAAATTCAAAGCAAGTTAGTGGAAGGGGGAAAAAATGGGCAAATTGATTTTTTTAAATAGTGGTTACGTAAAATGATACAAGAGATGCCAGTGACTCTTGTTTATATCAGAACACGCTGAAGAACAATGAAGAGTAAATACGGCCTATTGGCCCTACTAGATCTAAGTGGGAAAAGAAAACTATTTTTCACTGAAAACTGTATGGATCCATGACTTCATTTGCAAGGGCCATCTTAAGAAAACAAATACAGATATATTAATCTTCTACACAGGAACTGGTAGCATAGAAAGTGGAAAAAAAGTATTGAAGACGTAGGTTTTGCTTTCATTTCTTTTCCAAACAAAAGAGATTTTAACCATGTTTTCAGAAGATGAGAAAAAGGAGGCACCAACAAAAGGCAACATTAGAAACAGTACTGAGGACTTCTTTATCTGTGAGGTATAAAGCTATTGATAAAAACATCCAGTGCTGACTCCCAGCTGGGTGTGCCAAAGTGTAATGTAGCTGTTCCTAGTGTGATAATTGCAACTGCTAATGCCCTCAGATCCCAGGACTCAAGCATATAATAGAGATACAACTTAAACCACACCATGAAAGGCAATGAGAGCTGAATTCATTCCACTCTAACTCAGCAACAAGCCTTACTAATGAGGTGAGCTACTCTCACATTGCAGGAGCGTGTGGCTGGACAGGTCTGAGCTTGAGGCTTTTCAGTTTGTAGTCCTGTCACAGTGTAAACTGAAGGTAATTTCAGTAAAAAATACAAACCCATCTCCTACTGTTTGCATTCAAATCTCATCTTCACTCAACAAGAAGCAACTCCCCACCATGACCTTACTATTTACACCTGGAGGCACAGTGTTTCCAACTGAGAGCCACCAAATGAACTCATAGTTTTCCTAGATACAAACAAGTATAAAATGTTCTGAGGTTCACTGTGGAGATGGTATTTCAACTGCACCACATGCATCACTCTGATACACTAGGTGACCCTGAGTAAGGACAGACGATGGGGGAAGGGAGAACAGATATGTTGGCTTAGGATGGGATAAAGGAATTATCAGAATCATTTTTGCAGGAGATGCAGTTGAATTAATGTTTAAAACAATTAATTATATCCCCCACCTCTGCAAGTTGTAGTGCAACTCATAACAACTCACAGTGTCTTAGGCTTCTATATATTAAATGTTTAAAAAGTAGATCAAATTGTGAAGGGTTAATATTTATAAAATATAGACCAAAAAGCTTTTACAGTGGATGAACCACTCACTCCCCTTCTCCCCAGAACAACTATTTGAACTCCCTAAGCATTCTACTTTCGGAACAATTCCCTAGAAAAATGGATTAATGGGAACACTGAATGTGAGGCTCTCAAAGAAGCGTGGCAAATGTGATTTCTCATCAACTCTGTAATTCTACACATGTATCACTCTTCACATTACTTTACCATGTTAACACCTTACTTTTCCTGTGCTTTCAACATCATAACATGAGCAGTGTATCAGCTTCTGCACAATATTTGCTCTATAAACAAATAAGAACTCCATAAACTCTGCTGCCTAAAACTCACTGAACTCATTTAGGCTGGAAAGCTTTTCCATAGAGAAAAATACAATTATTCCTGTTATTAAACAGATAAATGCAAATGATCAAGAAACCAGTGAGTTTTGTGTGAACAAATGACCTCCTCTGAGCTCCTTCTCTGACATTGGTTCAGCATCTCCTACAATCTCCCAAGAGGTCAATAAAAGACCACCAGCTTGAGGCATTCACAACAGCAACTATGCCTCTCACACTACATCAAAGGAAATAAAATGTATCATGCCATTCAAAGCCTTTTTAGAAGAACCCTTTACTGTCTCTGAGCAATCAAACCACCAGGTTCCACCTCCTAGTGTTTCTCCTACATAGTGGAAAGACAAGAAATGTACCCAGATGAAAGGGTTTTGCACTTGACAATAAAATGAGTGTTCTGAAAGTACACTAAATCCCTTAAACAATAATTAAGCAGCAAATGAACCATTTAAAAATTCACCACTACCATTAGAACAAATTAAATTAAGCCAAGATTAACATATTAAGTTTGCTCGACCCAAAAGCAGATAACTTCACATAGTTCCTGTTTCGCTATGTGCAAACTATTTTTCAAAATATCTGATCATAAAGATGGGCCAACAAAGCATGCAATTAAGTAAATGAGATAAGTGCATAACTTATATTCAAAGTTACGGTGAACTAGCTCTTCATCTTTCCCCTACAGTAGTTATGATACTCCATTTCCAAGGCTTCTGAGAAAAATTAACAGTTTTCACATTCTAACATACCCTAATACCCAATTTACAAAGCTGTGCCCCTTTTGATTAGCATCTGTATGCTACTTGCTGATTCTTGTGGGGGTGAGTAAGGAGGAAATTTCCACAGGATTCTTTAAATATCCACAAAGTCTGTTTCACTGAAAACTATTTTGTTCACATGTGCTGAAATTTTTGGCATTCCTTTGACCTTTATGTCAATGAAAACAGCAGGATCCAGGCAGCTGAAAGACTTCAGTACAGTAGGTTACCTTCTCTGTATCATTCAAACCAGGAATGAGCAAACACAGGGCCATTACACAGGGCTGTAGGTTAAATATAGATGTTTGAGTTATACACAGAAATAATCCGAATTTCAATACTTTTAAGTGGGAAAAAACCCAAAACCAAACATTTTCAGACCCACATGCATGTTTTACCACATATAAGTGAAAACAATTTGGTTTAATTCTGTAAAGTAGGAAACTCTTTTCTTGGGGAATACATATCTGTTACCCATTAGTGACCATGGCAGTGATAGACAGGTAGTGTTTGCTTGCAAGGATATTTACAGATTCAACACTTTTCACTCCTAACACTGCAATGTTTTTTCATTTTTACTGTCCAAGCAATAATTCATAGAGCAAGCTAAGTAAAGCCATCCTTTCAAATGGTCATCATGCAGTGAGGTAGGAATTAAATAGCTCACATTTTTATACAGCAGTAAGTGTAAATAAGGATTATGCATTTAGCTTTAAAGAGTTTAGAGATAAGTTCAAAATCATAACCAAGATGCCAATAATAAAGAAAAAATATCCTAGTGTTTCCCACATTCTAAATGCTTCAAAATATGTGGGCTTGTTCCTCATTTCACAAAAATATAAAACTGAAGTACCTTTGTACAAAATTGCCCCTAAACCAGCTTCCCAGGAGATGATTATTGATCATTCAGGAATATAGCAAGGCTGCAAAGTTTTTAAATTAAAAAATGCTTGACAACAGACCTATTTTCAGTACCACTACTATTTATCTTATTCAACAACCAACTATAGACACTGGCATTTATAATTGCCTCCCAGAATCTGTATGAAATTGTTTTCATATGCAATTTCAGAGCAAACTGATTAAACAGCAACCAAAAAGCCAGGCAAAATACAAAGGCTGAAGACTTCAGTATTGAGCCTGAGGAGCAGTTTATGCTATTGATGATACCTAAGAGTGAGTGGCCTCTGATGTGCCTTGTCCACACAGCTGTAATATTAAGAACAGAGCACACTATAACTGTTCCAGAAGCTGCAAACTCTCAGCACAAAACTGACCAACATGACATTGCAAGTAACATTTAGATTTCAAAGGCAGTGCAAGATAATCTTTTCAAGGAATTTAGACATGTCATTTCATTGCCCTCTGATATAGCCTTCACATTTAACATTAATTACACTTCTATTTATCCTATTTAGAAACCTAATTATCCAACCCACTCATTCTAACCAAATCTGAAAGCTACCTAAAATTAAATTCGACTAGTATATCAAAAGTTCACCCTACCTTCAATTCAGTGATTAAGATATAATTCTACTACACATTTATTTAGATTGTATCTGGAAAGGAAGCATATCAATAGGGTAAAGGAAATTGCAAGCACCTTCTGAGGTTTCTACTTAATTCTTCAGTATTTACAGTAGAGAGAATAATGCAAATAAAGAGACGGAAATTGTTATGAAAGAAAACTAACAACCTCTTTAAAAACACCTGAGGGCTCTGGTGGGGCTGGTTCCACTTTCTTTTGACTGCCCCATTAGAGCCAAAAACTCCTCAGGCATGAACCTAAAACTTACAATTTTTCATAGTTTGATAAAACATTTTTATTTGTGTTAGATGCTCTTGCAAATTGACAATTAACAGCTCTTCATTATAATGCTGGTTTTCTACAAAAACACAGAAATGCCAGAAGCAAGTGTAACTCCTATTCTGGCTGGCTCATACTGGATGCCTATACTTGGCAGGAACAAATTAGAATCTCCTAATCAACATCTCTACTCTGCTGTAAACTCTGCATACATTTTTTGCTGTTTGGTTGGTGGGGTTTGGGGCTTTTTTTGTGGGGTGGGTTTTGTTTTTGTGGGGCGGGTGTGTTTAGGTTTCTTGCTTTTTTAACAAAGAAGCCATTATTCCAAACTACTTCATCAAACTGGACTTTAAGGCTTTTTCCCAACACTCAGGAGACACTACTCCACCATCCTAAAAGATAACCATGCACAGGTTTGTTGTGAGGGCAAGGTAAACCATTTACAGATATTAAGAAAGCACATTCTTTAGCAATGTACACCATGTATCAGTGTCTTTGCTGACAGCTATCATGCATTAGAAAGCTCCCAGTTACTACTAGGAACTGACATATACACCACCACCTCAGTCTTAGCCAAAAAATACTGGTTTGACAAGACTTGAAAGACATACAGCACGCCTTAGCTATCCAGTGATGAATAATTTAGATCCTCTGCAGAGATAGGACATAAATCAATCTCTTTTTTCATTGAAAATGAAGTTGACAATCCATCCACTGAAGGGCAAAACTTCCTCCTTAGAAGCAATTAGACCTTTCATCTGCAAGGTCAAGTACATTGAGAAAGATCTACCGGACCACAGGTACGGATGTCAAAGTGGTAAAATTGAAACAAGTGTCTGTGGCTTATTTCTATTTCTCCCTTCATGAGAAAGAGTTTCTATTGCCAAAGATTCTTTTTTTAATCTTGTCCCCACTCCCAAGTTCACTACATCTTTGTCAAGGCTATACAACCTGGAGCACAAGCGTAAAATTAGGAACAGCATCTTGACTTCTAGCTTTGGGTTTTGTGGTAGCCACACTGAAATGCTTCTTATATTATAGTTAATTAGCCTGCATTTTAAAGATGCTGAAGGACAGAGTACAAAGAAAAAAAGTGCTTATAGCATTCACAATATGAACTGCCCTACAGCTACGGTCCAACCTATACTTGGCAGCAGAGCAAAAATATACAAGATATGACTGTGCCATGTAACTACAGCTCATGGCAAACCCTGTCTTGCTTTGATACAGGTGAGAAGAATGCCTACTTTATGAATGTACACATGGGGGAGACCACAATCAATATATCTGCTGCAGTTTTTGGTGAACACCTGCCACAATTATGCCACAAATGCCAGCACACAGAATACTAACACATCTATGCCCAAGCCAAAAAAACAGCAGTCCTAAGGGGTTCACACACTTTCTTGTTTGTCACCCAAAAGTGACAGCTTATAGCCTGGCAGAGGCCAAGTGTGGTCAAGAAGCAGCAACAAAATGTGAAGGTTCCTTTGCTGGGCCAAAGAATTTGTAGATTTGGAAAAAAAGGGTGGTGTCATGAGATGAAGAAGAAAGAAATAACACCCAGCCAGGACTCAATCCTTTCTCTACAAAGTCAGAAATAGAACAGCAATAGGAATTTCTCCCACAAAGCAATAGAAATTCAGATGACCCTCAGGCCACAGGGCACTGGCCTTAAAAGCAGGTCCTGTGCTGTTTTCAGATTCCATTCTGAAGCTGCCAGCTGACTGTGCAGCTGTTCCAAAAGTTATTACAAGAGAATGACTCTGGCACTGATGTCGCCTACACATGAAAATTACTGTTGAAATAAGAAAAGGTGGAAAATGGAGAAAAGATAACAGATGTTGTTCACAACATCCAGGAGACCTACAAAAATGCAATACAGTTCAGAAAATCCATATTAAGGCTCAAACTAAAAAGTGACTGTGTCTCACTTTAAAAAGTAGAGGCGGTTGGTAGATGCAGAGAAGAGGATAAGCAACCAGAAGTGCATCTGAACAGAATTAACATAGTTGAGGGGTTTATTACTAAGAAGGAAGCCTAAGCAGTGACACAGAGTACTCAAAAGTACTCACTGCATGGACTTTGGATGCCTGGGAAGCCAGAACTCTGCCAAACTGGTTTTTACTGGTGGGTCCTGATCAAAGGGTTCATGCCAAAGCTGCCTGCCTGCAGTGCACACCTGCAAGACCAGTGCTCCCCAGTTGTGGGAATACCTGCAGCAACGAGGAAGAATTTGGGATTAAACAGCAAAATGAGCTGACATCTAAACATAAGAAAGCTCCTTCTCTTTTTTGTAAGCAAGGATACAGAAAAGCCTCCAAAATTAATACTTCCAAGAAGCTTACAGACATTGGGATTGCAATTATTTCACTAATTCCGAAACACAAAGCTCCCTTCTTTTAAAGCCAAAATGAAATTAGAAGACAATATTTCAACTCAATTAGAAGTATTACTTGGTTAGTACCAGAACAGGGTACTCTCACTTGCCAAGCAAGAGGTTAAGTATACAGCTGTGAGCATCAAGGAACTTATTCAAGCACCAAGGGAAGAAAAGAAGACAGAAGCTGAGGAGACAAATGTTGCCAGACATCTCTTATGGGAAGAGAGAGACTTCAGACTGGGACTCTTTCCCACAAATCCCACAGCTGGATAACTCTAATTTTATTCAGGAGCTATTAAGAAGAAATTGCTACAGACCAACAAAGAGCAGCTGTTCTAAAATGTCTTAAAGGATTTCAAAAATTCCTTTCCCCTTCCCCCTTCCTCCCAGCATAATTTATTTTATTTCTATTATGTACACACTGGACAAAAATAGTGATATGCTTACTGAAATTACAGTAGTAGTTCAGGAGTTAAGATTAAAAAAGAATGCACTACAGTAATGGTAACATAAAGTGAATTTTTTCTCCTCTTTTCACTGATCTTCATGTAAAGCTTTATTTAAATGTTATCAGCTTCAGCACTGGTTAATCACTTTCACAATTCTTTAACATGAAATCAGTCCCCCTTTCTCAACATCTGGTGGAAGGTTAGGCCAATCCAATTGAAGCAATTATGTCAGAAATCAAGTAAAACCATTTACATTTTTCATTCACTGTAACAGTTTTTAAGTGTGATTAATCAAATCAACCTTCCCTTTTCAGCCAGAGCTGTAATTGCTAAGTGCAAATTAAAGCATATTATATATGACCTATGATACTTAATCTGAAGACAAATTTTTATTAAGGTTTAAGTCCAACTTTGTTAAATGAGTTAAAGATATCCACTGAATATATCTTAACATTACATACATGCCCTACGGGAAAAGAAAAAATATTACAAAATATTACA